>JASFAT010002603.1:0-600000 GCA_031353405.1 Baronia brevicornis | reverse complement strand
ATCCATTGTGCACATTGTAGTTTCCTACAGAATTGGAGCAGTCTTTAGAAATGAAAACTATTTAGTGCAGTCATTTTTATATAACTACGTTTTCAAGTTCTTGATTGTTTGCATAAAAGGTTAAAAATGTAGTTATATCAGGAGACATAAGATTTCAAAATATCATTTATTTGTCTGTCATTTGTGTCTTTCTGTTCGGTTTTTTTTTATCTTGGAAATGGCTGAGTCGATTTTGATTAGACTTATTCCTCAGTACGAAAATAGCAGTAACAACAATAGTTCGTGTTTAATTATGTGAATTTTATAGCGAACGAAAAACATAAGAAATGAATACATTTGAATGGCCATAATATTGAATTTGAATATAGAGTTTAGGTTTTATTTATTTATGAAGTAAAAAATATAAAAACTTTTAGTATTTAGTTTTTCTTTTAATTTTTTTTACACTTTTCTGAGCACTGATGGTTTACTTCACGTTCCGATGTCGGAGAAAACTTGTGTTCAATTTTAATATCATATGAGTGTAGCCGTCGCGAAAAGCCTGACTTATGATTTCACTCTGTAGAATTTAACTTCTTCGGAGACAGCGGAGTATGATATTGTACGAAAGAGCTCAAACAAAGGTTTCATCTATTCAAATATTTGCTATTGTTACTTACAACTTTGCTCTTAGGATTCATGCTGGATTTTGAATACCAATTTCTTAAAAGAGATGTGCTATATTGCAAATGATTGAATATTTGCGTTCGTGAGTGGGTATTCAAGAACTTTTCGCTGTTTAAGTTACTTTGTTCTATGAGTATCGAAGACTTTAATGCCTTTAATTCGTGCGAAGTTTTACTTTTATATGAAAGATGCGCATTTATCTAAAGTGCTATGAAGTTTCATATACATATATTTATATATCACTTAGAAAGTTACACTCATTACATTAACTATTTCATGAAATAGTGCAATAGAGAAAGTTAGGTATTTTGAGATCACGGACCTACGCTTCTATTTTATACATGTATAACTAATTATCTATTCATTATGTCGTAGTTATGTAGATTGATTTCTTAGAACTGTTTTTGATGATGACTTTTTTTTAATCAACTGTTTCATATGTAAATTACCCTTAAAATTATATGTCAAACAATTAGATATTTTCTGAAAAAGTAATTGTTAAAGTTTTGATGAACAAATTTAGAACTATCTATATAAAATTTCAATTTGTAAAAACAAAATACAAGAAATGACAGTCAAGGGTAAAACTACATTTTACGACTATTCTTAAACTTAGTAGTATTAGTATTTATAAGTTGAGTTCTATTTTAGTCTACTTTTGTATTAAATAAAATTATAAACCGCTTTTTTAACATTCAAATTCTTTACACCTGGCATACTCGCATTTTATTTGAAATGAAAATTGCAAATTGTAACCTAAATTTTCTCGAATCTCCGGGTGCAACTCTGCTTTGTACAAAAGGTATCGCAAATTCGCAATGCTGCGCTTGCATTCTTTAACCATTTAGAAAACGCTTTGCCTAATACTCAACACTATAGTTTCAAAAGTACAATACACTTTGGAATATCATTTGGAACTTGGTCTATAGTTTTAGAAATAATTTTTGGTCTAACCACTTAAATGTGAAATAAAACGTATTGTATACTTATAACGCTATAAGAGTTAATGTATATTTTGCGAACAGCAAGAAAAAAATATACTTAAAGAAATTTGAAGTCCTCAAAATCTATATTCTATTTTTAAATAAAACGATAATTTATTTATTTCATATAATTTGTTTTACATACCAACATAATAGTATTGGATACTACTCACAATTGTTTTACACCCCATATCTATATGTCCCACTGTTAGACACGGGGCCTGCCAACCTTTGGGAAATATATATATAAGTCGAACAAGGAATAAAAAATTTGCCATACATATTTACATATATTTATACCGGGATTATACTACGTGTAGCGAAACCACCACCCTTGACTCCATAAACGGTTACTTCGCCTCACTGATTGAAAAATGAATTTGATTATATATAATTTAAGACAAGCAATGTCATTAACATGACTAGAATTATTATTAATTGTAAAAATGGCGAATTGTGTTAGAAAATGGATTGGTACAGAATGCAGATTCATATATATGATGTTATAACGCAAACACAACCAATAAGGCGATGGTCAATTTTATATTATGATGTTACTGATGTTGAAAATATAAGTTAAAATATTAGGACTATCATCAAAACATGCTTTGAATACTAAAATATGTCAGTAATGCGCGAAAGCTGTAATTATGCGTAGCTACTACTCGCAAAGGCGCAGGTTGTATATTAAAATATGGGTGAACTAAAAACGTATCGCCAGGTGGTCTTACCACGACGAGGCTTTAATATTTAACGAGTCCTCCGACATACAGTTTGCGATATGATAAAAAAACGGAATAGAAATAATATATGTAAATTCTGTTCTTTATATCATGGCATAACAACAACCTTAAAGCATAGAAATACACTATATTATAATCCAGTTCTATACTTTTAAGTTCTTCCTTAAAAGTATTTACCGCAGTTAGATTATGAAATGATGAGTATTTACTTGGAACAATTTCTTTCCCATGACTTCGCTTACGCTCTTAACTTTCAATTCACAATTTAATTTTGGTCAAAACTTTTTGGTTTAAACAATACGATAAATTTTTCTTCTTCGTCTTGTAAAAATCAATTCAGTTATTCCTGAGTTAACCCGGAGAGACTGGCAAACAATTAAAAAAAAACGATATTTTGATTATTGGCATGGTACTAGTAAACACTTGAGCTTAGATAAAAGATTTCGAAATCACAGAGTGATGGTTAAATTGTTTTTATAATATTACGGAGGTATTTATTATTTAATTTTTTATACACATGCTCTTTTAAAATTTTAGATTGTATGTTTTATGATACATATATAATATAAAGGAGAGAAGTCGGGTACAGATCAAAAGGTCATGTAAGGCGAATCATAAGATATGTTTTAAATAACGGGAAGTTGTTCAAGAGTAAGAAGTTCCATAATCATATAGCAGTAATGGCGAATGATTTAAAAAATTGTTTTAAATTAAACAAATTAGATTGCGTAAACAGTACAGGGACGCTTATTTAGTATAATTGAAATAAAAATAATTAAGTAATTCGCTCAACAGCGTGCAACAAGAACAATTGCAATCCCATCGCCATTTTCACGGTTGCGTAACACAGAATCAGTTTCCGCGCTTGGGCCCATCGTTAAATTCATATTGGATTACCCAATTAATTCCGTGTAATCGCCGCCCGAACTAATTAATATCCCACTCCGTCCACGAATTGAAATTAAATAGTTTACCCTGGTTATGAAATGTTTGTAGACAAGCTTTCATACAAATAATAAAATCGATAGTAATAAAAATATGACCATGGGCGCGTACGTTTGTTTCTGCAATTAATTATTCCTGTTCCTTCGTAAATACGTATGTTTTGTTGAGATTTCAATTGTTGGAATGTTTTACTTTAAACTTTACTTTGATTTACACTTTTTACGCTGTGTAGGCGGATTAGCGACCGCAAAGTCAGTCACACAGACAGATTACCGACTACCGTTCAAGGGCATGCAGTGTTTATGCATATTCTATAATATTTATGTTTTCGAGATGTTTATAACTCTATCAGGCGGTAAAAATAATGGAATATTGTATAGTATGAGGCATAAAATAAGGCCATACCATTTTTTTCTATGGATATAGTGCGAGGAGAGTATGGCAGAAAAACCAGTTCATCAGCAGCAGCAGGTCGATTTTTATTCTACCTAAGAATAAAATCGATCTGCGATCTCCTGACAAGCGTGGAGATTAAGATAATAACTCTTAATTATAAGGAAATTGTCCAGTAGTGATAATGATTGATGAATGTTAAGTACATTAAATCTTTATTATTTTGTTTTTAAAATTACTTTATGTAGCTGTTGTAGTAGTTCATTTTAATATCTTTCATGCCTCCGTAAAGAAGCCACGATTTCACCGATGTACACATATCATAATTTGAATATAATTTACAATAAGAAAGGCCATGCATCATGTATGAGTTTGTGAGAAGTTATTTCGGTACCCCACCGAAGCATACAGGGGTGAATAATTAAGTAATAAATCTGTCAGAGCAGCAAAGGGCCTCCAATTAGCTTGGCCGTCCATTACACAGTTTACAGTTTTCTTTTACCTCTACACACCATTAGCTTACTGTTTATCTTCATTACATTGCATCGCTTAATCTGAAAAACCTTTTACCTGGCCGCGTTGAACAGTAAAGAGTGTAATAAACAAACCCCGAGCGTGCCTCGTTGATGCGGATAGACGCGCTGTCCGCTATTTAAATCTCTCGCACTCAATATGGAAATGAGCTTTCATAATTCCTATTTGCTGTTATCGTAATTAAACATTCGAGATTATTTTTAAAAGTTACTCCACACATACCTTAAGAAGTATCTGTGGAGTAACTTTTAAAAAAATTCTCGAATGCTCTCATTTCTACCACATTTAGTTTGCTTTTATGACTCTTCTGTAAAACCCAACTTTCACTACCGGAGATCAGAGTCGGAACAAGCACTCCCCGATGAACCACCAGTCGGACCGTTTTAGACACAATCTGACTTTTCATAAAAGGGGAAAAAAATTACTCACTATAATCTAATATCGATTAATATTTATTTCTTTTTCTTCAAATCCAATGTCAGTTCTCCTTTAAGGATTACCTTGTCTAATTAACGGATATCTTGGCATATATGCTTTCATATTAAGTACGCGTATAAAACTTTTCCTACAAAAAAGTAATATAAATAATACATAATAAATTAATCTTTTGGTGAACGACTTAAAATGTCCCACAGTTTTCACATCGGTTTAAAAAACTGCGGCAAATAAAGCAGTGGCTTTTGCTTAATCCTAATATAACATGAAATAATACTTTACCGTTTTAGAATTGAAATTGCGTTAAATAAACAAACTATTCCGTCAAAGGCTCTAGTTTTTGAAATAGCTAAGACTAGCTAGCTAAACGTAAATTATAGATTATTTCTTAATTAGGATATGGATGAAGAGCTGAAATAATAAGGGTCAGCCATTTTTAAATCTAAGGTCAGCTCCATTTAGTGAAACGTCTGTCCAACTTGATAAGTATGTCGGGCTTTGATTAATTTTAAATGATTTTCTCATCAAAGATTTGACGGACTGTTAATTGGTTGAATATTACTTTTTACTATATTTAAACGTGTGCGATTAAGTGGAGACAACTTTAACAAAGAAGTCCATAGAAGTATTCGGTTAGACGATGCAGCATTTAGGGAGTTTCATTAGGTCTTTTCATCACCCGAACCTTAGAGTCCGAAAGTCTTTTCATCATTCATACAGTAGTGTTTTCGACTATTGTTTTACCTGTACTTATTTACAGTGAATTCAAAACGTATCATGACTACAAATATTAAATTATATTTTATATATTTAATTAATTTACATTTAGCAATGGAATTTAAAACATCAACTGTCACAAAAAGCTTTGTTTAGTTATATTATACTTACTAAGTACAACAACGTCTGTTAGTAACGTTAATTTCTTTTTAGTTCAATTTGTGTTTTGTTTGTGACAGGGGATTTAAGCAGCTTGTTGACCCAAATGAAGTTTAGCCTGTCAATGTGTGTGGTGTTGACACTAACACTTCAACCTACGGGTGTTGTTAATCCGCTTATATTTTACACATATGACACTTTTCCAGCTTCGTTACTGTTTGTCGCTTTTATAAGCTTTTATAAGCTTTCAGAATATACATCTTATGTTTATTATGTATTGCATTAATATTAAAGTTGTATTTATTATATTATGTTTTTCAAAGAATACACTACACGCAGGCAATGTCAATGTTATGAGTTTGATCTAAAAAAATCTTAAGATTTTGTGACTGCTTAGCTCACTAGATGAATCTATTCAATATCCTAACTTCAAAAGGAAACTTTTCGAGTTCAAACCCGATCGATACAAAAATTTGTTGTGAACACAAAACTTAGTGTTTATGTACGTCCATTATATTTTGAAGAATTTGCATTTGAATTCTCCAATTTTATCGACAGCAAACAATTCTCTTAAGTATGAAAAGATTCGAAAGAGAGAGTACATCTCTTTGCAGAAACTATATACATTCTAGAAGAAGAGATTATGAAGATAGTGATGTGTGTGGATAAAGCAAATAAAATATTCAGAGATCGCTGCAGATGGAGGTATGTAGTCTCTGCCCTACCCCTACGGGAAACAAGCGTGATTATATATATATATATATATATATATATATATATATATATATATATATATATATATATATATATATATATATATATATATATATATATGTATAGGATAGACAGGCAAACTAGTAGGCGTGTCACCCGATGGAAAGCAATCAACGCTACGTATAGACATGCGCACAAACGTTGCCGGCCTTTAAGGAAAGTGTAGGCTTATTTTTGAAGGTTTCTATGTCGTATCGGTTAGGAAACATTGTTGGATGTATCTATGTACATATGTGTATATACATTATACTCATCTGACATTTCTAAATTTCTACATATGAGTTACCGTGGATGTATCCGCCATCATGGATTTTTAATAATTAACTTTATAATGTCAGGCTGTTAAAAATAAAGCGTTTACTAATGTATCGTAATGAGGTTCCTATGAATAGAATACAAATAAGAACGTTTTTCTATAAATCTTATTTTATAAAAGTGATACCGTAGATAAATAAGTATGCTACGTCCAAAACAAGTTCGAAACACATGACGAGTTTAAAACACAGACAAGAAAGTGTTCTGTTATATAAAACTTATATAAGCGAAATATAAATCTTAGCAAAAGAACCTTCACAAACAGCATCTATTTATAAGTTGACGCATGTTATAACCATATTGTTTTGTGTAACAAATACCTCGTAGTGTGTGTATTTCTTACATTACTTGGTGTCTTACATTTCATATCGAAAGTAATAAAATATAGTGCAACTAGTAAGGAACGCTTGTGGTCGAGAGATTTATCTGATAAAGGATATTATCTACTTGTGTACGTACGTACAGTTGAATTATAGCTGTAATATAAATGTCCCGGTCTTGTTCCCCACCGCAGTCCCAGCATTGCCTCGCCAAACGGAAAATTAGTTAACTCTGAGAAATCGCGCCGCCCGGAACTTATTTAAATTTAATTTGTTATCCCTGAGCCAATATTTGGCATTGGTTTCGGTTTGGAATCGTGCCGGTTAAGCTGTTTGCGTTATTAATGTATTACAAAACGTACGGATAATGTATTAACTTTATTTTGTTAGTTGATACGATAAATGATATAATATGATTAATAATATTACTTTTATTAAGACTTATCACGGGTACACTGCGTCTGCTTTATTGTTATGGGATGGTAAGGATAAGTAACCCTATTCGATTCTAATTATCGTTTTTTTCTATACGGCGTAAATTTAGCACTTTGTTTTGTGTTGCACTAAGCTAATTCTTTTTTTATAATGGAGTGAGGCAAACGAGGAGGTATATCAACAGTTGGTAGGCAACAAGCGCTCACCACTGTCATTGACATCTCCAACATAGGGGTGAGGGACTGCAGGAGTGCTACCGGCCTAACATGTACAAGATATGCTTATATCAAACGTTCAAAATTGCAAAAGTCGAAAGTGATTGCTATACACTTTAAATCACAAAAAGCTATACCTTGAAATAAACGGTGCCTTTCAATACATTTTGCATTACCGAAATATGTATTAACTGACACTAAGAGCCTTCTCAATCGGATTACTTTCCTTAAAGATAACACGGATTAAGTAAATGGGTACATCTTGGTACACTTACATTCCCTATTTAAATTCAGTCTAAGTCGAGGCCCGCGTAATTGAAACGAAATTCCATTCCAACTTGTCTGTTCCACGGAGGCGGGTGTGCGTACCTCTATAGAAGGCTTTTACTTGGGTATTTCTTTAGCGTTTCGACGTAGAGCGTCGTCGGCTTTTAATGCTGTTGTTGTAAGCTTTTATGCGTCTGTTAATAGTCCAAGTTGATAAAGAATCACTGAAGTTGTTTTGATGCCGTTTCCTCATTCGTTTACTTTCCGATTTTCTTTTCAAATATATCTGATTTCTTGAGACTGAGGAAAATACATGAATTTGGATATATTTGTCTATTGTTAGTTATATATTTATATGTTTGTTAAAAAGATGATAGCAGTTTGAAAAGAAACTTATTATAACTACTTAAATATGAACATGATATTAGATACATAGACTCTACTATAGACCTTAGTACTTTTAGATAGGTGCAAAATATTTTGCAATATTTGTTTATTAAATATAAGAACCATGAAAATAGCTGATTTAAAATGATGATACTAAAATATTGTAGTTGTATTGTATTGTGTGTAGTGAAAATATTGTAATAAAATGCTCAGTTGCTAGTTATGCCTTTATCGTAACTTTATGAACTGCCTAAATCCACTCACTGCTGGATTCAATTCTTTCTCAACCTGAAACGATTTATCCATAGTTTACACGCTGTAAAACCACACGTCTTGTATGTTGCTATCCGTCACTGACCTGTAATGATTTATACCTAGCCTACATTTTCCTTACTCAGCCTTAGTGTGAAACCCCCATCAAAATATAATATTATTTGTATGTATGACAAGCTTTTATTGTGTTATAACTGTTCTAAGCAGAGAACTTTTATTTCTTTAATAGATTATTTAATTAATATGTATTTAATTCAACCCACCGTATAAACCTAAAAATGGGTTGATTTTGGACATATATAATATATATTAAGAGAGTTTTTTTCAATGTAAACGCTGCGATAAAAGGCTTTAATTCACACGGTCGGCGCCCAAATTAGCTGCGATAAAAGAGCAGAGAGCGAGGCGACGCATAAATTGCCATCATAAATTCACTTGCTTCAAAACAAACATCCTGTATCGCGCTCAATTATGGAGATCGTTCCATCTTCCTTCCTGACAGGTGTTTCGTATTGTTTTCCCGAACATTCTGTCGTATTTGTTCATATTACATAAATAGATTATTTTATACAAATTCCCTTTTTTTGTTTATATCGAACACTAAATTTTATTTTACTTATATAATTTGACAACAAAAAGATTTGAACAACATGCATTAATAAAATTTGTATCATCTACGTGGAAATAGTTGTGTGCCTACTTCACCTTAAATAAAAAATTTGTATTCGGCCTTCTAAAAATGAAGATTTATACTATATATATTTAATGGCCGTATTTTCAACATTAAATACAGCCAGAAAATACATTTATTATAGCAAATGACTTCATATACATATTTTTTTATTGGTATGCAAAGAAAAAAGGATTTTCTTACAATTTTCCCAATCATCTTGGAAATTATTATTGACACGAGAAGTGCATTGCGTCTACCTCGTTGTCAGCTCCATTGGTGATTGAGAAAATGTACAATTGTGTGTTATCTTCTCGCTATACTGACAAATGTAGTACTGAACTTCATGGCCCCACACGGCCGTAGTGCAGACTCCGTAGCAATATTTCAGGCAGATAATACGGACTATTACTCCATTTCCGAGATAGCTTTTATTGAGTTGAAATACGACCACCCATATTTTGTATTGGATATTTGTTGAAACTCATAATGGTAAGCGCTTTAAATTATTCCGATACACTATGAATAAAAATAAAAAAAATGCGGGTAATTCAACTATTGAAAGTTTTTTTTATTTGAATTAAAATTTTTGATTTTTAATTCATAAACCCGTATAAAAAGTGAAATCGAAAACTGTACAATGAAACATTTTATACAGTGCAATGCTCTACAATTCTTATTTAGCTTTTGTGAACACTTTTGTGATGACGATCGCGGCAGTTAATACAAATATTTCGATTAATCTTCATTTAAAGAAGAACGTTTTATTCAATGTTTGAGTAACGTTTTATTCAATGAAAAAAAAAGACAAGAAAATATAATATCTCTTAAATGACTCGTGTCTTAGCATACATAAAATAAAATACATTTTCTAAATTTTTTTTTAAATTTTCTTTCATTAAATTTTATCTTTAATATTAACCCTGGTTCCATAAATGTAAGTGGAGATTTTATGTTTATTGTTGAATGAACAACTGTGTTTATTCATTTGTTGCTTTCATTTTAGCGCCATTGTCGGCACTGCGCTTAGCAAAATTAAAGGTAAACTAATTCTCGAAATGGAAGCGTGAAAGGAGATTCGGGCTCGACTTGGGACAGAAGTCGCGTTTAATTAATAAACTCTCACCTTTCATTTGTAATAATTTGTGTTAATAAAGGGCGTAAGTATAAAGGGTGAACGCCAGGTTATTTCTTTAAAAGCAACGAACTTGACTTGGATATATTAGTTGTATTGTCGTAGTTACTATTAAAAAAGAAGATGTATTTGCTTTTGTTTTCTTGAAATAAAACTCCAGAATCACATTAGTAAAGTTTTTTGTTTGTGTCTGTTTGTCTCTTTTTATGTGCTTATCTTGAGAACAGGGACTATATTAAACTAAGCTGCACTAATTTTGATAAGTATTTCACAGTATAAGATTCGATGACTTGATCTTTCCGCTTCCATAAAGGAAATTTGAAATTAAATAGTAGTTGTAAAACAGCAAGTACATTATCAAACTTGTAACTGCACTTAAAATGATTCCTTAAAACTTATAACCCTTTAATTTTTTTTATTACAAATTATAGAAAGTAGTATCAGACTATATATTTTTCTGCCTTAATGCACAAATGATATAAAGTCAGAAGCTTTAACAAAGAAAATTAATAATTTTCTTTGTTAAAGCTTTTGACTTCCCTATCAGTCACCGCTGTTAAAAATATTAACGGCATATATTTTTGTAAACTTTATAGATAACATTATTACTTATGTAGATTCCGTTACGTAAACTTAACAAATAACAATAAAAATTGATAATAATTAAATTTAGTTACAAAATGACTGTATATAATACTGGAATTCGAGAGCATAATAATGGCATTCCATTTTAAGTTTAATTAAATTGAATAGTTGCGCTAAAGCCCTTCCTAAAATGCTGTCTACTTTGCTCTACCCTAGCTAACCCTGCTGCATGCTATACCTACAACACTTTTTACACTTAAAAATAAAGGCAGTAGATAATAAATTTGAACATAACCGGATTATAACAACAGCACAGCTACAATACACTATGTTGTGTTAGAGCAGGAAGATAAAGTATGATAAATTCTGCATATGTTTTGTGACAAAAGTTGATTAAATTGTCAAGTTTTCCGTCAAACTTTTATCTGTTATATGAAACCGCTGGCTGATCTTGGGTTTTCTGTAAGAATGAAGTATTTCCTCGATCTTACTGGACCATTCATATTTAATTTTTGAACTCAAATATGAAATAGTGGTAAAGTTATAAAATCGCGTCTGGTAATTAGGGTTAACGGAGTACATACAATTAAAGTTTTTGACTATAATAATTACAGTTTACAGTTTAAGTGAAGTTGTTCATTAAGCTAATTGGACCCCGAGGCTCTCCACAACATCTTTCTATTAAAACTATTGCTTTACTGAACGTATTAAGTCAGAGTCGTTTTCTTTTGTGGCGGTGATTAAATTTTTTAAATTTTGGTTACGATTTACAAAAAAAAGTAGAATTGTATTTGTCAAATTTTAAATTGTTAAAGAGAAAAAATAAGAAATAATTAATTTTAACAAAAAAAATCGAGTTAAATTTTGGATATACGAAATAGGTTGTTCGGATTAGAGGAAGCTTAATTAACAAGCATTGCCCAAACCATAAGTGACTCATAAAAAACAATTTCCCTCAACCTCGTCGAACCCGCGAGTGCCACTTCATTACGATTTTATTGTGTGTTCAAATGAGGTCGGAGCGACATCACGGGCTTTCGACTCCCATGGAAGTAGCAATCAAGACGCAAGGGACCGTTCAAAATAATTACTTTGAATATTACTTTGCGATTAATTAAAAGTCATATTATCTTTTACCTTATTTTTTTTGTGAAACTTGATAATAATTCTTTCTTCATTTTCATTTCTTGAAAATTAATGTGATAAACTGATAGCGATGATGTCTATATAACAATGTCACCAATTTTTAATCTTATTAATTTTATTTATACTACATATATATTTTTATATGCGTTACATACATAGTTATGGCTCTTGTAATAAAATCTTTACTAAATACGACTAATCGCTTAACGAGTAATTATTAATATTTAATTTATTATTTTTAATTACAGTTTGAGAGATTAAACTACTAATGTCTCATATAGCTATAGTATCGTTATGACAAATGATTTATTTATGGTAGAGGAATCTGTATATACGCAAGTTTCTGAAAGGTTTTTGTTGTTTCTGTTCTTTATTCCGTCCAGTAAAAGGCTCGCGATCGTGTTTCGTGGTAACTTTTAATATTTATAAAAGCTTGAAACCCCACCCTCCAGTCCGCCTTCCGATATCTCTCTCTTCCGGTCTCTGCCATTTCCAATATGGACGCATATATTTTAAACTTACAATTTCTGTTTTTTTTTTTACTTTTTATTATTGGTTACTTCAAGATTATTGTATGGATTACTTCATTGTTAGAAATATATTAGTATAGTAGCTAATTGTCAGTAGTAATATTCAGCAGTCATGAATTTCAACATTGCTTATTTATTATAAAAATTTTATCAAATTGTCACATTTTATTTCTGACAACGCGATGTCACTCACGCAATAAAAATTATTATATAAATACTTTTCTCCACTCATAGATTTACAAATTATAAAGTAATTCCGTATAATTTTAATGTTGAATATTTTAATTAAAAATGTTCTTTTAATGCCTAATTTGAGACCTATTGATATGTTCCCAGGAAAAAAATCTCAAATCCTAACAGCTCAAAGAAGTCATGAACAAGTACACTATTTAATTTAACACATTTACTGTAATTTATTGAATGGCATCTGAAGAAAAGATAATGAATTACAAATTTCCGATCGAGTGTTTATTCGTTGTTCGTCGAGAACTCCAGTTCATTTCCATTTATTAAATATTATTATATATAAATGAAGTGGATATAAAACAATCTAAAAAATTCAATCAACTTATCTAAAAAAGTCTATTAATTTTAGAAATTCTCTTTGAATTAAAATTTAAGCTTCGTTCCCAAAGTTTTAACTTCTTGTTTGACAATGTTAAAAGCTGTGTGTATCAGTAATTAAATGGACGCTCTCTCGCTATTACGTGACTACGATCGGTTGTCAACAGTTACTTGCAAAGTTGCCCCAACAACTTTACGGAAGTTTTTCTTAAAGCTAATGTTCATCTAATTAATTTTGTCCCGTGTTAATCGCACACTTTTCATTCCGGACGGAATCCTTCTTCGCTTCTTGATAGCCACTTTTAAAGTTTAACTTCATCTCTCGCAAGACGTGACTTGATAATTACACTATTTATTTCTTTTTTGTTTCTGTTTTTATTTGCTATGTTCGTTGGGAATTGAATTATTTATAGTTTAAAATAGGAATTTGTAATTATTTGACAAAGTAGAGCATGTTTAAGCAAAAAACCTATTTACCATACTCTGGAAGTAATTTGGATTCGACCGATCGGAAATGAAGTTTGAGTTGTAGTGATCGTACTAGACTACGGTCCTTATATTTTCATACTTTATTGAAAATCTGGTCGTGTCATCATTGGGCATTTGATCAAATTATACCAAAGACGACTTGAAGCACTGAAATTTCTGAGATACATTTCTTACATCAAAAAAGATTTAAAAAGGCTACAAATTTCTTTAATGCCTATGGTGTTGCAGATGTCTAAGGGCGGCGTGACTGCTTTCTTTCTTACGATACGCTTGCTCTTTTGCCTCCCTATGCCATTCCTATATCTATATCTCTGTATGTCTATATAATTTTTATTATTGTTTAAATTTATTTTGTCTTACAAAAATTTATAATATATTACATTTTATGTTTCATAATAACAAGTTGTGAAAACGAAATACAATATAACAGTTAAAGATTAATAAGCTTCCGATAACCCATTAAATAAAATTCATTCATATTGAACAATAGTGTACAAGTATTTGAAAAGAAGTGGAATAATGGTCTTTTTACATTCAAAATCTCTTTTAACTACACTTTGAAATTCCAAAAGGCTTTTTAAGTGTCTTCAATGAATAGCCCCAGACTTTGCTCACTCCATTCTTCGTTGACAATCCCTTGACATGTTTTATGTCCTAATTTAAATTGCTTTTATCGCGATCACGGCAGTTATGCGGATCCCAAAAATGGCCCCTTCTGGAGCGCCGTTTTTCACTTTCAAGGACAATAACGACCTTTTGTCGTCTAAATTGTTTTAAAAGATTAGTAAAGACGCTTTGTGTCATTACGTTAAATGAAATCACTACGTTTACTTTTACAGGAATACTTTTATAGGAATGGTACTAATCAACATTTGATCATAATTTTTGAACCGGTTTTCTGCATATTTCAATTGTTTATTCTGATACTTGAAATTATAATTCGTGCCTATGTTAAAATTTGGACAAAAGGTTAAAGATCCTTTCTTGCAAAACAAAGAATGACATAACTTGAATGTTTTCACTTATTATCCAAAATATCCTATTACAAATTAAAGATTTAAAAACGCCATGACTATGATAACGCTCCTAATATCTAAACAAATTGAATTATAAAATTATTTTTTACGTCGCAGATAATTTTATAAAATATATATAGTACTACACTTAAGTATATAAAAGTACTACACTTGCCTTATTTTGACACATACGTTCTTATGTAATTCGTTTCATTCAGTAAACGATAAGTCGAAAACCAAATTTCTCTTCCCTTCTCAAACCTCCCCAATCCCCTCCCTTTTCGTGCCTCTTTCAGCTGTTTCCATTATCTATATAATTTCTTAAAACAATAACACATGTGTAGTGCCACAATTGTTGCAGATACTCGTAGACTACTCTACTCGTTGACTGGCGGTAATTACTATGAAATTCCTGATATACTCTTTTACAAAATTAAAATAAATTATTGAATTGAAAAACGTTTATATAAACACTATTAAAAACATGTTTATTATATATTATTTTAATAGTCATCTGGTTAAGTGATGTAACGGTATTTCTTTTATATTTGGAAGGACTGACGTTTGACTACCGTCCGATCAGATGGTAAACAGAACTTCAGTCCTTATACTGGTGATCACGTTAGTCCTTTAGTAACAATCTGATCACTCTAAGTCCAAAGACGTCCAAACTGTATTGTACGGGCATCACATACGAACCACTCGATATGGCCATATAATTTTTGTTTGCTGTATTTACCCAAATAAAAATGAATACTTATTTCAAACTCTACACAAATGAGTTATCATACATTGCAAGTTAATCATAATTTTCTTTAAATTTCTTGTGAAGTATTATCACAAAAAACGAACGCAATACAATTTACAAAACTGAAATTGATGGTTCCCTCAATACCATTAAATATTTGTCGGTGTGCAATATAAATTCTGTTTTAGATGTCATCGTAAATATGGTTTAAGTCGCTCTTCCAGTCCGCAAGTAATATACAAAATTTCTACACATAATTTTCTTGTGAAGTCTCCGCCCCCAGTCTGTGCGATGATAAATAAAGACAGCTTGCGTGTCCTTGTTTACAGGGTCCCACTCGAGAATACAGAGTGCACGAAAGTTTATTCAAGATGAAGCAAATACAATCTTTGTCAAATTTCCATTCCACTATATTATATTCACATTCTTTATATTTTCAATATATTACAATGACAAGCGTTTGATTGATTTTTGCTGTTGAATCTACGTTTTTAAATGGAAATGTTTCACTGCAGTAGATAATCAATATATAAATATATATATATATATATATATATATATATATATATATATATATATATATAAATATATAAATATATCACACTTTACTACTTCCAACAAAATTGCGTGTTTCAATGTATAAATGAATGGGTAAGTTATAAAGATAAATAATAAAAAACATGAAAATGTTTTATGACTTTTTTATATCATGACAACTAATAAACTCACTCCTTATTACGCTGACGACCTATTTGACTCAGTGGCGATTTTCCCTAGTCTAGTTTTTATTTTAGCCTTCGGAGTCAATAATAAGCAAAGAAAGTGTGCCGAAATTGTAGTAGATGGAGGTATGTAGTCTCCGCTCTGTCTATTCCTACATGAAACATGCGTAATGATATGTATGTTACTATATAACAACACACTGGACAACTAATGGACATTGAACGACCAGGCTAATGTTTATTCCTCCAGCAATGGAGAGCTCCATGCCCAGTAGTGGGACATGTATGTATACAGTTATTATAAAAAAAAATCTATAGAGTTCCTTCTAGACGTTGTTATAATTTGAGATCTCATAAGTAACACGTTTCTACGTAACAAATGGTCCTATATGTATATCTGGGAGCAATTTCTTTAAAGTAATTGGGTTAGAAACCTTAGAAAATATTACGTACAATATTGGAATCGTATTTGGTATATATTAGTAGACCCATGGTGAATGGTCTGCTTTTCAGTTCTGGAAATATATCTGCAATTGAAACTGACGAGTTTAATACATAAGAAGTACGGGAGGAAAGGTTCTTTAAAGAAAACCGTCGAGCCGTGAATAAAGAACATATACTCGTACCTACTTCATTAAACGGTCCGCGCGCAGGGATTTTTACTGGATTCATTTCTTTTTAGTGTTGCATACACAAGTGTCTAGTAGGTTTTATTTCAAATATTTTTATCTAATTTCAAAAATAATTTACAAAAAGGTGGGTAATATCCATTCTTCCAGAAATGAGGAGACCTCGTGCCTAGCTGTGGTAGGTACATATAGGCGATAAAAACATACTGTAAGAAATATATCTAATTTTTGTACAAACTATGAATAATATTTAATTAATAAAAAGAAATACAGTGTTTTAATTTTATAAACCTATTATTAATAAATACAATTTTTGGGTTAGTTGTAACATCAATTTTCTGATTTAAGTGCTAATGAAAGACAATAGTATTTTATAAACGGAGGTAAAATGTGTAAAACGATGTAAATAGTACGAATTGACTTTAATTATTTTTATATTAATTGTTTTTTATAATCCTAATCGATAAACGTTTTTTATTTTGATGGCTTAAGTCCATCACTATTCACATCTGAATAAGCGTGGCCCCAGATGCGATCTAAAGGGGAACAGAGGTACTCGTAAAAGAAAACAGGCTAGCATTGAGACGAAGGAGCACGCCCGCGGCATGTAAAGTAGTAGTCAAATATAGATTGGAATTCTGTACCATTGATACTTCATAGGTTTTCTTACAATTCCTTTGTAAAAATTCTATATACTTATACTAATTTTTATAGATGTATGTACATATATATGACGGAAATCAAATTTAACCAAATGTGAATTTGTCTTTTCTACTACTATGACCACTACTTCGGTTCACTAACATTCTAATACATTTAAATTAATGTAAGCAAAGTGATGTTTTTTTGCTGATGTCTTATTCTAAATTGTTTTTGAATCTGCCGTACACATTCATGGTGGACGAAAATGGAAAAGAACAACACGAACCATAATAATTTAGGACGCTTGTAAACCCCCACCAAATAGAAAGGATCAAATTGAGACTTCTGTGTTTCTGGTATATACACTAAAATAACTTATTTCCGACATTAAAACTAGCTCAAACAATTATATTTTTATTCTTATTCACTTCAATTTGTAAAACTCCACTAAACTGTACGAAAATTTATTTCAAGTTCTTAAAGTTTAAATTTCAGCACTTCCGATTGCAACACTTCAAGCTAAAAAGTGGAACTGTTAAAGTATACTTATTTTTAACTCGCGCTTATATCTCCGGTGCTCATAGGAATTTACTTCGGGCACCCACAACTCTGAAAACTCCACGTCTCTCTCTGAAACATTAACAACAAACTTAACACGAGTTGCAACATGCTAAATTAATTTTAGAGCATGCAACTTAGGAAGTCTTCGAACTTACGCGGAAACTGATTTAATCTTCCCTGCGGGTGAATTAATACCAAGTTTTTAATGCAGCTAACGCTGTACTTAAGTTACTTAAAATATAATTCTTCTGAAATTCATTTCTGCTATTTTTTTGATAGTACAATATCTATTGTTTTTATTTATATTTCACCCCTATAGCCGTGTTGCACAAAAAGACTGACAAGTTTCCCGACACTTGAACAGTGCAAATGTGCTCACCATACAGATATTTCGATACTATATACAGCCTACAGGAGACGTTTTCGGTTTCTAGATCAATTTTAACTGATCAACCCATCACCCCTCTCCAGTAACGATCCAAACCGACGTCTCGGCCTCATCTAGGTGTCTTTCAATCGCTACTACCTCCTGCCCTGCTGTTGTGATATATCTTGGAATTCTACAATTTTTTTTAAAAAGATAAGCTTCGTTTTTAATATAAACTAGAACTCTTATTAATATATAATAACAAATCTGACTAACAAATCTGACAATACATACGCTAAGAAATGGTTCAAATCAATAGTCGATGAAGGATACGAATTCACGACCTGAGATTCTATGCCCGATTTGAGCTACGTTCTGATACGTTTATTTAAGCCTAAGTAATAGGGAGAGAATCTAATAAAACATTACTATATAAAGAGTAAAAATTTACCAAAAACGTCCAATATAAACGACGTAACATAGTTTGTGGAGTAGATTTAATTCGGCTGCGGCCAGCGTATCCGTATCTCAGGGACCGGTATTAAGTGAGAACGTTAATTCTGAAAAATATTGTGTCTGAGTCGATATTGCCCGTCGAGTAATTGGTTCACACTCTGTGTGTCTGGAGCATTATATTGTGAAAACTAACATCTGATCTTATTAGTGTACTGGATTTGTTAGAATCAGTATAAGTTCAGAATAAATTGTTATTTTTCATATTTATATTGTCGATGACCAGAATCTCACCGAATGGCTAGATCCTTTGGAGCTGCGGAGGGATATCTCATCTCTCATTATCTTTTATCGTTTTTATCACGGGGAGTGCTCCGAGGAATTGTTCGGGATAATTCCGGCTGCTGGATTCCACTACCGCACAATTCGCCACAAGGAGTTTTATCCCTACCATTTGGATGAGTGGCGATCCAGTACGGTGCATTTTTTCAGAAACTTCTTTCCACTTCATCCTGTGGAATCAACTACCTTCTGCAGTGTTTCCGAACCGATACGACATTGGAACCTTCATAAAAACAAGCCTAAATTTTCCTTAACGGCCGGCAACGCTTCTGCACTGTCTATAGCAATGCGGATGTCTATGGGCGGAATTGATTGCTTTTCATCAGGGGACACGCCTACTAGTTTGCCTTTCTATCCCATGAAAAAAATTTTTTGTTTTTGTTTTTAGCTTATATGATTTGGGCACACGGAGAGGATGCATGAAAGACGACTGATAAAAGAAATTGACGTTGCGAATGTGGATGGCAATGTCGGTAGGGGAAGAAAAACATACCTTGACCAATTTGCTGAACTTCTAAAGATCCGGGTCAAAAGTACCTCAACCGGCGAGCTTGTATGGAGAGTGTAATGAGTGTGGATGAAGCAAAGAAATTGTACCGAGATCGTAGCAGATCTCTGTGGTCTCCGCCTACCCCTACGGGAAACATTCGTGATGTTATGTATATACATACATGTTCTTGGATGTTTTTATCGATAATACTTTTGTACTGAACTGGAGCACATATATT
The DNA here is from genome assembly GCA_031353405.1 of Baronia brevicornis. Lineage (NCBI taxonomy): Eukaryota > Metazoa > Arthropoda > Insecta > Lepidoptera > Papilionidae > Baronia > Baronia brevicornis. Next base: position 580,112 of record JASFAT010002603.1, on the reverse strand, counting down.
ATATATTTACATAGCCTTGAAATAATTGTTCCATATCTACTTCCATAGGGTTTTTAAATATAGGTTTATACGTATAAATTGTAAAAAATATATATTAGTTTCTTGTAGCAAAACAGCCACAGTAGCACGAATGTGTCTGCTTATTTAGGGAAGTACAACAACTTAATAGAACTTCAGGATTAAGTGATAGCATTTTACTATGTTACCGCATTTTATACGGTGAGTCCTGGGATCAAGAGCCCAATTCCTTTCTCTTTCCTTCCTTTTTTCTTTTCTCTTCCCCGTTCATTTCTTTTTTCCCGTCCCATTAAATTCTTCCACTATTAACACCGTAAGGTAAGCAACGTATATATATTTCCCTTGGTATTGTCCAGGATATCCAGGCGGCAATGGATGCGTACCATCAGATGACAAGAGGGTCAGCTTGTTTGCTTATCTATTATGTAAAAAAAATCATCAGTACTCATTCATACCCCTTATAGAAGCTTTCAGTCCGCGTCAGCCATTACGTGTAACATATGGATGTAACTTAATGTGGCGATAAGTGTCGGTTCAAACTATAATTTTAGTCGCGGACACGATCATTATACGCAGTTAACGCTATCGCCTGTTATTTACTTTGGATGTGGTACGATAATTATTTCTCGCCCACTTGCACTAGTGCAATTCACTAAACAATTCGTATATACTACTAAATAGTTCATAAGTTCGTAGTAGGTATTAAAGTGTTCGTAATGTATAGGATTGGTGGAACACTTTTTATAATTACACTATTTTTATATCGGATTAGGAACTTCAACATAATAAAGTTCACGTTTTTAAGTAAGAAGGAGACCATGAAATCAAGTCACATGATGGTGATTAGGTTTTTCTGCCGCCCAGTGACGCCATTAATAATATTTTTTCCTGTTTTGTCTGCTACTATATTACTCGCGCATGATATAATAAGTATATGTGTGCCTTTAGGCACACCTAAATATACGAAAATTACAGTCAAACCCCGAAAAGTAATTTCTGTGGTTAAAAGTAATTATAGTTCAAGAGAATCAAGCGATAGTCAAAATATACCTACATAACATAGGGCGTAAACCATTTCGGAGAAGGATAACATGGGAGAGGTGAATTAAGAGGTAAAAAAAAACGAAGGGAAAATGTTTCGGTTCTTGACGCTTATCAAACAAATATTACCCCTAGAATGGATCTATTACCATATTAACCTCAGTCCTTTTCCCAAAATTACAACTGGTGTCCTTATAATAATTTTTCGAATACCATATAATGTCGAATTTATCTTAAACAAATATTCCTCCCAGAGATGATTTATTATATCAATCCCTACAATTGTTTGCCCTATATTACAACTGGGGTCATTATAATAAGTTTTTAAATACCTCATAATCCAATTCATCTGAAACAAATATTCATCCCAGAGTTGGTCTATTATATCAATCCCTACAGTTGTTTACCCAGTATTACAATTGGTGTCGTTATAATAATTTTTCGAGTACCACATAATGGAATTAATATAACCCCCTTCTGCACCGGCGATAAATAAAAAGAACGCATCGTTAATATCTTCAGATCTCCGCCTCGAGTGCTCTAATGAGTTACGGAGGCAGCCGGGCCAAAATTGAAAATGGTTGCCCCAATAAACCATTTGTATTCAAACAGCTCACCCGACCGGCCGCATTTTAATTTACTTACTCGAATTAAAAGTGCGCGTGATTCGAATCGGATCCCTTATATATATATTTTTTTTTTTCACTCGGAGTACTTTACTTTTATCGTTGATTGAAGACGGCCTGTCGTTATTATTGGGGGTTATCTTCAAATTCTCTTCGGTACTCGATTGAATATTCAACTCGGCTTGTTCCGGTATATTTCTCAAGTCCAACGAATATTTCGAAAATTAAATAGGTATACGTCTGGTAATAAGCTCTATTGTCTCTGATCATTTGCTTTTTCAATTTGCATTTCGAACTCTCTGAATTTCATTTGAATATTTTTTGTTAAAAATGAACTCTATTTATCTTCGACATACTAATATTGATAGATTTAAAATATAACAATTAACGTTACATGGTTTAAGTGATATTTTAATTTCAATCGATTATTATATTTAATCGAAACTGGGATTTTTCGAAGCCAGTTTACATTATTGTAGTTGATTTTATTAAATATTGTAAAATAACTATTTTCGACTATATTCTTTTTTTTATTGTTTTAATATGTTTTGTATTAAATGCATGATTAAAGTAAAACAGTTACCAAGAGTATTTCAAATCTGCCGTGTTTTATTTATTCATAATTATTGACTAGAACAATATTTTTAATAATTTTACATTAATATTGGGATAAACTATAATAGTTTATATATATATGCTTATGAATAGTGTGGCGCAGAATCGCTATAAACAGTTAAAAAAGTGTTTTTGGTTTGATTGAAAACATGTTTTTTGAAAATCGGTTGCAAGCTTAAATTTTTTTATCACGTGTTATAAAATTAATGTTTGCTGCAAGACAGAAGCAAAAGTGTACGAAACAAAGTCGGTACCAATTAATATTCAGCGGCTGGCGACCGCGTCTAATGAAATTACCACGACAAAGCGCCATCGGCGCTGCACGGGATTGTTGTGCAAATATAAACATCGAGTCTACCGATAAAAGCGACAAGAGAAATTAAAATAAAAACAGGAAAAGGGGAGAAAACTAACAGAAAATGAGCAATTTTTGCATATTTGTTTTTAGTTTACCCAATTTTGAATAATGTATGCTTTTGGATGATTTATACCCTTGAAATATTATAATAATCTATATGTATGTTTTGTTGAGCTTTCGTTGTCCTGAACGTAAGTAATTCGATATGTAATATTTTCTAATAGGTTTTTACAAAAATAACTTAGATTAAGTACTGGAAGATACATACATATAATCACGTATTGGTAGGCAGAGAAAACAGATCTCCATCTGCTACGATCTCGGCACACTTTCTTTACTTCATCCACACTCATCACTTTCTTCATACAAGCGTGGAACAAGGAAAACATACCTTGACCAAATTACTGATCTTAAGAAAGACCAGATCAAATCACCTTAACCGGCACTGGAAGATCAGTAACGAAAAATTAAAACTTCCTAAATTTATTTCAAATTTACAAACATTATACTTTTGAGATACAGACATAAGATTGTACTTCACATATTTTTTTTATATACACACACGCGATATCTTCAGACTACGAATTATGTTAAAAATGTAACGGGGACGTGGAATCACGAACACTTTACCATTGTATTATAAGTTATCACATATTCATTGTTATCGCAACGACAAAACTTTGTATGCCTTTATAAACGCACACAGATGACTGTAAGATTTGTCATAATTAATGTTTATATGGAGTATTGCAGAAAGATACAATTAATTTACAGTGGGTGTATATTGTATTGTTCAAACTTAAAAATTAAATGAATAATGTTCATGTTTCGAGTAATGGGCGACTACTATTTGTGAATATTATTTGTGTTTTTTGTAATAAATAATTATCAAGATTAATTATCCTTTTAGCTTAAAGAGAATGGGGATAATATTTTGTGATATTAAAAATAAAATTGTTCACTGAGAAGTAAAATGATGAAGCATGATTTATGATACGTCGGTAACCGCGGCTCCTGGGGCGCGTTGTAATTAGATTTCACCGGCGTCACGTAAGCAAACACCTTGGAGGCATCAGGTGGTCTGTGAACGGCGTAATGTACTCTTCGAGTTAGTAGGTACGCAACCCCCATAAAACATTAAAGAGGGTTCGGCAGAGTGGGGTTCGCAAAGAGAATTAACTGCACGTAAGCTCGCAAGCCAACTTTGTTGATTGTCGTATGATGGAATTCGTAAAGTCGGACTTCATTTTTCGATTCGCGAATCGCATTGTTTGTTTTGATAAATTTTACGTTTTACGTTGGAACAAATATTTGATAGCTTACTTTTGATAAATATATTAATTTAATTCCAAATTACCGAACGTTTATCCTCTTTATACAATAATGTTCAAGTGTATCCAGTATACACTACTAAAACTAGGAAAAATCTCAAAATTAAAAATATAAATTTTAAAATAACGTTCATTACGTTGGAACAAACATTTGACACATACATTTCTTTTATTACATATATTAATTTAATTCCAAACGACCGAATGTTTATCCTCCATTTATTAAAATAATATTCGTGTGTATTGAACACTTAAAAATTAATAACCACCGTTGTCATATAGTAAATAGTACGGTGTAGGTTAATCCAAAAACCCCTAATGGTAAACTTATTCTCGCATGCTAGGACATAAATCCCATCACGTCGCAACTCTTCGTCCTTTTTTTTCAAGCAATCTATTTTTTAATCCAATTTTCAAACAGATTTTTTTAATGAGATAAATATAGGTACAAATGAGTAAAGAAACTTTAGATTTTTAGTTAGGACTCTGTCAATAAATTCTAAAGTAACCACAGAAGCAACTATGGGAAATTAAACATAAAGTTATTTATGAAATTCCTTTCCGAGATTTGGTTTTTCCCAATAAGCTAATTTCGAATTTCGTTGAGGATTGAACTCATAAATACTGAAATACTCGAAATAATTAATGAACTTCTCACTTCATCCGGGTTTACGGGCGAAGTTGAAAAAGGAACTTCAGGATAAACCGTATTTTGCTGTATCAATGAACAATAAACGAAAGCTTTGCATTTCAATTCCATAAGTCGAGAGTATTTAGTACTACAAGCAGAAGTAGAAGAAATGCAAATTAATCACATAATTATGCGGTATAAAAAGAAGGGGGCAAAGAAAACTGTTGCCATAATCTGGTAGAATCATACGGGAAGAAATGAGGTAGCCCAATTTTATGTCGGGAACCACAGAGCTAATAAGGAGATGAAATTTTGGACATTTGTTTGCTTTTGACTTTCATTGGATAAACGTTGAAATTCAAGGGCCCAACTTCTTTCCTTCTAATATTCACCTTTCTCAAAGGCTTGCAATGCATTATAGTGGCTCTGATGTGGCAGATTTCCGTCTGAATTTATTTCTCTTCTAGAAACCCGCCCGTGTGCCTCCCACTTGTAAATAAAAATAATTATCTAAATAAATTGCCATTTCTGTTGAAATTGTAACAACTTTATTAGTATAATGGAATAAAAGGACTTGCTTCAACTTTTTATATTGCGTATTATATTATCAAAGCCCTGTCATGGAGACTAGGTTGTAAATAGAGAACTTTGAAGTAATATTGTTTATGATAAGCAGAAAATCTTGTCACGGCCCGACACCACCCGCATATACATTCATACAACTCGCACGGGTGGGTAGATTTAGATTATAACCTTAATACTTACGGTTCCTGAATTTGTGAAACATTGGAGTATTAATAATTTTTGTTATAACTTCATAGTCTTACAAGTATTAATAATTGTAAGACTATGAAATTGAAAACAGTAATTACGCTACTGTAGCCAATAGAATATTTTAAAGATATCCTAGTTAATGATTGACGACACCTTCAATACAAAATGTACAAAGTTTCTTTTATTTATTAAATTCTTACACTGTAACCCAATATACTTTCTTTATTAAGAAATATATTACATTTTTTTAAAATTCTGGCTAGTTCTAACGTTGATTTATAAACGCTTTGGCCATGTGTCCCGAAGGTATACAGCGAGGAGCGGGGTCACTTGTATACATTTCCCACGTATTCGTGACTTTAAGTTTTATTGTCGCCATAAGTTCTTATATATCTAGTTATTCCTTTACTGTTCAGAAATAACGCGGTTAACGTTGGGGTGCTTTATTTTTCTTGAACTGTTTATGTTAAAAGTAGCGAGTTAAAGGATCACGTGTCACATTTGCATTTTATATCTGCAAATTTTTATAGTTATAATATATTATATTGTAATATTTCAAAAGTAGGTATTGAATTATATCACATCACCTTAAAAAATATATATTATTATTATTTTAAAGGAATATATACATATAATGTAAATACTTATAACAACAGTACTGTGGCGTGTCAGCCGTTCTGCTACGGCGACACTCGGGATCTTAAGGGAGCTTCTTCAAATAAAATTCTTCAAAACGATATTAATTTATTCTTCTATTCATTACACATTTATATATTTTATTCACACTTTATCAATATTATATTTTAATATAGTTCGACTGACGTCTCAGAGATAGATTTGTGACCCGTCCGGCATAAGTAATTAAAATTATATATATATATATATATATATATATATATATATATATATATATATATATATTTATATATATAGATATATGTATATATATATATATATATATATATATATATATATATATATATATATATATATATATATATATATATATAATTTTAATTACTTATGCCGGACGGGTCACAAATCTATCTCTGAGACGTCAGTCGAACTAAAGCATTTTAAGCAATTTCGTTTTCATTTTTAATTTGAATATTACGAATGTTAAAAAAAGTAACATAATATAAAACGTATTAATGCATTAGTGATACATTGATGAATGTATCACTACAGCACCCCTCTTATATTTTTTGGCTTACATTTTCCAACTAAAAAAACAGAATCTTTATAAAACCATTGGGTATCCCGTTTTCCTTTCACTGATTATTCCGTTATATTCACAAGTAAGATGACTACGTAAAAGGTCAGAATATTAAGTATACACATGTCTAAATATATATCCTGTTCTCTGAGTTATTCGAAAATATAAAAATGGGCTACGCATTCCTTGCTCTTCCGTGAACTAGATAAATAGCAATGCATTAAAGGCTTAAAAATGAATCTTTGACTTATATAAATGAGGATATATATTAACCACGTAATACATATCTTTAAATTATTTTCACCACTGCTGTGTGAACCTTGCTGGTACAGCGATATTTCCGAATCGATGCGACACTGGAACCTTAAAAATACAAGCCTACATATTTCTCAAAGGCCGGCAACGCGGCGTTGATTGCGTTTCATTAAACGACACCCCATGTTCGTCTGCCTTCCTATCCCATAAAAACTTATAGCGGACGAGTTTTAAAAACTTTCAAAATTACTTTCGATCTGGTATCACATCGCCTGTTACTATATATAACGGACGGACATTGTATGTACGGAACTAACAAAGTGTGAATACAATTCGCTCTTTACCAATTGTTTTCGCTCTATAGTTCCTACAAATACAATACAATAGGTGGTTGCTGGAAACCAAATTTTACCGTCGTCATTTCGCTTTTATAAAATCACATGTTCTAGTGTTAAGTAAATAGAATTATATAACAATAAGTTTTATTATTATATTATTTATTACTATGTTACTTACGAGGCATGTATGAAATATACTACTTTATACATTTGTTACTTTTATGGCTAAATGTATAAATATTAGAAGTAAGAAGGAATAAATAATTTAAGTGTAAAAGAAACGAATGTGTTTCGATTCAAAACATGAAATTAAGACGCATTTGTATTTCACCTCTTCATGAAGAATTATGCCCTAACCTGGTGGTGATGGACATTGCATACTTTTTACAATATTTTTTTGTCACATGTCATATATGTCCCACTTGCCCCGGGCCTCGCTGTTTCTGTAGGAATGGTCATTAATTTCAAGTCAGATGCAAGCGTCGAACCATGACCATTCATTCCGCAGACAGCAGCCCTGCAGCTGAGCTATTGGTCGTCTTTCATAATATGGTTTTACTAAATTAGGGATGTAATTTCCTAATCCACAATACAAAGTTTTTATAAAAATAATAAGTCTAAATTGTTACTTAAGCCAACTGACTTCTAGTGTATAAAATAAATACTATAATAATCAAAGTAATTTCAATGAAGTACTTCTCCTTCACGTTAGATATTGAAGTACCTTTCAAAGTGAAACATCTCATCATTGTTTCTTTTATGTTTAAACATTGTAGGTTTATGGTGAGCTATAAAGTACTTTAATGTGTTCATCGAATAACATGAGCCATATGTTTGCTATTGCAATGATATGCTATTTTCAACATACTACCTTAATTTACAACAAAGTACTATCTTTTTGACTTTCTGCTATTCCTTGTGCGCATACATTTTCTGCGATATTTTTAACATACCACCTTTGCATGTTATGTAGTCACATTAATAATAAAAATATACTGTATAAATTCTCGGAGCAAGGGGCATGAAATGAATTAAAGCAAATGGCGGAATCATCTCCCCGGTGTTCGCCAGATGAAATCTCTTCGTGTGCATTATACCCGGCTATGCATACACTTTCATCCACTCTCGTGATGTTTTATTCGTAATAAACATCGTCTGCGTATGCTCTCCTACTTTGTTATAAAGCGACTTCTTTTATGCTGAAATGGGGTGTAAAGCGCTTTATACACGAGAATTGTTTTAAAATTAAAAGAATCAAACGTAATTGTGAATATTTGGTAGCTAAATCCTGTTCATATATTAAATATTGCTATCCCGTTTTGTTCTCTGCGTTGTTAACGCATAACGATCTATTTCCTATGTTATCACCACTTCCCGCATTTATAAGAAGTTCTTTCTATTTTAATGCGCACAAATAAAATTTTAATAGTTTCCCTCTCTTAGGGTTCCTATTAATTAGTATTTAGTTAAACGTTTTTGCACCCCTCATAAATTTATATATTTAATTGCCACCAGATAAGAACAACGGCCACTATTAACTCGAATATGTTTTGTAGTAGCCATTGGCTATAAATGACATGGACAACATAGCCGTAAGGTTCATCTTTGACAACATACTTCCAAACATTACTTACATGGACAAGCAAGCAGATGCTTGATGACGGATGTAGTATATTGGTTAACAGTAGCTGTATAAACTAATGTAATGTAATGTATATGTAATGTATAAATATATAATATACGGTGTCGAAACGTGGACACCGACAGTCCGTCTCCTCGACAAGCTCAAAGTCGCTCAGAGACTATAGAGAGATATCTGCTCGGGGTTTCTCTGGTGGACAGAATTCGAAATGAAGAAATTCGCCGGAGAACCAGAATCGCCGACATAACTCTTCAAGTTAGCAGACTGAAGTGGCAATGGGCTGGAGATTTGTCGGAGAACCGACAATCGTTGGAGTAGACGAGTGCTGGAGTGGAGACCGCGACTCGGCAGTGTGGGACGCCCTCCTGGTAGATGGTCTGCGCAAGGCGGCTGGCAGAGACTGGATGCGTGTAGCCGAAGATCGGTGGCGCGCCATGGGTGAGGCCTATGTCCAGCAGTGGACTGCCGCGGGCTGATATCGATATAATAGGAAACTTCCTACACTACTCAACTACAATATGCTCAATAATGATGAGGAGTTACATCACATTATACTTATTAGAGAAATCGGACTTTGTATATCAACAATATTATAACCAATTATTATATAACTTTGTTTTTGTGTATACTAATATGTAGTCCTCCCTGTTTCAATATAGTGCTACCGTAATGATGTAGCTTGTTTATTTAAATGCTTGTTATGCTAAAGCCTGCTTTGCTTTAAGAAATTCTTTTTTAATCCCTAGGCGTGACTTAACAAGAACCTGTTATAAGTTACAATGTCGATTATAAGACAATATTGAGTCGAATAAAGGCCGTAAGCTTAGGTTTAATGGTCTCTGCGGATGGCTCTATTAGTTCTATACGAAGTCTCGGATTTATGGCTCTGTCTTTGTTACGATATATGAAGCAGTATCTTTAATACGTGATTACATATTTTTATGCTGTTTTATATTAATGTATTGGTGTTATTATTGACTTTACGGTTTTTATATTATTTTTGTGCCTTTAAGCAAGTTATATATCGCGCGCTTATGACGCGCATGAGGCGTCAGTCTCAGTTTTTTGGATCTCTATTTAAGAGTTTATATCTTAATTTTAAGATATTCAAAATTAATTTCTCATATTTTCGCTAAAATAAGTTTTTCTTTATCGAAACAAAGATAGATAATAGAAAAGTTATTGGTTTTCAATAATATTTGTCCAAACCTAAGTTTGTCTGCAGCTTGGCTCTTCCACATAAAAACTGATACGCTCTATTAAAGAAACGTAATGTTTTGCCGTTGCCGAATAAAAGCACACATTACAGTGGCGAGATCGAGCGATTCATATTAATGCGGACTATTAAACACGGCACGCTCGATAAACTCTCAAGGGCGATAGAATAGCGATTTATTAACGCATGGAGCGCTGTACTACTGAAATATTGCTATGGCCTCTTTTTGCGCGTGTCTAGATTGCAGTCTTATAAAAAGGTTTGAGGTAATCGTATTGAATGATACGTGATATGATTAATAAAATGATATGCCTTTTTGACATTCACTTTTTATTTATTTAGTTGAGGAATCGCTCAGTAAAATTGTTTGACAGAACCGTAGTAATAAACATTAATTTATAGTATAAGTACTGGTTACTTGCAAATTTTTTATGCGATAAGAATCAATCAATCAATGCCGGCCGTAGACATCTGCAACGCGACAGGCATTACAAAAACATTGCCAGTCTTTGAGAAATGTCTAGGTTTGCTTGTTTTTGCTTCAACCTGTACGGATCAACAACGCGCCGTTTGGTTCCAAATCTTTTTAATTCACAATATTGTACGTTTCCTCCCTCTCAAAATTAAACAGGATTTAACTGTCGATTTTGGACAAACGTAATATCTATGCCAATTCAGCTTCGGACTTGTAGTTCCCGCGCTCGTAGTTTTTTCACACCAGATCTTCACAGAGGCGAGTCTGCACTGTTTGCCGGCCATTGTTCTCCCCTTATTTATTTGTAACCTTTTTATTTACTTCCTCGAGTGTCCTTCATTCGTGGCAGTTTCATAGAAGTGTTGAGAGTGAGCATTGTAAACGGCTGTGAGACTTGTGACTGATGGTTGTTTTTTTATTGACTCCAACCGTATACCGTCGCTGATGATTACATGTGTAAAGTGTGATTACGTAAAACAAAATTAATTATTTAAAGCATAAATAATAACATGATAAGCAATATTTAGCTTGAGAATAGTAAATTATTTGATATTACAGATATAGGTACTCTTCAGTGTATTAATTCTGCTTACAGACTAAGACATGTATGTGTCTGTCCCCTACTATAAATTCTCATACGTTGTCCGTTTTTATCGCGTCTTCATTCACAATGGAACTCCTCATGTGAATAATGGTGGGAGCACACACGACTGACAGAGCTTACATATAAATCTTTCAATAATCGATGTTGCCCCAATGTTTATTTATTGCAACGATGCCGAGGGCATCCTTTATCTTCGTTTTTTCACGATATTAACAATAGAGATGATTTATCACGCCTTATTCTCAAATATATGAATAGCTATTGTTACTTACTCCCGAGTAGGGTGCACATTAAAAATTCGACGAGCACTCGATTGAAAATAAGTCAGGGCGCATTCATTGTTAGATTTATTAAACATTTCGTTTAACCAAATTTTATACATAATGGTATAAACATACATTAATGTTTTATCTCCTACATACACTAGTGCGTAGAAAGCGCTTAATTATATAGAGTGGATTGTAAGCATCATTTCATTTCAAATACTATTAAAAACTATCAACAGTATTTTACGACTAAAACAGTGTTATATATTTTTTTCTATGGTATAAGTTACTATAAGTTATATAAGTTACTACTATGGTATATTATACTTATTACGCATTATGTACAAGTAGGAGTTATAGAGTTGTGCTAGGACGAATGTATATTGATTTGACGGAAATAAGCAAATAGAAAGTGTACGCACCGATCGCTAGACCTTGTTGTGCTCCTGTCATTAACTGCTTAAAGTGGGAATTTGTTATGAAAATAAAAATGAATTTTTGTATTTCGAATAGTTTACTTAAACAGTTATTGTTAAAAAAAAACTAAGCTATGGTATTTATTTTATATTAGAATTATCAGTTATTGAAGTATATATTCTGTAAAAAATATTATTAAAACGAGATCACTTAATAACGATCCTTGCAACAATAGTTGGCTTGTCTTTGTGAGGTCCTACGTAATACAAGTATAACTACAATATTACGCGTATATACCACTTCTATTCTTGTACTACTTAATGGTAACAATATTACATTTATATCGTGTGAATCGTATACAATTTTGTAAATCTAGTTTATAAGGGATTATAATATATGACAATAATATTAGAAGATATACAAAATATTACGACAACCGTTTCATATCTTATTATATCTATCTATTCTTCTCGTTCAGACGACGAAACAGAAGAAACCGAGCCGACTCCAGAAATATTTACAGAAGACAGAACCACTATTCCTGCTACAAACGATTCCTCAATTTTATTTATACGTTACCTCACACGTAAGTTATCTGGTAACTAACTGGTAACTCTTTTTGTTTCAGAATCCAGTATCTTTTCTCCGTCTTCGTGCGTGGAATTTTTACATTTTCTAAAGGGAGATGTATTTTTGACGAATGATTACTATTATTCTGTTCGTGTATGTTATGAATTACTAAATATGTGGTGTCCTTATCAATATTTTAAATAAAAAGTATTTTTCCAACAACGTAAAGAACGTTATGAATATGAATAGAGTATTAAGCATATTTTTGTGTATTATTTTAGATGAAAGGGCTACCTACGCTCAAGCGTGTCGTCCAATGAAAGCAATCAACGCCATAAATATATACAACACCATAAATATTGCAGAAACGTTTTAGCCCCCTGAAAAACGTGTAGGCTTATTTTTAAAGGCCGACACACATACAGCTATATATTTTTTTACATTTTGTGGAATCAGTGTGTCTCCTTATCGTTATCATCAGCATAGGCCTCTTTCAGGTATTAAAGCATTTTCATTACTCTCCCTCCGATTGTACCGCCCATTAGCCGTGTATCTATACTTCTATATGCTGACGATGGATATGAATATCTGTTACGTATGTAAAAGTGTTGCCAATGAAGGAAAACACAGAACAAGAGAAAAGGTTCGTTCACAGTTAAAATCAACGGGATAAGTTGTTTTATTTTCGCTTCGAACTATCCTCTAAAGGCGAAATTAAATTGTGCGACTATTTGAACCGAAACGGCTGCAGACCGTGAGAGCCCCAATGGCTTATTGTCATAAATTGCGTAGCCCAGTATATCCGTGAGGAACATCTGCGCATTGCACATTTCGATTAACTCTATTGGGCAACGTAATGAAACGCTGGTCGTATATTGAAATCAGATAGACGACGGGATGAACGGGCAATTGAAATTAACTGTACTGTTTATTTCAATAAAGCAATATGTTCAATGGTTATGAATTTCGCAAACAGCTTGCCAAATGCAACATTTAAAAGTATCGGATCGGTCAGTGAAACTGAAAAAAGTTTATGTTAATATAAAAATCATGTTTCTATACTTTATTCTTTGAACCATCGGATTAAATTTGATAAAGATTTTTAAGAGTGATAAAATGGAATCCTAGGAACAAATTTCCTGAGTAGAAATAAGTCTATGTCAAGCTGTGGACTAGTACGAAACAGTTGGAGTTGATGTTTGAAAACTTCGAGAAGATCACACAAAAACCTTAGACAATGCAGTACAACTGAAATTGTATTGAATTCCAAATCCAGATTCATTCATTTATCTGCTACAACTCATATAAACGCTTCCTCTCTACTTGGAAGAATTCTATGTCCTGTAGTGAACCTACTGTTGATGATGATGCGTTTAAAATGTCTACCAATATTTTATATCTATCAAATTTTCATCGCTTTTACTCCGTGTGTTTAAAGGATATATAAAATTTATTCGTAATTCAGAAAGAAAGTCAAAGTTTATCATATTTATTTTATATAAAATAATAAACAATGTACATACGTCTCACTCCTGGTTGTAGAAATCCTTCGATTTTTATTTACGCGAAGGTAAGATACAATCCGCAATAGGGCTCCTTTCTGCATTGACAAACGCGCCTTCGAAAAATATCTCCCTATATAACGCATGCTCCTTTATTTTATTTCTCTTCCATTTCTCCCCTAATTTATGTGTTTTTAATATAGTGTCCATTTTATAAACAAGCAACCCGTCACACGGCCAGCTTGAAAAACGAGTTCAGCGATATGACCCCTTTAGATAGTCCGCGCTGAATAATGAATACTCGGCAATAATTGATAGCAATATTTCCCTTTGTCGCGCTGTGATTTCGTTTGGCAGACAGTTTTATTGGACGTCAATTTAATCGTAAAACACCACTGACTATTTGAATGCCGGCGTTACAGTTTGGAAAACTGACCTATAAATCGAAAAATTTTCAATCGTCCGCTTTCTAAGCTCTAGTCACTTTTTTCTTTAAAACCAATTTTTAATCCAAATTTATTCCATGTTTCTTATTTTAGTTAAGTTTTTTATTTACTTCTCATTTAGAAATATGTTTTTTGAAAAAAGGGACTTTTTACCAAATCCCCTACGTTTTAAACCTCTGTACCTTATAAAATTTGTTCACATAATAAAATAATGATTGCGCTAACAAAAAAGTATGACAAAGATAAAATGGCCCTTAATTAGGGGCGTACAACAGTTTTACTAGCGCAAGGCTGCAGTAACTTCGCTGTAGTATTGTAAGTAGCACAGAAGATTAAAGTTTGAGAAAAAAAACCTTTAAATCAAGCATATATTATTTTCTCATCCCCTTCACATTTGCTTATGATCAGGTATTCGGCAAGTTCTTATTCGTTCCCGCAATCGTATGGATCGTGACCTGTAAATAATAGGCGCTCTTTTGGCACAAATAACTTGACGCCAGTCGGTTCTCTCCCGCGTCACTCGCATAACTCCGCGAGTGATTCAAAATTTGTACTTTAAAAAAAATACTTCCCACACTTTCTAAAGTATCGATGTTGACGTGAGGCCTGAAATCTTTGAATAAATCTCCCGGTCCATTCGAATGACGAGAAAGCGTTAAATCGCATCGACGTAAGCAATTTAATTTCGTACATGTCGGCGTCTAGGCTCCGCGTAATTTAATCCAGCTTGGTTGGCGCGAACGACGTAAAAAAAATGGTCTCTCTTTTATTTGAATGCGTACGTCGGCACGTCCTCGCGCCCGTTTCAATCCAGCGTACATATAAAACGTGACCATTCACAGCCCCGCCCGTCGAGAAATAAACATAATCCGTCACACGCGTTTTTTTTCCGTTCTGCGAATATATTTAGAGGTTATTTTAATGCATTGATAGTGGTTGTAAATAGATCGCTACGAGGATACGTAACTGTGATAAAACGGCCACTTCTTCTTATACATAACGATTTTTATTTATTGTATGAGAATGGAAAGGCAACTAATTCTTTCGTACCTCACGTATGTCACTTCATTCGATATTGATTGTTTTACACTTCCAACTTTATATCGCGGCCCTATCTATGAATACTTTTTTAAAACTCTAATACGATTCCCATCGTCCGCGGTATCCGCTTCATGAATATTTTAACTCCTATGTGACAGTCGTC
This sequence comes from Baronia brevicornis, assembly GCA_031353405.1. Taxonomy (NCBI): domain Eukaryota; kingdom Metazoa; phylum Arthropoda; class Insecta; order Lepidoptera; family Papilionidae; genus Baronia; species Baronia brevicornis. The sequence continues at coordinate 564,567 of JASFAT010002603.1, read as the reverse complement.
GAAAATTCGTAATTCACGTTCGTTTATTAATGTCATATCGATCGTCAGATACGCGCTACCCGAGGGAGAGGCACGCAACATACAGAGAAGTAAATGGGATTTCATTTTCTAGTTCAGATATCAAACGCTCCCTGCGGCACGGGTCAAATATTCGTCTGAGGTCCCTCTAGACGTTTTGTTCTGGTTCGTTTGGTGAAAGAACTACGTACGTTGAGCTGATGCTGAGAATTCATGTGTCTCCACGGGCACTTTGCAAACATAATTGTTTTGTGCTCGAGTGCGCATTTTTCCGCAGAATAATTCCATTAATCTCGCTCCGGGTAATGAAAATGTACCGCGCTTGTGTCTCAGCGCTGCTGTCATCCTGCGAGAAACAATGTTAATACCAAATTGTCCTCTAGCGACTCGGCTCTGAGAACTGCTTCTTAATAAGTTGTTTACATCTTCAGTATACTTTATTATGAATTAGAGCAAAGAACGTAGCGCCATTAAAATAAATAACTATAGCAAAATCAAGATTTAATATTTTCCTGTATTAATTTATTGAATAAATGAAGGATAATTGAGAAAAGTAGCTATGGACATTTTGATCATGATCATCATCACCAGTCAATAGTTGTCCATTGCTGATTATTCCCATGAATTGTTTGCGTAGTCCTGTCAATCCATCTATGACTCTATCTTTTAAAATCATAGTGAATGTGTTTTCATTTCTTATTAAAACTCCCTATTTTGTCTTAAATTTACTGTAACAGCCGTAGGCGGTACCTTTGCTTTTTTTAATCATAAATAATAGATCTTTGTCACACTAAAATTTTATTATAATATTTAGTTGGTACAAACAACGGCTTTTAATTTCTCCCCTTTTATCCTCTTAACACCACTACTACTTCCAACAGCTGCTCGTGGCTGTCGTATTCACTCGCTGCCACCACGTTTCAGTACCTCTCCAATGCTTTAGTTATATTACCTTCAGTGGTCGAAGTGATTATGATTTGCTATTACATTCGTGACCGTGATTGGTCTTTGGAAGTAACAGTGTTGCTAGGAATAATTTTAAAATCTACTATTATATAATATATTATTTGAATAAATTGACAAATAATGCCAATTTTGGAAACCCAAAATATACGAAGTTCGCGACATACCTATATATGTGATAAACCCGTATGACTTTAAAAACCAAATTAAAATTATTAATCATCCGTTGAAGTTATTTCTCTTTTGATAGTTTTGCGAATATTTACAATTGTTTTGAATATTGTTTTTCAATTTGTTTTGCATCAATTCCTCAATTTTAAAAAAGTTTTGAGACAGAAACTGCTTCCAAGGAACAAAATCACTCATTGTACCTATATTGAATTATAATATTGTCAATTTTTCAACTATTAATTTTATAAAAAATAAAAAATATTATCGTTTATTAAAAAATAAAATTGAGTCGAGCCAGGAATTCATCTGTACATAATTTATCGGTCGGCGACTTATGCCGGGATAATACTGTTAGGAGGGCCCTCAAGATGGCCCTAATTTATTCATGGTGGAAAATTGGATGGAGATTGGTCGAATTGACCAAAAGCGGTGACGAGTACCCAAGAGAAAAGGTTTAATTTGAGCCATAATGTTATACATTATTCATACGCGAGGACAAGTACTTGAAAGCTTTTGACGGGAAGAGTATTTATCTTTTACTGATTTTAAAACATTTGTAGGTACGTCAAGGTTTTTTAATGATGTTCATAAAATCTAAATTAATTTTATTACTTGCATAAGTGTTATATAAGTATTTTACTCGCATAAAAGTTATGGTAGTATCTTGATATTTCATTATTTACGACCGTATATTATAATGAAGAAATACTTGGGGGTATTCCCAAACCGATACGACATTGGAACCTTCATATGTGTTGTAGTTGTTTATAGATGGTATATTAATTGCTTTCTATCCGACGACAGGCTTACTCTAGTCATCACATAAAAATACATGTCAACCACATACAAGAATAGTTTGCTATTAAAAAACCAAGCCTGTTCTTAGGAAGAACGACGTTTTATGTATGTCGCCGTGCGGAATTTGGCTCTTAAACCACAAATCAGCACGTGGGAATATACAACATATGTGAGAAAACATATAAAATATAGGCAACATCGTTTAAACTCACGTAAATATTTCAGATTTAATTTTGAGTTCAATATTAATGAGAATGATAAATAATTCAATTTATTTATACTAAGTAGTAGTTATAGTAATACGAAGCAGTCCAAGTATATAAAGGACACCACATTTTAGTTAGTTTAAAATTAAGTAAGGCTTTGAAACTTTGACTTGCCACAACTGTTTGACATTTTTCGAGATAACCTTACTACAAAGTTACGTTTGATCCCACATCAAACAGGACCCCTGCTGGATATATTACACTCTCTTATTTCACATCATACTTTTTTTAATCAACTTAAAGAACATACTGTTCGTATTATTAATTAAGATATTTTTTTCCCAAACAGACCCGCCCGAGATCACGATTCGACCGCGGAATCTTCAAGTCCGCGCGAATAGCATCGCAGCCTTCTACTGCGCAGCAAGAGGCGACCCCATCCCTAACATTCAGTGGCGAAAGAACGGAAAACGAGTTTCTAGTGAGTATACCTGATATAAATATTTATTATCGATATTTTATTATCTTAAAAGCAAAAACTATTTGCCTATACAGTTGTTGTAAAAGAAACTGCGCTACAAAATTTATAACGCGGTATTAGAGAAGTTTAACGTTCAAACCAAATCTTAGTAAATAAACGCTAAAGAAATGACTGTCGGATAACGATACATATCGTACATTGAAGAGATATGTCTACAACATATATAGCGAATGAAAGTACGATAGTGAATTCCGAAAATCATTTGAAATTACCTCCCAAATAATTACAGTAATAATTAGCTTCTATATAAATAAAATAAAACTCTCCTAGTCTAAATGTTAATGGTATTTTAGTTTAATAGCAGTAAGTGTAGGTTAATAATCTGAACAAGAAATATAAAAAAAAACATTATATAAACAATATAAATAAAAAAACCAAAAGAAGATATAATTATATATCATTATTGTTTATGTACATGTATTAACATATACATATAAGAAGATTTTAAACTTATAGTAGTAATTGAACAACAGGCAATTTAATTTATTATGTTTCATCTGAAATATTAAGCGTTGCAGAACAGTCCATCGCTTGCACGATATTTCAGTATGTCAGTGATTGAAATGTAAAAAAGCCGTTTTCGCCCAATAAATATCTACAGCCGGTAATGACGTCTATAAGCCCGAAAGCAATGAGCTGAAAAAAAAAACGTATCGCCGGGCCACCACGCACGCGAAAAACCCCGAATAAACCCCCATTCACGCCCACCTAAATAGTTTCATCGGGCCGCCATGAAAAATGTAATCGCGTCGATCATCCCTGCGGAGTGCGGTGACCATAAAAGAATAATAGCCGTGATCATACGTAGCGATCTCATTTCATATTCTATCTGTTTCGTCTGACTTTACTCGCGATTTGTCAATCCGTTTGCCCTACTGCTATCCATCAAATTGTGTCGTCGGTTCGGAGCCGGAAGCTTGCGAATGTTCCCCAAAAAAACAAAAGATTTAGTATCGTGTGCGAATGCGTGGATGAAATATTGCGTTGATGTAAGGGAAATGTAACAATATAATAATACGGTATGGGTTAAATAATAGAAAACTTATGTAACAATATTTGAACAGTTTTAATATATACATACATATTATAAAATACTAGCAAACGTCCACAATATATTTAATGTTTTTTATAGGATAGGGTGGCATACGAGCAACCGTGTCACCTGATGGAAAGCAATAACGCCGACCATAGACATCTGCAACACCATAGGCGTAACAAATGCATTTGCCGGCTTTTGAGATATGAGTAGGCTTGTTTTTTGATAGCCCCATTAATAATTAGTAATATTTACGATACGATAGGATTTAGAACGCAAGTCGTTCTAAATGCTAAATTATCGGAAATGTGTATTAAAAAATAATTAAATTAAAATCTACTACCATTGGTCGATGAAATATTTGTAATTGTAACATAGATAACACAGTTAAGCTCTTAATATTTTTAAATCTACACAGATACATATACTTTTGCTACTTTGCCTTTTATATAAAAAATAAACCTTATAAATATACATTTATAAATTTATATACAATAAAGTTCAAGTTTAAGCTTATTCACAAGGTAATGTAATGCGTTAGTAATTTGAACGAGAAGAGAATGATTATAATTCTTTCCTTACGCAGTTTGACAGGTCCGGTCGGCAGTCTTGCGAAAAACTATATGACCCTTGTAAGATTTATTGGAATCTTTTTTCTAAGAAGTTTGGATATGACGTTCACAAATTTAAGTTACTTCCGAAGTATTGAGAGCTTTTTGCTATTTATATCCGTAAAATAAACTTGAAGATTTTTTGCACACAGAATTATTTTTGCTTGTAATAATGAAGTGTGTGTACTTAATAATGAGAGGATCGTGTATCTGGTAATGATTAGTTGACAACCAGTTAAAAACATTCGTTTATTACTGGCTGTCAACAATTAGCTACATATATGTACATCATTCTTCCACATTAAAATGAGGAACATAGGGTTCCTCCACATTAAAATAATATTTTACATTTAAATTTTACTAATTCGTGGCCAATACAATAATTACTCGAGAAATAACGAGATTTATAGCACGTACTATTTGATATTATTCTGAGCACGAAGTCAACCAGTATAGCGATATTGCAAGCATAAACAATCAACGCTTTCCAATGTGATGCACAATATAGGAACGGGCCGATGGTCAAAACGCTGGCGGGCGAGATTGACAATCACAAGTCGTGTCCCGGGGCGAGCTGTGACAGTTGACGAGCACCATCGCCAGCTCAAGATTTATTCTGTAACATTCTAGAAGTCTCTCGTAAAAAGCAGCTCTATTACAAACAGTTTTCGAGCTTTGCATACTACTTATAAATATAATAAACCATAACGTGCCAAATATTAATGTCTTTTGTTTTGTAGTAAGGGTTAAAATGGAAGGGATATTGGAATAACACTACTTAGATTTTTAGCGAATACGAAGATGACTCACGTCGACCTACATGAGTGTAAAAATATGTCCTCGCACCCGCCTATACCTGTAGGTGCGGTGTACGTTTATACTGTGTAGTAAGCTTCTCAAAGCTTACCATTAGCTGGCGGCGTTATTTAGAAATTAGGCAGGCTACTTTTAACTGGTCGGTCCATCCTTCCTCTCCCACAGTGTTCCAAGCAGCATTCTCTAACTCATTCGAAAAACCCTTGGATCATCACTTAGCTAATCACCTAGTGTTGTGATGCGTCTCTTATTGAGGTCTCAGGATTGAGAAGCAACCGTCATCTTTGTCGTAGCCCCAGACGTCAGTTGCAGATCTGACGTCCTTTTGCTGATATTCTAAGATTTCAAATAAACTGTTTTTAATTAAAACAAATATTTTTTTTAAATTAATTAGAGCGTTTTCTTTTACTCTGAACGCAAAATGAAAATCAAAATAAAATTTCAATTTATCTTAAATGTTGCTCTAACAATAGTTCTCTTTTTTCCTCCTTCGGTTTATTTTTAATGAAACTTTTAGCTATTCACGTTTTTATAAGTTATCATGATAGAACTGGCGAGACAAGTTTTATATAGCTCGCTCGGGGGTCCAACAACCAAGAGAGGGAGAAACTATTATACTTTTAAAAGTGTACGCTCAGAGAAAGACAACGATTATTCTCACTTGTTATGAAATACATTTCCTTGGCACTTACCACGAGTGGCGATTTAGCTCTGTCCTGCGACGACCCGCATTCGTGGAACTTTCTAGCAAACTTTCATTTGCAAGCGTTACAACATAACTTGAAACTTCACTCCCCCGAGCTAAGAACGCCGTCCGCGATGAGAGTCGATTCGTTGTTTTATGCTGTAATCTTTGGTTGGAAAATGCAAAATGCAAAACGCTTCACAAATAATCTTAGACATTTCGCTAGACGTTATAAGGTTTTTAATAACCTTAACTTATTGTTTATATTTTTTATTTTATGCTCTGAAAAAGACAATATTTAAAATCTTTTTAAAATGTGATTAAAATTTTGAGAGGCTTTAAGGTTTTACGTCGTCAATTTCAGACAATTCTCTGAAGAGCTTCTAAATTTTAAGCTTAAATTCAATTCAAATTTACAGACCAAATTGTGTAACAAAAATTATACTCGTTCCAATCTGATGGCAAACGAGCAGGCGTATCACCTGATGGAAAGGAATCAACACCGCCTATAGACATTGCTCAATTCGTTTTTTGAATTTCATATTTCTATAACTTGCATAAATTATTTTTAGTGATTTTTTTAACTTAATATATACCTATAAACCTTGATAAAGTTTCTCTTGTGTGTGTGTCAAAAGTATTTGTATGTTTGTATTTGTATGTAAAGTATTTGTCAATGTTACCAGTATTACAGTTCATCCTATGATAGGACTATAATTTTAGACCAAATATGTTGGAAGGTTAATTATTCTCTTTATTTATCATATCTACTGTAGTACAACAAAAGTGTTAATTCGACACTTAATATTTTGATATAAATACAATAATATTTGCTAGTGACAAGATTGTAAATCCTTTTATTATTTGATTTAAATTTAAAACGACTAGAATAAATATTATATGTACCAAAGTTACGTTTAAATGATGATAGTTACATTTAAATGATGATAGTTACGTTGAAATGATGATACTGGCTAGGTGTAAATGATGAAAACCTATAAAAGATACATACAGTAGCTTTTTGAAGATTTTGTTTAAAAAATTTTGTTCTGCTCATCTTCCAGAGTCAAGTCATGATGTTACCTCGTTTATGTATAATACATTAATTACTGAATGTCGTAATGATCAACTTTTGTGTTGGTTCCTGTATTTTGAAGGCGATTTCAGTTTTCACTTTACATTCAATTTTCACATCAATGTGAAATAATAGCACGTACGACAATTACATATCATCATACGGTCATGATTCTAGTTATTTGATGAGTTATATTTGCATTGCATGTACGTACGTTCTAGACTAAACTTGTTCGTAATTATGTAGTAGAATTAAGAAGTTTGTTTTTTTTCGGCAGACATGCAATCCAGATACCAAGTGTCGGGAATGGACGAGGCAGCAGGGCTGGGGGCGAACGGCGCTGTACTGAGGATAGAGCCCGTGCGGGCGCAGCGCGACGATGCCACTTACGAATGCGTCGCGGAGAACGGAGTGGGAGATGCTGTCACCGCAGTTGCAACTCTTACTGTCTTCGAAGGTAAGTTTACTTTAGTATAATACTAATGTTTTGAACAGTGTTCATGAGTGTGTGACGAGACTACCGACGGAATACTGAAGATTATGAACTTGAATGAGTTTGAAATAATTGTAATTTGATGAATATTAAATGTGAAATTATTTTTGCCATTTCCTGCCAAAAGGATGTCAGATTGAATGTTGAAATAAAATTTTTCACAAAGGGCATCCACACCGTTTATTCAATTAACTCTTGTATACATTTTATTCATAATGCTTTGAACATTGTATTGTAATTTTTACTCAAACGTCCAAACATCCTACTTATACAATTTATAACTTCGTGAAAAAATAAATGAGAAAGTTGACCATTCAGTTATTAAAGTTATATATTATACTACGATCAAGAAAACAATGATTTAATCTATTGTAGCATATAATTATTTATAAAAATTATGCCTACTATCGTCCGATAGTTTAGCGAAATAAACTCATAGAAACAAAGAAGTTGCAAGACATTTAAATAGTTATTAATATACAAAAACCTTAATTGAACTCGTGATAAAAAAACATCTCTAAAGTTTACAATATAGTGTTTTTATATTTAATTTAAAACCTAAATCACTATTATAATATAGCACGTTATATTAACGTATAGGTTTCGTTTCGTTTCGTTAACGTATAGGTGCTCTGGTGTGAGGCAAAAAACCATACAACAGACTGTAAATTAATTAGGGTCTACGGCTGTAATTTCATATATTTTCATTTCCTCATTTCGTAGGAAAATATAAACTTCTATCTATTTTAAGAAATACGTTCTATAATTTTCCTAGTAGCAAAAACGATAAACAAAACAGACTCAGAAAGTAAGATTACCCCGAATCAGAAGCTGAAATTACTTTTTCTTTTCTCTTTTGACTGAAGTTAAAAATTATATAAAAGTTCTTGCTTCAAGCCAGTGCTTGGCTAAGCCAAGAGTACACTGGCGCGGAACGAAAATATTGCAAAGATCCGATAGAATTACGTGACTTCAATATGGATGAAAAGTAGTGAAACTCTCGGTTCACTAACGCCTTATGGGCTTACGGTATCGCCATTGTATTCACTATGCGGAGTCGTGTTGCTTGAATCAATAGAGTCGCCAGCTCGCTTTGCAAACTGACACATTTTTAGCGCGATATTGTAAAATATTTTTGACAGAATAAGATTTTGAAAAATTTATATTTTATACACCGCTCTGTACGTTACCGGATCTTAAGAAAACAAAAATTTAAAATTTGCTTCTTCAGTCAAAAACTCACACGAAATAAAGATATGACATTCCAGACTCGTAGTTACATAATAAAGTTATTGTTTTATAACTGAATAACTGTACTTCAATAACTGGACTTCTGCATGTTGGTCTCTCTCAAGCTATCTACGTAAAGAAATTATTAGGGAATTCCAATATTACAAAGTGCGCATTTCATAAGAGGACGTTAATTTTTTCGCAGTACATTATTTTTAACCCAGAAGATGGAGATATCGTGGTATCGAGAAATTCTTTTTTATTATTTTCTTGAATTTGATGGGCTGTATAATAAATCAATGTTTTTTATTACATATGTTACTTGCTGTGTAGTTTTCGGCATTGAATAAGGCCACCTGCCATGTCTTTCCATGGGTAAGTACTTACTTCCATGGGTAACTAAGTACAAAGTGAATAAGGGTGCAAACACCATTAAATGGCTAACAACGTCTACCTCAGTAATATAAACTAGTCTGCGATCCACATTCCATCTGGTAGGGAATATGGCAATACCCCACAATTTTTACGGTTATATTGATGATTATGAAACTAAATACGAAAAAACAGATTATTAACTACTGCAATGTGTAAAATCATCTTTGAAATTAAGTCTCAATATGCCCGAGCTCTATTTTATGACATTTCTCTTATCATATTCACTTTTAAATACTTAACATAATTGGTTATTTTATACCGTAAATTCAACAACTTTACAAATATTTTTACATAGACTGATATTACCTTTCAAAAGCGTTAGCTTCATAGTCCAAACGAGTCCGCAAATAAAAGCCTTTCGGAGCATAAAACAAGATATCGCTGATGAAATAATTTTAATACTAAGTCAACCAGTCGCCAAGCCCCAAGCCTTTAAATAAATAAACATTAAAACCACCCTCTCAGGACGTACGGCCGATAACGAGCACCTCTAAATTGAGACTAACGTTCTGTCGCAAAACACAATGACAATTCCGGTTGTAATTGAGAAGGAATTATTACCTGGCGGCCTTAAGTCGTCAGACTCATTTAGTATCACGAAGCAAAATATAATTGATTTAGACGCATAAATAACGTTCACGCTATTATCTAAGTCAGATTCGCATCTGTTTATACAGAAAAGTAGAAAAATAAGTGAATCACTCTTATATAATAGTAGGAAATGGATGTTACTCACGATATTGCTGCCACAATCGTACTTTTATTGTGAATCATCTTGAGTATTTTTCAAGAAAAATATCGTAAAAGAAAAATTACGAAAGTTTTTACATGATTACAAATCTTGTTTATCGCTTGTGTTCATTCAGTGCGATGTATATATATTTCATTATATATGTATATTAAGTATATCACCAGGGCGATTAAAACGCTTATCAACTGTAATATAAGAATAACTAACTCTACGTTCCCGTTCCATACATGTTATGTCTGTAATGTAAAAATACAAAATTCTTATAGGCTAGTACACTGACTTTTTTAGGAGACATTAAACATTTTAATTACCATTCTGAATATAAAAAATCTACTTAGAGAAAAACAGATGAAAAAATTTTTTTGCAGTAGTTTAAATTAGTTTAGAAATATACTAAAATCTAAGTTATAACTTGTTAGTTATAACTAACATTTAGAACTGTATCTATCGGATGTACATGTTGAGGAGATATTTTCGAAAATAACAACGACGTCTGAAGCGAGCGGCCGGCAGATTCTCATTACACTCTGAAACTGGAGTTTGAAATAACTTGTGACCAGATGAAATAGTATTTATATCTCAAACACTGTACTTTTTATTGTGGAACACAAATATATAATTTGTGAATTTATATTTTTGAATGACATGTTGAATGAAATATACATATATACACGATTAAAAATTAGCGGTATTGATTATGTCATCGTCGTTATTATTAAGATCGTTGCTGTCATCGTCGTCGTGACTATGGATTTTATACTTTTTTAAGTGTATTCTTACTTACACGTAAGGTAAAAGAGCGCAAATAATCTACGTGGTTTTCTATATGAATACATTTAGTTCATACGTAACGACCCATTACGAATTACATTGAGCTCAACTGCGAAATTGAATAGTCTTTTTTATCGTTACCCTCCTAGGCTGTTAATTTTTATTTTCTCCGTTTAATTGTTCCTCTTTGCAAATAGACGCATTATCGTTAAGTCGAAATGAATGTGTCTATTTGTAAAGGATTCAAGTTAAAAGAACAAATGAATGAATTGTTGCTTTCTCGTTGAATTATTTATATGTATGTTCAGCAGATGGTTGGAATGGATTATGTTACGTTTAGATGTGAGATTTTTGAATTAATATTTCTTCTACTGGTTTACTTTAACATATCAATTATGTGAGAAAGCGGTATAATTCATCTTTGGTTATATATAAACCCCTCCCAAATTAAATCACTACTAAACTGTTAACAGTACTCCTTCATATAATATAGAATGTGAGCATTTCCTGTATTATGTTGGTGGCAAATCTATTCTCATTGTTTTTATACGTTTTCCGTTTGAGCGATAAAAATATTATCATATGATTTGTATATTTATTTACATTTAAACATACTACTATTCAAATGAATAGTTTTATTTAGACAGAAATGTGATCTTTATTTCTCTTCTCACTTTTTTTTTATGTTATTCGTCCATTTATATTTTACTGTTTTTACCTAATATGGTCTCTATCAGTCTCTATCTTTGCTTTATCTAAACGAAGATGTTATATGTGTATTTTATTATGTTGAACTTGGAATTAACTTTGAAACCACAAAAAATATTGACACTGATACAAAATTGAGTTTCGAATCTAACGGAGGTCGAGTGTAACGACTCTCCACCGCATAAAACAAGGCGAGCGCTGACACTATGATCCCGGAAATAACTCGACCAGTCGCCAAGACTCGAGCCTTTCAATAAATAAGCATTAAAACCTCCCTCGGAGGACGTTCTGCCGATAGCGAGTTCCTCTAAATTGCTACTAATATCCCGACCCAAAAATAATGACAATTTAGGCTGTACAGCTTTATACCTACATAATATATATGTAGTTTTTAAATTATCTCACTATTTTATAATAGTATTTTTATTTTTCCCTAGGGGTAATTAGTTTTTAATTTCCTCCTAACCGTGCTAAATTGTAAATTTTACATTTATTTAATGTCAACGTGTTATTTGTCTTACATATATACCTACTAGTATTTTTCAATTTGTCTATCTAAGCATTATCTGAAAATTTTATTCGCCCGAAAAAAACGTTACTTTTGTTTCTAATTCTACAAAATAAGTTTTTGTCGGCCCATTGCTTATATTGTATTATAATTATAATGTACAAATTGAAATATCATGCAGTATATTGACGCTGGATTTGTAAAGTGATTGTTGAACTTTTCATCGTATAGTTTAGCATGTCTAATATTCTATTTATTCTTGCGTTAATTTGACACTTTATAGAAATCAATCGCTGATAAATATAATGTTTGTCATTCACAATATTTTATTCATTATTATCCTCAACAGAAAACAGTTGTCTATTGTTGGAAATGTCTTTCCCAGTCTAGTTGTGGAGGTGAATTGATGACTGCGATACAAGCTATTTCGCATCGGTAACGGATAAATATTTGAGGACAGTGTATATTTTTTTTGAGGTGATTATTACAGTCATCAGTCAGCCGGCAGAGCCTCGTTTGTTCTAAAGCAGGAAGTAACTCATGCGAGAAAGCGGTTGATAGAGGTATTTTTCAGTAGTATATGCCAATATTATTTTGAGTATTATTGTAGTATTATTTGAGTATTTGCCAATTTAACATTTCAATTTATTTGAACGTATTTGCGGGATAATTTAGTGATTTCGTATATTTCATAGCGATACGATTGTCGTTTAAATATAGATTACTTTTATTACGCTCACGCGCACCTGAGTACTAAGTGGAACGATATGCATAGGATGACAAAAGATCTTATCTGAATTGAATTTTTAGTGCAGCCTTAGTAGAGATCTGGTCTGAAGAACGTTGAAAGAACGATTGCAGTAATACTGATGACGTGCGGTCATCCGTTTATATGCAGCCTGATTCGCAATTCCTCTGGATGAAAATGTATGTGGCAATGCGGAACACTCTTCGTCTTCTTATTAATTCGTAATCTTTAACTCTGAAATTTTACATCGCCTTGGCGTATACTTCTTTCTTTTTTTAAATTCTACATTAATAATGATATCTTTATCCGTGACATACAACCTTATTGGAGTCGTCAAAATTGAAAAATATCCACATACATTTATTTACATCGGGTTTACTTTAAAAACTCAATACAATATTTAAAAAGGATCAAAGAAACCCTACGACGTAACTAAAATGTAATGGAAAAATATAAACTATATAATTTATTCCGCTTTTAGAATTTTCTTTTATCTCATTATCATATCATGCATCTCAATACCCGTTTTGAACATATTTCTTAACCATTTCCCCATATTTGTCTTTTAACGCCAAATTGTATTGTGTGGAAAGATTTCAACAGTATCCTGTATCTATTAAACGAATATCTCCTATATTTGGACTGGACGTGTTTTTCTTTTGTCTTTGAGTTGAAAAATTAATGAGATAAAAGATGAGCCCATGCTCGAAAAAGGTTTTCTGAACTGATCTCTCAATATATTTTTATTGTTTTTGTAACAGGATTGAATTACAATTTTATTTATGGAAAATCTTTTCGTTCATTATTACATATTCATTTTTAAATTCATGTAAATACATATAAATTGTTTTGGATTCTGGTGGTGTTGTTTTGTATTTGATAAATGAGTTAATAAATGTGTATACTTTTTTTTTAATAATATCTAACGCTTGTTTGTTGCGGCATACACAAGCTTAACTAAGTTTTTCTATGTACCGTTGTTCCATCTTGTGATGCGGCTTTGGTGAGTGCTCGAGCACAAAAATAAAAAAAACTTACTTGAGCTTATGATACGTAATATACTTGATTTTTTTTACAAAAAAATATTTAGAAAGTTGAACGTTAACCATTTTTAATTGATTTATAGAAAATAGTAACTTCGTCACTGAACCATTGAGGTCGTCAGTTAATACATATTTTATATTATTATCATTTTCGGAATATATTTATGAAAATGGATTTTTCATGTGTTATATCGGTTCGTATGGTACACAAGTTCAAAGTCACTTAGAGAGTCTGGAAAGGGCTACTGCTCGGTATTTTTTGGTAGATAAAATTTAAAATTTGGAAATTCGCCAGGAACCAAATCACTTATGATGGTGGATGCTTAGATGGTTTGGGTACCTACATAGACAAGACGGATTAAAAAATGTATGTTGCTTGCGTTGTTTACGTTACTTAAGATAAAGGAGAACATACCTTGATCAAATTGCTCCACTTCTTAAGAAAATCCAGGTCAAAAGTACCCGTGTGGCGACCTTGTATGAAGAGAGTGATGAGTGTGAATAAACCTAAGAAAGTGTGCCAAGATCGTAGCAGATCTGTGGTCTCTGCCTACCCCTTCGGGAAACAGTCAACCTCAAGTAGAAATGTTCCGGTAAGAATGTATAGATTTCGATATATATAACGCATCTATTATCATGAGTTTATATCTATTACGTGTTCTGCATAAATAAATTAATATATCGTACGTATTGCAGGTAGAACTCAACTACAAGTTAGTGTGTACTTTACTGTTTGCCTGAGAACAAGTTCGTCGCTACACAGCGTTCATATCCGTTACTTTATCCACATCGCTATAACTTTGTGCTTCGTATTACTAACATCACTTGTAAGTTTATTTGCTTTCCCTCATCGGTTACCGTAAGTTGTCTTAAATAATATTTTGATTCGTCTTTTTACGGAGTTTCTTCACTACCTTATTGTCAAACTTATGTATGTTATACCCAGATGATATAATAATATCTGTTGCATAATTAAATATGTTTTTTTATTTAATTAATATATAATTGAAAAATATACAAAAACATGGACGTCCAATCAACCCTTTTGCCGTTTATGGAGCCGATATCCCCCTCGATCTTAATAAACTTAAACATGATACAGTATTATATGATGTATAATTAAAAAGTATTGAAAAGAAATACACAAATTGTTTTAGTCCAAAATAATTGTTTTAGTCCATATGAGAAGCTTTTTTTTTTCTTTTACCTATTTTTTAAAATTATTTGTAATTTCTGAAACCATGAAGGAAAAATGTAACTTTTGAAGACAGAAGTCAAGTTTGAAGAATTCAAGAGCAAGGGTGATCTCCAAAAATTTCGTTCTACAAAACTTCAAATGGCGGTCATTTAAAGTTTCATTGCGAAATGAAAAAAATTAACATATAAAGAAGTTATTTCCTATAAATAACATAACACTAAAAATAAATAATACTTTATTTTATGCCATAAATGAAAACATATCAAATATAAAAGGAGAAAAAAATTATAAGGAATCAAATACTAACTAACTTAACCAGAAACATGAACAAAATCTACAATGAAAACTCAAAATTCAACATCTTGCAAAACCTATTTTGTCCTTATCTTATGAAGCTGAAAAGCGATATGTCAATAATATGTTATTGACATATCACTTTTCAGCTTCATAAGTGTGGTCAACAAATGCTAGTTGAGAGATAAAATCAGTAGGTGTACATTCCGGAAAAGTGAAAGATGTTTTCGATTACTAAAGTCGAAGTATTGAAATAACTTTAAGCTTAGTTTCGAAACACCTAATACGATATCTACTTAATGCCGTGAATCTGATCCGGCATCCATTTGATCCTACATCGCCGCACGCAGTTCAAGTTTTGATTGGGTGCGATCGTGTCAAGTCGTGTTAATCCACTTATCGTCCAAGTTATAACGACAATCACCGACCCTATGCTAATGGAGTGCGTCTCGAAACTTAAACTCGCGCAACATACTTAAAAGAAGAAAGATTGTGCTTAATCATCGTTGACACTTTTAACGCGTTACGTAAGTCACTGTTTAGATTAAGGCCTGAATGTGGATGGAAGAAGTCAATAGGGGAAGACCAAATAAAACATATCTCCACCAAATTGCCGAAGTTTTTAGGAAAGGCCATATCAAAAGTACCCTTAACCGGCGATAAAGAGAGTGATGAGTATGAACGAAGCAAGTAAAGTGTGCCGAGATCGTAGCAAATGGAGATCTGTTGTCTCTACCTCTACGGAGAATAGGTGTAATGGTATATATATAGTATAGATTAAGGCCGCGTATTCACTATACAAAATTTGCCGTACTACAAGCTACTCTTCATATATTCCGACATATTAAATAACGACGTGGACTCTTGCTTAGTTCCATTGTTCTTCCATACATAACCTCATGGAGTAATAGTTAATAGAGTTGAAAAGTTTTCAACATTTCCTCTCTAATTGTCTAGGAATCATTTACAGATAATAGCAAGCAGTCAATGCTAATCAGCTAGAAAATGTTCTATAGTTAGAACACTGGGTATCTGTATAAGTAATCGCAGAACAAATCATCCGTCCTTCGAATCCTAAAATGTATACCTGAGACAACACGCTATTTAAATGATGTCGTTTTTTATAAATGTTGGTTTATATGTTGTGTAATTTTTAAACGTATAAGATTTATTTAAACCAAATAGAAAGAAAAATACAGTTCTTAATATTAATCTAAATGTCTTAATTATCACATAGAAAGCCATTAGTAAATAATTTAATGTCGAATCCAAATTCACGTTAATTCCACAATGAATTAGAATTAAAGCATTGCAAAACCGACGTTAATACCGATTATTGTATATGACACTTCGGCTGTCGTCGCAATCCTCACTATTTAGTGATAGAGTAGATAGATTTAGTGATAGGTTTATTTCGTTGTCAAGAAAAACAAATATGCAATGTAACAATCCAGTGGTTCTCAACCCTCGGTCCACGAATCGGTACCGACCCGTGGCTCGATGATACCGGACCGCACAAGACACATCATTTTTGACTTTGTTTTTATTGTTGAGTATTGCTCCCGGGATTGTGCTACTTTCTATGAACATGAGCTAAACGGCAGTGGCGTTGTAGACTTGATGAAAAGAGGTTGTGTTAATCTAAACAATCAACGTTCCCCCTCAGCGGTCGGCCGTAAAATTATCAAACGTTGAACGATCCGATAAAAAGGTTGGAATCCACTGATGTAAACTATCCAATGAATAACAAAGTTGAGTGGAGGGGGTGATATTCGTCCAATATTAAACATGGGCATAAAAAACATAGTTTAAAAGTTGTAGCTTTTAAACTATCTTTGAATTGAACTTTTTGATTGTCATTTATGAAATCTATGTCCACTTTCAATCGTTGTACGTTTGTCATATATTTTAAATATTTTATATGGGGATGCCCAGTGTTTTAGGTACCATTATAAATGCTCAACTACGTGTATAAGAACAAATTCAAATACCCAGACTCGGAATACACACTTGAATGAGAATCAAATTAATTTTGGTGGGCGATGTTTTAGTTGTCAAAAGTCCACAATAGCAGTTTTCTATTAACGTTAAAATAATTTTATTGACCGTTTGAAGTAAACTTACACTGCTTTTTAATGTCATTATTTGCAATTGTAATTAACTTATCGAAATTATTAATTCACAATGATGATAGATTGTATGCTAAATTACTAAACAATCAGAATATTGCTATTTCAAATTTTAATAATGTTAGCTTGCTCTACTTCATTCTATTTAATTTATGAATCTTAATCTATTAAATGATCCTTTGATATTTATAAATAAAACTTGAATAACATCGTATGATATGTAAGTACTTATTACCAAACAGTTTTTTTTTGTGAAAAGACATAGGTTCTGATTAAGGAATGACGTTACAAGACCAAACCAACAAGAACATCTGCGCTCCTAATAGATAGATAATGGACAAGATAACATATTGTCTCCCACATAGAGTATTCCACTATCGAAACGCCCATAAATCCCAATGACTGCATATTAAAGTCACGTGCGCTATATAATAGAGCTCCATAGAAATCCACGCTTCGCCCGCCCACCTGCCGCCTGCTTTAATCTGAATATAAATTATCCATAATTAAAGAGGACTCGGACACGGGGAGAATAAATGCGACCACTTGAAACAAAGCCTCAGGTGGTGGCACAAGCTACAAGCTGTAAACTTCGAACGTGCACCTCTGTTTAATTGCTTGAGCACACTATTAAAGCTGAATCAAAGAACCTTATTTCAAAATGAGTTAAACATATGTTTATATGTTTGTTCATATGTATGTTCATATGTTTCAAATACCCAGACTCACCCAGAGTTAAACATATATACGTGTATATATGTTTAACGCATGCTGAAATATTACACTAAATGTAAAATTATGTGTGATGCTTAAAAATGTTTAGTTACAACTGCAACCAGTCACCGTTACCAACAGATTTTATTTGATTGTAATTGTTTTAAGTTCATTTTGAGCCCAAATACAATGATAGAGCCACGCTGCAGACGAATACTATGTCGAGAATGGCATATTTGTCTGTAGCATAAATGGGCCGGCTCGCCCTGGGAAGTACCACACTCCCGCAGAAAACCGGCGTCTGAGTGGTAGCTTAGCTACCCCACTTCTTACGATGAGCGGCTGAGTTCCAGAGGCCCAACACCGCTAAATACTAGCAAACTATCTTTGTAGAATGTCCACTTTCTACACTACATATTGAAATAGTATTTCTTATCACTTTAGCAATATAATCCGAGACATTTTCGGGGTACGCAATCGCTTTTCTATTTCTTTATTTTTTGACGCTTTTCGCTTTTCACCTAAACTATATCTTACTAAGCCCTTGTAATGCGAGCTCAAACGGCACCATATTTTTTCGGGAAGCTTTTGCGGGTAATGGTACTAAATTTGGCGTTATGTGTCGCATTGGGGGACTATGAGATAGTGTTACAATCTAGATGCACGTATTGTTAAAAGCCGAATTTTGAACTTGTGGAATATACACTTTTGGCTAAAGAGAATAAGGTTCAAATTGCAGCAACTTATTTTTTAGCAAGTATAGAAAGTATTTTGAAGATCGCAAACCTATCGCAGTTATATTTGATATAATAGACGCTACACAAGACTTCGTTATAATGGGAATGTTAGCGTGATCAAAAGAAAAAATGGTATTGTTTCTTTTTCAGTTTCAAAATAAATGTGACAAAGTCTCAAAGGAAAACAATCACTAAATTCAGGGTTTTTGATAAGTTGGCAGAATTATCGACAATAGATAGACATTTTCATTGAAAAACAAACATACTTATAGGCTATCGTATAGTAAGTTCCCGATACCGACTCTTGTGAATTAGCATCATCGAATTCATTCGATTCTTAATCGAGTGCACACGGATGAGTATGTTCAAATATGGTACATTATCATTTCGATTTCTTTACTCGAATATTATTCCGGTATTTTATTAAGTCAAGTGAGTTTCGTCTCGTATGGTTTGGGATTCAGGTAGGAAAAATTTAAAATTTGCTATGTTTTGGTCAATTTCAAAAACCGTCTGCACCTTATTCAATTTGACAAATATTATTGTACATACATACATATGGTCACACCTGTTTCCCGTAGGGACAGACCACAGATCTCCATCTGCTACGATCTCGGCATACTTTACTTGCTTCCTCCACACTCAGCACCTCTCCTCATGCAAACCGGTTAAGAGTACTCTTGACCTGGCCTTTCTTTAAAACTTCGGCAATTTGGTCACGGTATGTTTTCCTTGGTCTTGCCCTACCGACCCTTCCATCCATACCCGCAAGACAAATTTCTTTTGCCAGTCGTCTTTCATTCATCCTCTCTATGTGCCCAAACCATCTAACCATCCCATTCTCAACTTTTGTCACGACATCTTCTTATACTCCACATCGCTCTCTTATATCTTCATTCCTTATTCTATCATTCAAAGTTACCCCACACATACTTCTTAATGCTCTCATTTCCACCGCATTCACTCTCCTTTCATGACTCTTCTGCCAAACCCAACTTTCACTACTGTACATCAGGTCACAACAACACACATATGTACATCAGTCGGAACAAGCACTCCCCAATGAACCGCCAGTCGGGCCGATTTAAACACGTTCTGGAGCTTTCCGGGATTATTCTGGGCTCCATTAACTTGATTTCAATTAAATATTATTGTGTTGATAGAAAATTCTTAACCAGTCCAACTTTGATATCAATTGAACGTAGTATTTTTCTCTGATATTGTTTAAAGCTAGTTAGTCAAATGCATGGTCAATTTGCCCAGGGAAGCTCGTAGAAACTGGACGCGAGAAGCCGAAGATCAGACTGTTTCGCGTGCCTTGTAAGAGACCTATGTCCAGCTGTACACTGTTACAGGTCATTAGTTTGTTTAGTTTATCAATCTATGACTTTGATAATCTTTGATATTTGATTACCAATATGTTACTTGAAGAGCAATTTTCTCTCCATCATAATTTACTCAAAAATAACCTTTATACTTTGGCTTCAAGCGTTATTCACAAAGTTGTTTGATTTAAAGTTTTCTTCTTATGTATAAGCATTTTCTCGATAGCGACGTTGCAAAAGATTTCCATCTAAAAGACAAACTATAACATACACGCAGTTCTTTGTAAAGCCAACACCGTACCGGCTGAGGGCTTGGAGAGCGCAACAAAGTTATCGATCCTTCGCAGGCGCGGAAACTTGTTGAAAACTTGCAACTCTTAACATATTTTGTGTCAAGAAGCTCCGTGGGGGTTCCTTTTGTGTAAAATATGGGGTGGCGTTCGGTTCAGGCAAATGGTGATATTATTATGTCAGTTGGTTTAACGAAATAGAAGTTCTACTTGTTTTATTATGTATTCAATTTTGTTTGTTAAATTTATATGGGTTGATGCTGATTGTATTTCACAATGTTTTTAACGAAATAACTCGGATGGACTTTATTTACAAATGAATAAACTAAATTCAATTGTTACGTTATTATTTTTTCAGTAGATTCAAATACTAAGTTCTATGTCTGAAATGAAATATAATATTTATGTACATATGCGATGTTAATAAGTCAAAGATCAAAGCAATTTTTTATTCTACTTAGGCCTTTTGAAGCTCTAATTAACGCCAAATATTCTAACACCGGGTCCGAAGAAACATCTACAGAGAAAAACTAGGGAGTAATGCTCAGATTAATGTTTTAAATAAAGTGAATTTGACATCTCAACGCATAATTGAAGTCGTTGTCGTTGAAAATATTGGTCTAAGTTGTCGTTACACATTGTATATAAAATGCAAATTCATTTATTAAACACCTTTATATAATTACACGTTTACAAAACACAAAAAAGCTGAAGGCCTCTTCACACGTCTTACTTTCATTGCGCATTCCAATGAAACAATGGAGCTGAAAAGTACGCTTTCAGACAGCTTTCAGTAGCTATGTTTAATGTTACTGAATGCATTTGCAGTTAAGTATCTAAAGTCTCTCTAAGTTACATACTTGTAGAAAAAGTTTCATGTGAACTGGTGTGAATTGTTTTAAACTTCTCCTATTTAACCATCCACTATATGTTAAAGAATCTATTGTGATCTAAAATTAAATATAGTTTTTTTTAGTTTCATCCCCACTATCTGGATGAGTGGCGATCTACCACGGTGCGCTTTTCTCGAAACTTCTCTCCACGCACCACCTACCTTTTGCAGTCTTTCCGAACCGATACGACTTTGGCACCTTCAAGAAACCTATTCATATCTAAAAGGCCGGCAACGCTTCCGTGTCTCCTGTGGTGTCGCGGTTGTCTATGGGCGGCGTTGATTGCTTTCCATCAGGCGGCACGCTGACTCGTTTGCCCTTCTATCCCATAAAAAAATATGTTTTGCTGTAGTATTATATTTTGATAAAGTTTTCGTTTGAAAAACCAACAATCGTTTTGAAAGTTCAATATTTTACCTACAATAGATAGGTCTTGATTTGAAATGCCATCATCGTCTCAAGGTATTCTCTTTTTTGCAGATATCAACTACCACAATAGTAAAAGGTTTTTAATAAAAGTTCCAATATAAATACATTTCTTGACATAGAAGACTTGTGTTTAAAAGAAAAACCTCTGCAAGTATAGGTATCTGAATCGTATGCGATGAAATTCACAATGGAGCGTATAAACACCAGTTGTATAGCTTATATGTACTTCTCAGAATGTATTCAATTTAAATTGAATCTAAAATGTGCAGCGAGAACAACGTGCAACATTTTATTTGAAGCGAATACAGTTTAGTTGGGGCGGGCGGCGATAAACATGGTTTCAGTATTGGTTCCGTTTGTAAGCAGTGTTTCTATCAGACGCGCTCTCCGCGTACAATAACACACACAAACAACTACTCTACACACGTGAGAACTGAAGGTGTTTTCTACAAAGCTACAACAGCTACCACTTAACTAACTTCAGCTTCTTATGTATGATAGATATTTAAAAAAAATCAGATAGTGGTAGAGCCACGCTGCAAACGAATACTATGTCAAAAATGGCATAATATTTGTCTGTAGCATGAATGGGTCGGCTCGCCCGGGAAATTATCACACTCCCGCAGAAAACCGGCATCTGAGTGGTAGCTTAGATACCGCGCTTCGTACGGTGAGCGGCTGAGTTCCGGAGACCCCTACCACTCCCAAAATGGCACTTTACTTAAAGGTCGGCAACGGTTCCGCACTGCTAATGGCGTTGTGGATGTCATTGGGCGACGTTGTTTGCTTTCTATCAGGTGACACGCCTGCTCGTTTGCCTACAACACTTTCTATCTTTATTTTTTCCCGTCAATATAGTAAAAAGTAAATATTTAAAAAATTGTTTTCTCCCTTGAAATAAACATTTTTTATTTGGCCAAAAACAACGGTAAAATAGTTCTTGCATGAATATAAGTACATTATAGAATTACAGTCATCGTATTCTTGTATATCTAGATAAAAATCAAAAAAT
This sequence comes from Baronia brevicornis, assembly GCA_031353405.1. NCBI lineage: Eukaryota > Metazoa > Arthropoda > Insecta > Lepidoptera > Papilionidae > Baronia > Baronia brevicornis. The sequence continues at coordinate 541,939 of JASFAT010002603.1, read as the reverse complement.
CTAGCAGGCAGGTCACTTGATGAAGCCATGTAAGTCTTTGAGGAAAATGCATTAGAAATTTGTAAAAAGGAAAGATGTAAAAAAAATGTTAGGGAGAAATTTTTCCTAACACATTAAAATTATTATTTTATATTTTAGATTAAATATAAGATGAACCTCACTATTATTGACTTACGGGCAGTTACCACTTACAAATTAATCGCTTGTAATATGTGATGATTAATAGATAGTGTTGTACCTAAAATAAGAAGACGCTGTATTGCTAACATTGTTTATTCTTTGGTTTATAAAAAGTACTTTTTCTATTTCGTCTTCTACCCCTTTACATTTCCACTCCCAACGGCTGCCACTATGTTTTATGTCTATTACTTAATCATAGTACCTTCAGTAGTGGAAGTGATTATGATTCATTGCTTTATTTGTGGCCGAGGTTGGTCATTGGAAATGACCAATAATTTTAAAACTGAATATCACAATGAAATAAATTGACAAATAAGATGAATTTTAGAAAACCAATATACGAAGTTCACAACAAAAGTAACTCATTATGGGGTCAAAGAATATGTGTGCTTATTTCCGGAAACAATACAAGAGAAGTCACGAACACCCATTACCGTCGTAATTAGAAATTCAATCATTATTACGCAGCACACCTAAGTTATTATTAATGAAGTATCACACATCAAACACACCCCACATTTTCTTTTATGCTATCCTGCACTGTAGACGCGCATGTCCGTAACCGACTCTTCATTGCATATCCACACCGATTTCGCCCGTAGAATAATAACTTGCTGTCATGAATTGCTTTGTGCCAATACTAATTAATGCACAGTGATAAATATATTAAGGTTCACGTCCCCGCTCTTGTTTTCTTCTTTCTTTCTACTTTATCTTGTTGCGTCTAATTGTTTTTCTTCTTGTAAATGCTTGCTATCTTCACATGTCGAAGTTATTCCAACCGAAATAAATAAAAAAACGAAATCAATGAAACATGCTTCATCTAAAATTTTGTTTTGCGTATTATTACAGATATGATTTTAGTGCTCTGGCAAGTTATACACGTGACTGTTTAGTTTTATCCGATTACTTTGAACCGAATGTGCAATTGCTAATTAAATAAATAATAATAAATCTTTAAATAAATTGGATAAAATTAGGTGGGCAATGAAAAATTTAGTTTTGTAAATATGTGAATTAAGTAAATTATAACAACATAAATGATGCGTGGCAAGTTTGATGTATTTGTGCAAATTTATTTAAAATATTACTTTACTATAGGAAAGTTATAATTAAAATTGAAAAAGAATAAATTCAACGTCACTTGTTTCTCTCAGCATCACCTATCCATATATAATGGTGGAAGAATTGCATTTTAATATGAGTGCACCTATAAAACAGAAAAAAATAAAAATGACATTAATAAACACTCGACTCAAAATAAATAACTTTATATCATATGCAAAATTTATCTCGTTGAAGGATCATATAAAATATTAAAAATGGAATTCAAGTGAGGCAAGCCCTACTGTATCAATATCATTGGTCTTAAAAAAAGAAACATTTTAACAAGACATTTGCAAGCATGACCGATCGCCGTTAATAAATTGAAAAACCCATTGTTAAGGAATGAAAAAAAATTAAAGGAAACAGATTTTTGTCTTCGATTCAACAAGGAGAAACGTGAGGAATTGAAACGAACCAATCCAATCCAATTTACATTAATGGCCGTTTAGAAAAGAAACAAGACGGAAATTGGTGAAAGGGTTTCTTTCTCTCGATGTAAATTCAAAGTTATCTAGCGAACTTAGCGTCGTTTTTGACCATTTGAGCCGTATAAACGTCGATAATCTGATTAAAACTCTGATCTAAATAATCTCATGCTATATTATGTTTTTTAATATTATTAAAAAGGTTTTTTATTATCAAAAAAGACATTACTATATTCACTAAATGCAGCGATGACCTGCACAAGGCAGGTGGCAGAGACTGGATGCTTGTAGCCAATGATCGGGTTTGGAGGTGTGCCTTGGGCGAGGCCTATGAAGCCGTGAGCTAATAATGATCATATGCACTGTAAAATACACATCATTATCATCAATTAATACAGACATAAAAAACAAGCCCACACACACCCTAAAGTCAGGCAACGCTTCCATGAGTCCTGCAGTGTAGCGAATGTCTATGGGTGGCGTTGATTGTTTTCCATCAGGCGACACGCTTGCTCGTTTGCCCTTTTTTCCCATAAAAAAAATACCAGTCGACTGCCAACAATTTGCTGCCTTCAAAGATGTGCTTTGTTGCCGCAATCGCCACGCTTCGCAGACGGATTAATTATCGCAGATTGTTTTTTAGTATTCAAATAATTACTGATAATCATCTACTGGAATTCGCACTAGTAATCGCCTCGTACACCACGTACGTGAAGGAATGGGGTGACCCTGTTTTAATCCGGGAATCACTTGGCAAATACACATCATATAATGTATACATAAATTGCAATCCGTATTTTTAATCTTAATGATCTCTCCGTTTGACATATTGCGAGAAGTCAATGTTGAACGATAATTATTTTAATGAATCAGTGTATATAATAATAATGGTTTATTTGTTTAATATGAGGTGAAACAATATATTTAAAAGCAAATGTCAAGTAAACAAGAAATATATTCTAATCACATTTTTAGTAAATTTAAATCCCACTCCATTTCAATAGAATATTGACATCACCGATTCTTGGTTAGTAGTAGTTTTGCTATTACGCTATGTCCAGATAACGAGAGGCTACCTTCTTCCTCTTGACCACTCCTATCAATAATTTTTCGAACTCATAGAATGCATGTTACATATGCATGCATGCATTTTCATTTTGTTACATATTTTAATAGACGAAGGTTGTTGTTTTCCATCAAAAAGCCACTTACCCACTACATTGTTGGCATCTTTTGTAAACAAAAAAATAAAATAAAAATTAATATCAATGCATAGTATATAACATATCATATACAATGCATAACATATCAGGTTTAGTATAATAGAGTTATTTCGATTACTACTTATTAGACTAGACTAAAGACTAGGTTAAAATATATTATACCTACATCAATACTCAATGACTATTTTTTTTTATTTATATATTCACGCCTATCCCCCGCAGGGGTTGGCAGAGACCACAGAGCTCCATTCGCTGCCATTCATCGCAGCGAAACCGCTCGTCATTGGTCGCTTTTCGCCCTCGTGAGAATCAGGACGTGACGGGTGGCGAACCACTACAATGACTTCATTAAAAATAATGTATTAATTTGACACACTCTCTCACTTAAGTTCGACTCGTAGTAATATTCTCTTTGAAATTATTTGTTGATTGCAACAATTTGTGTTGAGATCGGGCAAGGTGTAATTCCGCTTCCTATCAGTACTGCGGGCTTAAATGCGTGCCTCGACCCGTTTGTTTGTTATTACGTGAGTATTGTATTTCTACCCTTCTCCCTTGTGGTCCCATAACGTAGCTAACATGTCGTTATCTACTACTGTTCGAACTTTGAACTGCGAAATCAGCAAAACTGTTTGGAAACATCGTTGAGATAAACATTAAGTTCAACAGTTATAGCTTTTTGCTAGTGCCAGTAAATGTCATTTTCTTAATGATGTCATTTATCATCAGATGTTTATAGTTTATTAAAAATACTAGCTGTAACGTTCTTTATGGAATAGGGATGCAAATAATAAGATAGTAGTAAGCGTATCGCCTGATGGAAAGTAATCAATACCGCCCGCAGAAATCTGCGAAATAATAAGCATTGTATTGAAGATGCTAAAAAGAAGTTTCGAAAAAATCACACTATAGTGATTCGCCACTCATCCAAATGGTGGAGATAAAAGTTTTCTAAAATGTTATTTGTTTATACTTAATGACCAGATGACAGTTTCGCGGAATTTTTTACCTAATTGAACCTATAGCCTGAAAGGCATTCTTAACAAGTAGAGCTTCATGTTATCTATGTAAATAAATACTCAATTTTGATCATAATCTAATTATATACCTTATTTTGAAATATCTGAAACCTGTGCATGATATCATGTACACAAAACATTAGTAGGTGTGATATCATTATACCTAATAAATATATGTATTCCGTAAACAATGAGTTTCTTTGCTTATAAACTATAAAAATAAACCTATTACTTTAAAGTTTTGGGCAATAATTATAATATGAACGATATTTTGTACATAATGAAAATAAATTTCATGGCATGAGCTTTATGTAAGCATAAAGGTGAATATTATAAAAAATAACTAATAATTTCGTAGACGTAACAGTAAAAATATGAATAATTAATATCTTACGTCATTTATATCTGATGTATCAGTTATCTTACAACATCATTACGATCTTCATCATTAACCTATAACAGTCCACTGTTAGACATAAGATCAATATGTCACTTTAGAATTCAATATTTCAATATATTTATACTTTAATTTTTTCAAAAACAAACGTATCAAGTTATTATTAACTAAATAAAAAAATATATTTTACATATGGTTATGAAATAGTGTAATGGAAGGTACGAAAATAAGGCCTCAAATCGTAAACGCAATCCTTACAAACTATACTACTGTTGCTTTTGTTATATCCTACTATATATAGATAATTACTTGAAGATAGAACTGTAGACAATCCTTAACAACACCATACCACGGATGGTGTAGGGATCAAAGCGCAGTGGCTTAATGGCGTTGGGACGTGCCACTGAATAAAGTCTGTAGCAAAAGACCCTCGTGTTCATTCATTAAAAAATCAAGTGTATTTGATCCTTATTAATGCACTCGACGGAGCTTGGCTTTTGGTGTTTTCAAGTGCTTTCAACGCCGCCTCTGCAGAAAGCTAGACGCTAGTGCCAGATACTTGTGTCGATAAAATTGCATTGTGTCCATGATAGTATCGTAATTAATTAGGTAGGCGTTTTACATTATTTTCATACCCCACTGCTGGGTACGGGGCATTCCGATTTTTGGGATAATGGACATTAACCCACCACGCTTGTTCAAGATCTTTTGACGTGACATCCAGACTCGGAATACCAGAGGTTCAACTTCTTTCTCCATCCTCTACTCCTTTTTTCCTTCTTACAAGAAATTAATAAAAGGGGATCTTATTAATTTCTCCCAATAAATCCATCTTTCTTTACACTTATTCACATCACTAACTTAAGGTGGGTAAATAATCTGCGATATTCTCGGTACTGTAAACGTCCATAGGCGGCAGAGATTGATTAACATCTTGTGATTGGCTTGCTTATTTATTCTCTCGATGCGATTCGATCGAAAAAAATAGATAATAAGTCAACTTCGAGACGTATTAACATTTATCTTATACATATATAGATTAACTTGCTCTTTTATTTTAAAATGGACTCCTTATAATTATTATCATTCCCAAAAAAAAAATGGAAATGACTATATTAACAAGTGCTACGCAATAACTTTGTGAATTCATTTACTTTGTGAATGGAACTCAAAAAGTAAATGTTTTTTATTAAGTTTATATTTTTTACCTATTGCAAAATAGAAACGATGGACAAAACACAAACGATTTGTATTTTTCTTACTTTCACGTAAATAAAGTCTTTAATACGTAGACACATATTTGACGGTTCCACACGTAATACAATCACATCGGCTTTATTTTTCTTTTATTACATTTCCCAGGAACGAAACAAAATCAACGAGCGTACGATTAAGAGGCGAGCGAAAGAAAAATTAAATAACTCGAACGCCACCAAAACCACCTCACGTATTTCGATGTTGTTCGCCACTTTTAATGCTCCCTAATTTTATATATTTATTAATGTTGTGTGCGTACGCACGCACTTGGCACGTTTGAACTTCTAAATCTCTTTTAATACATGTCGTCGAACCAGTTTCGCGGTCTTATTGTCTGCCGCTTTTTTCAATACTTTCCTTTTGTTCCGTTATTTTGGCTAGAGGACCAACAGCAACGAGATAATTATAATTATATGTTTACACTGCAGTTTATTTACTGATCTCTTCGTTTATTTTCGCTTTGTACTCATCGAAAACTACTAACAAGATTGTCTTGTTAACGTTTCGTTTGTCTCACTGAAATTAAGGGTATGTGCCATAGTTGTTTTTCTGTAATTTGTTGATGATGAAGTTTCTTAAGTGGAAGCGATGTGTGGATGGATGTTACTATAGCAGTTCATCTAAATTACCAATACGAATCGTATGGTGAAATTTAACATTCCTCAGCCTATTTAATTCTGTCCTTTAATGTGTTATTTCAGAAACTTTCACAATAAATTGAAGAATCTAAAATACATTCATATCTAAATTTTACTGCTTTGTAGCCTTGTCCATCAAGACTGTTGCTAGGCACGATCTTTAGGATCAACAGATCGAAGAACGAGAGAGAATGTTGAATTAATCAACATTAGATTAGCATGCTAAGCAGCGAATCAAATATTATGGTCTCAACCCTACCAGCACGTAATACATCCTAGTATACAACGAACGAGACTTTAACAACCGACTGAATTACCAGCCTTAAATCAAGGCTAGCCATAAATATTTTATATAACTCACAGGTCACACGTTGCGAAAGAACATTATAAAAACTAGTACTCACATAAAACAATTTTATTTGTGCAACAGTGTAGTCGGTTTTAAGTATACTGTATTACCAAATGAGTCAACCAATCTAACAAATTGTTGCAGTTCAAACAACAAAAAGAAATTAAATTAACAGTGCTCTTTCTTCCTGTAAGATGTACGGGCGAGCGCAATCGTGTCCTGTCCTGTACTGTCTTCCGTTGATGTCAGTAGTTAACTTACTCCGACCCAACGTGTCCAGTCAATTGTACAAGTTATAGGTTATTTAATATTATTATTAAGTTGAATGAAAGTCACAATCAAAAGAAAAAATATAAAATTTCGTCGGATTCTCTGTTAATGAAGGAACGAACAGTAGTGCTAGAATAAGTAACAACCAAAAAAGTTTAAAATTAGTTATTGCACTCATAAATAATTACAATTTAAATTATCTATATAAATTTTATGAGACGTTTAGAGAAAATTAATAGCTATTATATTAATCGGCGAATACTCGCTTACAAAAGTGATCTGTATTGGAAAAGCATAATAGCAGTTTACTTCTACGGGTTTATTTTCTCTTTAAATGTAAAATCTTTTAAAACAACTGTACCCCTTTCGCTGTGCTGCCAATGCGTCTCATGGGTAATAGAAGGAAGTGTCCGCTTGAAACATAAAAGCTTGTATTACCTTCCTTAGTTTTTTTTAAAAAAGCTAGAATTAAATACGTCTGGGAAATCACGACTTCAATTCAACAAGCATCTAACAACGCTTTACATACACAATATGAAAATTCAAAACGTAAAAAAGCAGTAAATACAGACGAAGCGAAAATTCTCAAATTTATCACGCGTATAATATCATATTTCCCTGTCCCCCTTCTTATTCCCCTTGATGAGAAAATGGATGGTAATGGTAAGCCTGTTTGTCGACACATTGCCGCTTTCAGTGCCGGGTATTCCCCACACCATAAGCAAGCTTTCGCTTCGGATCTGCTTTTATCTTATAATCAAATGTAAGCAACGATGTTCGATATACTCGTATGTGGCTCTATTCTTTTTTCATTTTGTTATTTAGGTATATATTTTTTTTACATACTTTTACATTAAAATAAGAATGTGGTTAAATATTTTTATAGATACACTTGTAAATGTAATCAATATTTTTTTGTATAGATTAATTATGCGCTATTATTTTATTCTTTTTGTAATTTCAATTATTTTGGCTTCACTTTATACAATTACAATGCGAGATGGTTTGTGAAAATTAATTTCTGTAATCCCCGTTTTAAACAACAATAAAAATAATAATATCGAAATATTTAACATTCAATAATCCACGTTTCATATCTCAAGTAGTCGCCACCTTTTTGTTTGTTTTTGTAAATAAATCACATCAAAATTTTATAAAAGAAGGACTAGCAATGCCTTAAGTGTGTCTTCTATATCATTAAAACTGAATGATTATTATCTTTTATATAAAAAGTCCTAAATTTAAAATAATAGAGCATAGGAGCATGCACTGAGTTGAAGGACAAATACTAATGTATTTGTCCTTCAACTCAGTGCGTGCTCCTCATTTTTTTTCCTAATATCTCGCTTTCTGTTTTTTCTTGTATACTGATTACATCTAAATCAGCACAATAACGTTTTGAAAACCTACACCTTCATCGACGGCCGTCTTTTGCATCTTTTGACAGCCGGTTTAATTTAGCTTTGTCTATAATCGTATGTTAACTAAGCTATCTGTTTAAATGCGTCTGTCTAGTCGCACGCCAACTAAGTTGTTTTTGAACACTGGTTATACGTATTTAATGTAATATTCAAAATAACCATGACATAGATAAAATTTATATTTTGTCTATTACGTAGTAACCATTTGTATTGTTACGTGTTTATATGCATGAAAGCGTTCAATTCGAACAAAAAGTAAACCGTAAAAATTGTTCGTGCCGATACGCAGCATTAAAATTTGAAAGCTATTATTTTTGTTTTGGCAACAAAAACCGCAAACTGAACGTATTGTATTGCACTAAAAGTTTTTATCTCTATTAGTATAACATTGTTAACCCGGTATTATGAAAAACCGAAAAATTTCAATCAAAATTATTCAACGTTAAACTCTTTAAAGAAAACTAGTATAGGAACCATATTAACGATAAACACGAAAACATTTAAGCCTCATTTGCAACAGAAATCGTATATTATTTTTTAACTTTCTTAAACTGTATTCGTACAATGTTTTGAAAATGCAAGTATATGACGATCACTATCATCAATCTTTGATTCTTGATCTGCAGAATATTCAATTCTGTCGTACAGAATGGGAGAACTCCTCGGGGATGGAACAGGAGCATAGTCGTCTTATTCCACAAAAAAGGGGATAAGACGCTACTTAGCAACTATAGGCCCATCTCGCTCCTGAGCCATGTCTATAAGTTGTTTTCGAGGGTCATCACCAATCGACTCGCACGAAGACTTGACGAGTTTCAACCCCCAGAGCAGGCTGGGTTTCGAGGAGGATTCGGCACCATAGACCACATTCACACAGTGCGGCAAATTATACAGAAAACAAACGAGTATTATCAGCCCCTGTGCTTAGCATTTGTGGATTATGAGAAGGCCTTTGACTCCATTGAGACCTGGGCTGTCATGGAAGCCTTGCAGCGGTGCCAGGTAGATCATCGATACATCGAGGTATTGAGATGTCTTTACAATGCCGCCACGATGTCCGTTTGAGTACAGGGCAGTCAAACAAAACAAATCCAGTTGTATCGCGGGGTGAGACAGGGGGATGTCATATCCCCGAAACTGTTCACTAATGCACTGGAAGACGTTTTCAAGACGCTAGACTGGAAAGGACGAGGCATAAACGTAAACGGTAAGTACATCTCACACCTGCGTTTTGCCGATGATATCGTGATCTTGGCAGAATCGCTAGAGGAACTGCAAGGGATGCTGAACAGCCTAAATGAATCCTCTCGACGAGTCGGTTTGACCATGAACTTTGATAAAACTAAAGTCATGGTCAATGATCATCTGGATCCACAACCGACCGTCGTCAGTGGTAAAACTCTCGAAGTTGTCCAGGAGTATATCTACCTCGGGCAAGTCTTGCAATTGGGTGGAGACAACTTCGAGAAAGAAGCCGATAGAAGGATTCAGTTAGGCTGGGCAGCATTTAGGAAACTCCGTCCGGTCTTCTCGTCGCCCATACCTCAGAGCCTGAAGACGAAAGTCTTCGACCAGTGTGTCCTACCCGTACTCTCCTACGGTGCCGAAACGTGGACGCTGACAGTCCGTCTGCTTCATAAGCTCCGAGTCGCTCAGAGAGCTATGGAGAGAGCTATGCTCGGAGTTTCTCTGGTAGATATGTTTCGGAATGAACAAATCCGCCAGAGAACTAAAGTCACCGACATAGTCTTTCGAATTAGCAAACTTATGTGGCAATGGGCTGGTTACGTCTGTCGGAGATCCGACGATCGTTGGAGCAGACGAGTGCTGGAGTGGAGACCGCGTCTCGGTAAACGTAGTGTGGGACGCCCCCCGGCTAGATGGTGCGACGATCTGCTCAGGGCGGCTGGCAGAAACTGGATGCGTGTAGCCGAAGATCGAGCTAGGTGGCGCTCCATGGGGGAGGCCTATGTCTAGCAGTGGACTGCCGCAGGCTGCTGATGATGATCATCAATCTTTAACAGTCATGTTTGGAGTGTTTGCCCAATTTGATAAGCAGAGCAGACGGTTTGTTGACCACAGTGTCAGGAATCCTGCCCTGCTAACTTTGCTGCCAGTTACTGTATCATCGTTACAGCTGTTTTGCACGAACTTAAATTCTACAGTACTGGAAATTACCAATTACTGCTGTCAGTAAACTAGCCGGCAGACACGAAATTCCTGTGGCTTGACCACGGTTTATAAATTACTCTATCGGCAGTCCTAACCCCCCTTCCCCATACTTAATGTCCGTTTGTAACGAACTTCAAGACTTAAATATATGTATATCGCCCAAAGACGGTGTAAAATTCTTATATTTACAGTTACTCATGTGTTTTTTATATATGTATGTATATTCGTTTTTTAAATTATTTATTGAATCGACTTCTTAACCAGAAAACCTCAACCTTCTCCAAAGATTAACAACCATTAAATAAAAATATAAATTATATCATGCGACTTATAAACAATTATAAAAAACTTCTTAGCCTTGTTGCTTATCTTGCTGCATACTTTCATTATTATATAAAAAAAACAAAGGAAAAGGTTGTTTATGGAAACACGATAGCTAAAGCAACAGTATTCCAAGAACACCGCGAAATGTAATTTTGCAAGCCACAACTTGGAATTTTATAGTTTCCCATCAACGAGTGTAGGTACGGTTTAATGTACATTTTCTAGAAAAAAATTCCTTGGGGTAAAATTTCACGGAAGTTTGCTTCACAGGAATTCTTTGATACATCCCCAATTGATTGCCAGCCTTATTTCTCTTTACTTTGCAAACGTGTTCGCATTTCAAATAAAACGTACGGGCGGGCAAGGAAAGGTAGAATTAAAAGATCAAAAAGGCTAAAATTTCGCTGTTACATATTTGGAGTGTAATATTTTTAAAGAAATAAGGATGGTACAAATTAATATTGTTTTGTCCCTTTTAGTAGAGACAGAATACTGGTCGATGAGCTAAGCTCATCGACTAGTATCAGTTTCAGAACAGACTCATTGATAAAAATAAAATAGCCATGCAAACACTGACTTTTGATTAGAAGTTTTGCAAGTTGCGTTTCATTCAGCGAACGATGAGAACCCAACTCTCTCCTCAACCTTCGTATTCTCTTCCTTCTTTTGTGAACCTATATTTTTCGCAAAGGTAGGTTACGGAACTGCTTTCTCGCCCCATGTAGTACAGACATCAACGGTCAACGCTGATTATTTACTATAAGGTCACTTCCCACCCTCCCCTTTATGAAGAATGGACTTCTTCTTTAAGAAGAATGGACATCTTGGTACGATTCTGTTTTTACAAGTAAAATTAGATAGTCAACGTAACATTGATTTTGTTAACTTCAATATTTAAAATCTAAACAAATAGCTCAGCTTAAAGATAGTATCCCAGGTTATTTTACCTTAACGACATTGCTTACTCTTTAATGTACAGTTTCAATCTGCTACCTTACCTACACTTAACTCAGCGGGCTTCATTTACATTCGAAATAATATTCAAGAATGCTTTCAGTAAATAATATTCATGAATACTTAATTTCATTTCTTGAACTTCGCGTTTTATTAATGTTCTCTAGACTTTATTAAATTTGGGAACATTCATTTGGATTGTAAAGAGTAATGTCTGAGAGGAATAATTTTGAGGAGATATATATATGGCGTTTATTTTTCTTTAATTATGTCTGCCGTTTGTAAATGCAAATTAAAAACGTACAAGTTACGAATACAGAAGATTAACCATAGAGATACGACCTAAAGTGGGACACAACACTGATAAAAATACCCATAAAATCAACCTTCTTGACATATCTAAGTCAAATCAAATAAAGTACTTTTATATTCCATATCCCATTCGTGAAGTGGAAGTTATTTTTGTTAATTTGCTGCTAGATAATCTGTGAATAAAGAATCTATTACTTAAGATTATTAATGGAGTCAGGCGTTACTTTGCGGAAATCCATCACTATGTGGATAGTCAAAAGTTTTACTTAGATAAGATTCGCGACAAGCAAAACAATAACAGAAAATTAAGTGTTTATTGTGCTGGATGAAGTGGATTTATTTGGAACTTAAACCAAAAACTTACCGATCAATTCTCCACCCACCAACCACTATACACAACACCAAACACACATTACCACTTTTCCATCTTGTAAACGACACGTGTTTCGCCCCAACACGAGGCATCTACGGAAGACAACCGAAAAGTGACAACCGAAATCTATTACTTGACAACGGACACCAATGGTTGTTAATATTTGGATAAATGTCCCCAGTTCATTGTCACATTTACAGATACGAAAAAATATATGTAGGTCATTTTAAGTTTTTATTTTAAAATGTGTAACAAATTATCAATCCCGAATTAAAGTTTACCAAGTAATTTAGGAACATTTACTAAATTAATTGAACACTAAAATAGATTAATAATTTTAATTTTGTTGTACATCACTATTATTTCTTTACTGTAATTTAGCAACACACTAATATTTGTCACTGTTTTGCCTAAAGGTCGAGTAGTGGAGAATACCTTTTAGCATGAAGTACGCTTATGTAATTTTTGTGCATTAAAGCCTGGCAAAGCCTGGCAAAATGCATGAAACCGAAGATCGAGCTAAGTAGCACGACTTGAAGTAGGCATATGGTCAGCGTAAGACGGCTACAGGCTGTTCATGATGATACTGATAAAATAAAATGACAACGCGAACCATATTGCTTTTTACTTTATAATTATCACACTTTAGTTAGTGTTCTTAGTTCAAACTGTTCCGATAAAATCAGACAATACTAATACTCTGGATGATGTAACCAATGTAGCCAGAGTAGTAAATATGGCGATAGAGGCTTTAAAATGGCAATGTGGGTGTAGGAAGTCATGTAAAAATCATATACAAATGTATGAATACAGTCATCAACATATTATTAATAATATGCATTCAAGGACAACGATTTTTTTATACGCATAACATGCTTAATATTATTATATTTTGCACAGAAACTTTAGAGTTACGTATTCGTCCCAGCGGCCACATAAAAAGACTAAATTGTTTTAAAATACTGGACATTATTTTTTTTATATAAAAAAAACTTTTGGTTATTTAAAAAATAGAGTTCAAAGAATAGTGCGAAAAAATATTTAAATATTTCCGTGGAGCGCGATCGAACTTGTTGTTTAGTTTATAAAAATTCCATTCCGCAGTGAAGGAATACCAGGATGTGGGAATTACGGCAATGCGCCTCAATTTTGACTAGGTCCAATTTCCAACAGTCGACTGTTACGGCTGTATCGATTGACACCACCATCAGCTGTCAATTGTTAAGATTATTAAGATCTCATTATCAATGAAATTTATTCAATATGCTTACCTTATACTATTTACTTTACTTTTTAATAATCTACGTAACTTTTTTAATATTAAATGAAATGGCGTGTGCGTTGTAGCGAAAATTGTGTTACGCGAATGAGATTCAACGATGCGCTTTGAATATAACAAATATGAAAAATGTATATCAAATCACATAAAGGCTTATAGCAACCGTTTATAATAGTCCACTGTTAAACAGAGATCTATCCCGATTTTGATTGCAGGATTTTCCATTGCCAGGAATACGGCTACCTGTCACGGGTTTTCGCGTATTATTTGCAATCAATTTGGTCGGGTATAGCTCTATCTATTGGCCGTCAGAGCTTTACTCGTATATAATTGAAATACATGCCGTGTAGGTGAAGTTGTCAACTGTATGGTCGAAATGTATTAGAGAGGAAAGACGTCTAATAAAAGAAATGTACGTAGCGGATGTGGATGGAAGGGATGGGATAGGATGGGAAAGGAAGGGGATGGATCTCCAATCCACTTGCGTGGGAATTACTGCGGTCTTCCCCGATTTCGAGGGAGGATGATATGTTACGTGGACTGTTACGCCTCTATTGGTGATCATTATGATTGACAAAACAGGCAGTCTTATTATGAATATATGTTGTAATATTACGAAATATTTCATCACTACATTTTCAAAGCTACATTTAATCCAATTTCTTCCGATTTACTTACTTCTACATATAAAATTCTGAAGTAAAACAAAATTGAAATCCTATTGGACAAACCTTTTTATGCCACGGTTGTAGACAACGCTACGCATGCGGTGGGGGTGGGTGGATATCTGTATATTTTGTGACATTAATACGTCCGTACATTGTCCCTCCCTCCCTGCCCCGACCCGACCGCAGACCGTAAATGGGAGGTAATGTTAAGCCTGTTTGCTGACACACCAACGCTTTCACTGCGGGTTCTTCCTGCTGTATCAGAGCTCCTTCTCAGAAACCTTCCCTTATCTCGTTATCAAATATAAACAATTTGGTAAGAGGAGTACGGTTAAAAGAAAAAAAATATTGTCGTAGTTTTTATTTTATTCTGTGCCAAACACATTACTACTGTTTAAAACTTCTAATGCCACATTTAACATATTCCATTATTGCCATTTTATATATAAGGATCCATATTTTTAGTAACATTAACATAAAGATGCATTAGTAAAAGTCTCTATTTTAAATTATCGTTATATTTGACAAAGATTTTATACCTATTAAGCAACCAATTAATTAAAACCAGTTTATTTCTATAATTTATATTCAACGACTTGTACGTTAAAGTATTCTTTAATGTTATAAAAGCTCTTGTTCCCAACAGTATCTTAGTTGAAAATACGAAATTGGTCAAATCAGTTTTCCAATAGCGGAAATCAACCTACATCTTAGGAGTTGCAACTACAACTTGCCGCCTGAGACATTTACATATAGGTACATATGTATATAGTACAATGTAACAATAATTTCTTTTTCACTTACCATCAATACTTAATAATTCTTCTGGTTGTATAGATGTGTCATACAGTTTCCCAAATATTTCACACATATGCCAATGTACAAGTATCAAACAAACGTTGTAATCAGCCTTCAACGAGGAACATAATCTCGCCCATGCAAATCGCCCACAAAGAACCGTAATTTGAATGCACAAACACCAACACAACGAGGGCTAATTTTTGATTGATGCTGACAAAGAATACGCTAACGAAGTTGTGATTTTCTTCCACTCTATAAATAATAGTAAATTACAAAGCTAGTCGCCGGTAGTTTATTAATGTGGTGTGCTGCACGCGATGCCGGGTAATGTTTATGCGCGAACATCAAGTTAACTATGCTCTGGTGTAAAGGCCGCTATGAATTATGCCAAATATGATAACTTTAAAATACCCATATTTTTTTATGAAAAAGATAAGCAAACGATACAAGTGGATCGATCATCTACCTTTCGATCAGTAACCACCGACGCCCGTGAATCCGTTCGGTAATATCGATGAAGGTAACTGGTTTAAAAAACGATGATCTATAAAAAGAAATTTCGATAGAAACGCACCATACCAGAAAGTCACTTCATTTCTGGAAGAACACCATTCCTTCCAATCTACTCAATAAATACCAAAGTGACTCTTAATAAACGCCAAGATTTGTCACGGATACAGTTTCGTTCAACATTTGTGCTTGAAATAGAAAACAACAAAGATTTGTGTTTGAATGCAGGCCCACTAATACGCGATTATTTAAACTGTGAGACGTGGCTCGTTACTATAAGACAATGTATTTGTCTTAGGCGGAAATACAGGTAATGGCACCTAATAAATAAATGACAATATAACATAGTACTCAAACGTCCAATAATTATGAACGAGCCCCTCATACCTTAAGTTGTCTCAAATGCGCCACTACAAAGCCTCAGAGAATTCTCATAATGTATACAAGCGTCTTGTTCTACGATTAAACCGCTCTCATAAGCGCGACTTTGTATGTTAATATAAGTTAATTATGCATTTCGCATGCGTGAAATAAGCTCCGTCTCCGAGCCGGATTCCCGGAGATTGCCTCCCGCATTTCGCCCGGGAAACGAATGAGTTTTGCGCAAAATGAGTGCAAGTATTCTCTTTGTTTGTGGCGACGTTTGTATTCTTTAGGAGGAATTTAATAATGTTTCTTAATTTGGCTTTCATTGCTAAGGTACGCCTCAATGATGACAGCCCATATCTAAATTAAGTGAATCGCGTTCTATTCTTGGATGGTTTACCAATTAAAAGTATGTTATATTAGCTACCAACCTACGCTAGTGAGAGAAGCACTCTAAGAAGAAAATTATTTAAGTTACGACATGGTATTATATATTAATATACGTATGGCATATAGTTATATAAAATTGTGATAGAAGCCTAAACAGAATACTTTTGCGGAAAAGTATCATCAGCAAGAAATACAAGACTCTTTTAAGAAAGTGTCACGATTTCCTAATCACAAGGTCCTTAGCAAACTCTTCAAAACTCCATGTTATACGTTATGTTTTTTTATAGCAGAACAGGCAAACGAGAATTCGAGTCACCTGGTGGTAAATGATCACCGCTGCCCTCTACACCGGAGACGTCGTAGATGCGTTGCTGGCCTTTAGTGAACACATAGGCCCTATTCTATGTATGAGTTTTTTAATAAAATGATTAGTCCTATTTAGAGCAGTGAGTCGTGTAAAGCTAAACTTATATGAATCTACAATTGAAAGTCATCATAAACAATAGTTAAATTGTAATGCATATAGACATATTCGCCTGGCGCGACGTGCCCTCTTAATTCCAAATTTAAAATATCAACGTAACAAGGAAGGAGCGCTCGCGACACCCGCTCCGCCGGCCCAAATCGTTTCCCCTGCAAACTGAGCCAACAAATTTACTGCTGCTCGCCCCGAAATTTATTTGTTTCTGTGAAACGGCTCTTAATGCTAGTTTTGTGCCTCCCTCGAGATGTCTCTGTCCCCGTTACTGCGAATCCCTTTTACAAGATGCCAGTTGTGTACTGCGTTCAATTTTGTCTCTGGATAAAAGGAAATAACGTGAGCCGCCTGCTTTACAACATTGAATATAAATTTACGTATCTGATGATATTTGGTCGCAAGCTTATAGTAATTCATATCATTAATTTAAGTTTCATCCTA
Source organism: Baronia brevicornis (assembly GCA_031353405.1). Classification (NCBI taxonomy): domain Eukaryota; kingdom Metazoa; phylum Arthropoda; class Insecta; order Lepidoptera; family Papilionidae; genus Baronia; species Baronia brevicornis. Next base: position 524,585 of record JASFAT010002603.1, on the reverse strand, counting down.
CCGTCTGGATTTGTGGCGATCAGAACGGGGTGTTTTTTCTAAAAAAACTTATTGCCATGCATGCCAAAAAGTTCTTTCACTTTGTGAAACTATAGCGGTATTTCTGAATCAATACAACAGTGTTTCTTTCACGGATCTTGGCAAAATAAGTTTGACTGTCCATCTTTACAATGCGTTTCCGCAAAGTAACACCTGACTCCATCAAATATCTAAATTCTCCATACATTTATCTAAACTGTAATTATTTTTAACTAAAGATTGTTGTGATTTTAATGATAGGCAACTTCCAGATATATAAACAAATTATTTCACGTATTTTAATTTAAATTATTTAATTTAAATTATTTAATGGTTTTTCATATTTTAAAAATATCAAGAGATTTTATCCAAATTACAAATCTAGACGAGATAATAATTTAAGTCAAAATAAACCAGTACCTTTTCCTCTGCACAATACGTATTTTTTTTATGTATGTCACGAAATTTTTTGTTGCTACATTCAAGGAGCCGTGAAAAATCCTTTTCACTAATTCCACTACACTCTCTAACAAGTGTGTCAGCATAACAAGGCCCGCGTATAACAATAATCCGCAACTCGTCCCAAAATGAGATATGTCACACATAAAATATATCTTCAACCATTTTTGACTGCGGTGTCACTTGACACGCTAAGTACGTGTATTCATCACTGTGGTAACATCTTATCCTAAGTCGGAAAGAATGTAAAAGTAGCTCCTCACTACCCGCGGTTATTGTAGCGATATCTACCGGTTGTTCAACAAAATAATGACCATGTTACCTCACTGCCAAGTTTTTTCTAATCACGTTGTTCTTCATCTAGTTTACAGCCAGATCGTTAAACTCAATGAAATTTGAAAAAATAACATCCTATTTTTTAAAACATTAATTAAATCAATTTAAATAACCATAATAGTTCACTATTGGAATTAGATCTGTCTAATGATAGAGGTAATGCTCTAATCTCCATGCTTGTCAGGTGGATTCAAAATCAAATTATTAATGTCTTTCTAAGATCGGGCTAACGATATAGCGCATCGTTGTGGAGGCCTTTGTCTAGAAGTGGACTGCCACAAGCTGTTGATGATGATGAATCTGTTTCTATTAATAAGTACTACACTCAAACAGTCTTTAAAGTTATTCATATTTAAACTTTAAATATTAATTATTATTGTTCCCAGTCAAATACTGGTATTGTTTATAGTATAACACGCCGCAAACGACTAGTTTTCTCTGATATTACTTGAACGTTTAGCTGTCTAAGCTGTATGTAACATTGATGATCTTCTAGTTGATTCTGCTATGCAATAGTCTTCATATCAGAACCTTTTATTCAAAAGCTAGGCATGAAAATCAACCCAAATATTTCTACTGATGAATAGTTTACAAATATTTGACAAAACGTGACAAAGAAAGTGACTTTTCCCGCCAACCTACATCAGTGACATTGCCTTTTTTATTTCATTTTTATAATCGTATATTGTGGTGGCGTATTATACAATTTAGTTCGGTTAAGGCGTGATATGAAATAAAGGCGTGTATCGTGCGGAAGGAACCCGAGCGCGTGACAGATTTCCGATGCGGTGGACGGACCAAATGAGGACCGCTCTCAATAGCCCCCTACATGAATGCATGAAGAAGAAATCGTGAGGGATGAATGGCGGCGCCTGGGTGAACAGGCCAGAACTATAAATAACGACAACGACTGCTCAGCCAAGAGCATGACGACATAGAAGAAGAAGAAGAATCGTGACTTTTTACGTTGATTGTAAAAGTTTTGTTAGAAGGTTTGGTAGAATAGCCATCATTTTAACAAGACGTTACTTGATAAGCGGTCTAGTTACAGTTCAAGAGATTTGATATTATTATATTTTACTTGACACAGTTATAACTAATTGCCATCAAAGAAAAAAAAAGAGAAAACTTCGAAATGACAAGTGCACTGGCCATAGTAAATGCCTCAGGAAGAATTGAGAGGACGATACGAAATGGCAGGATTTGCGCTGTAACGCGTCACACGTGTCACGACACTTAACTACAATGGCATTCGTCTTTCTAATGTAATGGCTGACTCGTCCTCGTTTGTCCCTTTTGAGCTTTTTATCTGGAAATAAAAGGAATCTTGTTATATTTTTTTTTTTCTCCTTTTCTTTTATAAGAACTGCGGTGCATGTAGCGACCGGAGTCCGTATCTCAAAAAGGGGCTATTCTTCCTGCAAATATACACTGCCCTCTGGCGGCAAATAAAATATTATTTCATAAAGAAACCTGTATTTTTCAACCTCCTTCTTGAATAATAATTATACAGATATAATCTATAAAAATATACGTCAGGACTCCATTTTATACCTTAAACACGTGTTATATTTATTTAAGGTTTACAATAACACTAATTTTTTCGTCTCAAAAAAGTATTCCACAGTTTTTTAGATTCATCCCAAATATAATACCTTTCAGAAATACCCATTAAAGATAAGAAGTTTCATTTAAACGTTCCGAATGGTGGCGTGCTAAAACGTAATGTTTTATGATTTTATTGAGTCTTAGCAACACCATCAACTTAACATTCAACAAAATAGCTTGTGAAAAATGTTTAACTACATTTTTTTAAGTAATTAATATTTTCTACCTGGAATACACCCGCTGAGGGAACATAAAGAAAGAAGGTAGTATACAACATTTCCGAAAATATTTAATAAAACATAGAATACATATACATTTTGCACTTTTTGGAATGAACATTGTTACACAAGAATTTTGATTCCAAAAAGTGAAAAATAAGGGAGATATAGGTCCAATCTAGTACCTATTGTATATAAAAATTAAACTTGCATTTGCAATCACACACAGACTGAGCTTCTGAGATTTACATCATTAATTCCCCATTGATCGCTAGCTTTTGTTTTGTTGGTTAATAGAAAAGAGTTGGCAATAACATGAACACTAAAATGTAAACACGATTTCATTAAGACTATATATGTAAATCTTAGGGATACGAATCCAATTAAGCAAATATATGTATATTCGCTTTTGTCTTTCGCACGAGATGTTTGTTTAAACTTCGAAATTCCTAAGATCTAGTCGACAAAGATCAACCATATAATGAACTCAACTTCAAAACATAATATTTATCCGGCAACGGTACAGCAATTGCTTCGCTGTTTGCTCTGGGTGTATTAATTTCGAGTTTGCTTGTATTCATATTTCACGTCACTTCCCACGATCTACTGGCCTCGTGTAAGCCGACATTAAGCTGTGCTCTCAGCCTGTTATTAACATAGCAAAACATGCTAAGATGTCAAATGACACGTTGCAGATGTTCGGCCTTTTATTACAATATGTGAATCTTGCTACAGCCTTTAATTTGAAACTTTGGCGTTTGCTATATTTTAGAGTTTCATCACAAAGTGCCGTAATTACTTTTGCTTTTATTCTTTATGCTAAACTTTGTTTGTTTGAGATATTATATAGGTCTTTATGAAATTTTGGTGTCATTATTATAAGGAAAACGATGGTGATGTGATGGTGAAATAACCGAACCGAGTGTATATATAAAAAAATGCATTTTTTTCTTATTCATTACGATAAAAAATTAAAAGCCCTAAGTTATTCAATTGACATAATTTATTTTAATAATAACTCGACATAAGAAATTTAGTGTCGTGTATCAGTATATAATTTAACTATATAATATTTGTCCTATATCTTCGAGCATCAACTCTCAACCTCACCTGTATGTCGGCACCTACCTGAGATGAGCATTAAATAACAGTTGACAGTATTATAACTATCCTGAAATAAATCATAGTCATTACTAACAATCTGCGGAAGTCCACTGTTAGACATAGGCTCTCCTGAAGACGCATCACCTGGCTCGATCTTCAAGTTTACGCATCCAGTTTCTGCTAGCCAATCTGGATAGCAGACCATCTCTTCATATGGCCGGGGGCCGTTGCACGCTTGCAAAATTACGATCTGCACCCCAGTACTCGTCCGCTTCAAAGGTTATCCGTTCTTCGACAAACATGACAACTTCAGTTTCATCTTTTTAGGGTACTTTTCCAACTAGTGAAGGTTGGCAATCAGCTCCGAATATTTTTCTTTGACAGTAGCGAGGCTAAAAAGCACTTTGAGATGTTCTTAAACCACTACTTTTTTGCTAAGAGTTAAGAAAAGCTTGTAAATTTGGTTTTTACGACAAATTATAAAAAACATTCAGCCATTGGAAAATCTGAGCTGCATTAAGCTTAGCGTTGCTGTGCGACCAGCAAATAGTAGACAGCTAGAGGCTATTGATGTGTAATGTATGTATATGTACTCGTAGTATAGCTACCAAGCAATATAATGAGCGTAACTTTATACAAAAAACTATATCAACAGGTCCCATTATACTTTGCTTAGTTTGACGTAAAGTTTCGCTTATTTCGCTTTTTCAACAAAAGTAAAACATTGGTCGGTTTTGTGTTTTTGACTAGTTTTTTCTTGTAGACATTCAAAATTTTTCTTGGTCAAGATCCGCGATAAACAAAAATAAAGCAGATAATCTGTGTTTTGCTAAAGAACATGGATTTGCATAATAATTAATAAAAGAGGCCGTCAGCAACTTTCCAATTCCTAACTGTCACTAATACCAAAAACATTAAACATATACTACCACTTTCCCGTCTCACGTGCACACTACACGACACCTGTTCCGTCTCAACACGAGGCATCCTCAGGGATAGGAAGATTACTAGTAAAAAATTCTGAATGTCCACATAAAAATGATTTTTTGCAAAGTTACGCCCGATTCTATTGATAAGCTTTTTTATTAATTAATTAATACTTTAACTATTCATATTGTACAGCTTTACTATTGAAGTTAACAAAAAAAATACTGAAATAGTTTTGATTATCCGTTGACCAGTTTTAGTCAAAAGGTATTCAGGAATTAAAATTTTAGTTACAAACAAATGAAATTTTCAACTAACACAAACAGCAAAACATGTTCTAGCAATTTTAAATATTCCATCCGAATAAATACACACAATCAAGTACGCTCGTAAAATTTTATGACCTCGTTGCTGCGCTCGCTACCGTATGAAATTAAAAAGGTGATTTGTAAAAGACTCCTGGTGAGAAGCGATAATAAAGACAATTTTTTAAATGGACTTGGGTAAATATGACTCTGTAGAAACCAAACTATGACCCCCCAATTTATATGGACCTGACTAAATAGGAATGCGTAGAAACCAAGCTATGACCCCCATTTTTTTTCTGGATTGATCAATGACTCTTTATTTCACTAAGCTCTTTCTCGCCGAAATTTATATACTTATAAAAGTCATATCCAATTATAAATTCTATATATTTTTTTGATATGTGTATTACGTAATTTCTAACAATTTTTTATAAAGGTTAGTAAACAATTATTTAGGGAGTCTGATGATAAACAGTTCTCACAACTTATATTTACTTGATGAACTAAATGGCTCAGTGGTGAAGCTACTACTTTCGAAGTCAACGTTCGTGGGTTAAGCACCCACATTGGGATAAATATATGTACGTAGGTATGGATTCAATTTATCTCGAGTCGGAGTGCAAGACAAGCGTAGTGGTTTAAAATACATTTGTGGCCCACTGCTGCCTGTACCTAGCAGTAGGCACGAACTGTGAGAAAAAATACTTCCCTTTCGTATGAGAGTACTGTTATGACGTGTTTCTGGGAAATATGAAGGCGAAGTAAAGAAAGAAGAAAGTGTTCGCTGAATAAAGAGCAGCGTCAATGTGGCAGCCAATATCTATAAGAGTTTCTTCCATGTAACTACTGAGAAAAAACTATTGAAGTGATTGTCGTCTTCTTTCATTTTATAGAACCAAACAATATAATAGATTTAAATGTAATATAATTAATGGGAACAGCGTCATTTAAAAACAGAAAAATATCAGTAAAATATAGATAAAATAAAACGTAAACTGATAGATAAAAGTGAACCGCCCTACCGGTCAGCCGTGACTAGTGACAGCCCTCGCTTTCAATTTTAAGTTGTAAAGAAACCTTTTTATAAAACTGCCCTTCGTTATATAAAGCCTTAAGTATCGGTACATAAGTAAATTCGAACAGTAAGGGTTTAGTTATAACTGTACTATAAAAAACTTTTGAATTTAATTCTCTACTCAATATAAAAATCATAACTAAAACCAATAGGTATAATTATGACGTAAATATGACTAGTTGCCAGAAAAGTTAAAGAATTTCAACGATCTTGAACAAATATTTCAAAGTAATTTAAAGACAAGTGATATAAATAATTCGAATTGATTATTTCATTCTACTGATAAACCTAAAAGCGTATAAGAATTGAAATGTAGAGGCAATAATCGAAGACTTGTCTCGAATTATCAATAACTCGATAAGTATTCAATTAGGCTGCTCTCGTATTCGTAATCGAGATCGCGTCGTGTCATCGATATTTTATCAGCACTCCATATAGACTCGTTAAAGCGGCATCAAGTTGCGCTTCACTGTCGGAAGTATTACGCCGGGTCGGATGTCCCGGGGAATGAGACACCCGCATTGTAAAATGAGGAGTCGTCTTGCGCCCCCACTGATCCAAACAACTTGATACCTGAGGTTGAGGCATTATGCGCGGCTTGGTTATTACAGAAGCTTTGTCGCCGCCCCTATAGCAAACTGTCATATCAAATGTATGCACGTACATTAATTCGGCAGAATCTATCGTTAAAGGAAAATTAGTCATATCGTTAACATAACCAAAAGGCCTTTGCCTTACACAGATTATCATTCAAAGCTACTGTTAAAAGAAATATTAAGGCAGCGGTCGGTGATTTTTGACAGCCAAGGGCCACAACTTAGCCAAATGAAAAAAATGCTCAAACATTTTATATTACTTTATAATTTATTAAAATTATATATCAAGTAAGTATTTAAGTTACGTACGTAAGTAAGTAAGCTCAGTTATTAAATATTCGCGGGCAATAAGCAGGGTGCCCCAGCTTAGCCCTAAAATGCCGACCGCTGATTTAAAACACTATATAGCAAGCACCTCAATAGAGATGACGTCACCGATACCATGGCTCCGAAAAGCGGCGTTAAGAACAATGTGGCCTATAAGTCCAATGGAGTCCGTTAGATAATAATTATAATTATATATAATATAAAATAATTTCCCGCAAAAAATAATTTAATGCTCTAATAAAACTATGTAGTTGCAATCATATCCCATTACTAAATAAGCTCCGTTTTAAAGATATATATAAAGTCGATTTCATACATACTTTGTGTGTTTAACAATATCAGAAATTTTGCACCAAGTGCTTTGAAAATTTTAATTAAATTCAATCCGGCCCTTTAGTAGATTATAGCAATTAGTACTGCCTTTGTTATTTTGAGTAGTATTTTCATCCTTTTAACGGTGTTTGTTTTATATGCGAAGCATTCGTGTTGAAATATTTTCTATAATAAAAAAGAAACTATTTTTGTTTAGACCAAAAACATTACATTTAATGTATAAGGGATATTTATCTCACTAATGGATGGATAAGTCTACTAACAGTCTTTTTATTTATAGGATAGGAAGGCAAACGAGCAAGCGTATCACCAGATGGAAAGCAATCAACGCCGCCCATAGACATCTGCAACACCAAAGGTATCACAAATGCTTTGCTGACCTTTAAGATATGAGTAGGCTTATAGCCTATAGGTAAGCCGCTTTTACTGTTCAGGTTTCGGACCCCTACAATAAAGTATTGTACTCGCCTACTCTTTTATCTCCCTATCACATACAAAAGAATATAATGAACGATACGGGATGCCGCCAATGTGTTCACTTTCCTTCAATAAACAAAGAATATAGCCGTGAGCAACATAAAAATTAAAATACGCACGTCGACGGATCAAGGAGAAAAATACTTAAAGTTTATTGCCTCTTTTTAGGCTCACGAAACAGCCAACGAAATGAGATGAAAATGTTTAATGTTTGAAAGCAAACCGCAATATATCTCGCGCTTGTTTACAGCCCGCCGCGTGCAGGGCGGGCCTTTAATTGGAGTTTTCAGCTTTCGCGAAGAATTAGCTTGTTTATTGACTTGAGATAACCGTTACACAAGTTTTATTAATTTCGGTGAATAAATATGATGTAAAGTATGATGACAATCACTGAGATGGCTACCATTGACTTCTGGGAAACCCTAGAAGAGTCAACTGCGCAATAAATCAAGCTACAACGGACGTCGTCATTATCATCAATAGCCTGTGACAGTCCACTGCTGGAAAGAGGTCTATTTCAAGAAAACGTCACCTAGCCCAAACTTCGGCTTCACACATCCAGTTGTCGTATCTTTGACAAACGCGACCACTACTTCAGTTTACTAATTCCATCTTAAACAACGAACATACACAAATAATATTCAGGTACCCGAAAACTATTTCGTGTAGCTTAAACAAATTTTCTTGCTAATCGTTGAGCCACTAAAAAGCAAACTAAACTCAACTCTTTATGCACACTTCCTACAACACCTTTCACATCCTCACAAAATATGAGCATTCTATTGTGTTGCCGCGTTTCGTACGATGAATGCAGCGATTTGGAGACCTCATTCATTTTATGTTGCCGCGTTTCGTACGATGAGTGCAGCGATTTGGAGACCTCATTTATTTTGTGTTGCCACGTTTCGTACGATGAGTGCAGCGATTTGGAGACCTCATTCATTTTGTGTTGCCGCGTTTCGTACGATGAGTGCAGCGATTTGGAGACCTCATTCATTTTGTGTTGCCGCGTTTCGTACGATGAGTGCAGCGATTTGGAGACCTCATTTATTTTGTGTTGCCGCGTTTCGTACGATGAGTGCAGCGATTTGGAGACCTCATTCATTTTATGTTGCCGCGTTTCATCGGATAAGTGCAGTGATTTGGAGACCTCATTCATTTTGTGTTGCCGCGTTTCATCGGATAAGTGCAGCGATTTGGAGACCTCGTTCATTTTATGTTGCCGCGTTTCATCGGATAAGTGCAGCGATTTGGGGACCTCATTCATTTTGCGTTGGCCCGTTTCATCGGATAAGTGCAGCGATTTGGAGACCTCATTAATTTTGTGTTGCCGCGTTTTATCGGATGAGTGCAGCGATTTGGAGACCTCATTCATTTCCCCCTTCCCTTATTTCTTACTCTCCGTTCATATCAATTGCCTCTTTCCACCTTTCCATTAAATCCTTCTTTCTCTTTCATTATTTACATCCTTACCCTAAAGCAGGAAACACAAACTAAGGACTAGTATGGCGGTTCTCCACGGGTAGCTGGGCGCACCCTACTTTGTTACTTGCTTATTGTTTATCTATTTATTTCATAAAAAAAATCAAACCGATTGGCTCAGTGGCGGGGCCCTCCGCCCGCGGAGTCAATGGTCGCGGGTTCGATTCCCGCATCGGAATAAATATTTATATGGATTTATAAATGTTTATTCCGAGTCTGGTAACCCCCCCCAATCCGCATTTCCTTTCCTGCTCTTTCCTTTCCCTTCCTCTCCGCCAATCCACGGTCTGCCGTGCCAATGGATGCGTGGCTAGGGGCGAGCCTAGTCGTAATCGTGCCGATTCACTAAGACGAATTTAATAATATAACTAATTTGTCGAAAATGTCGGCGACGTGATTCGCCACCCGTCACGTCCTGATTCTCACGAGGGCGAAAAGCGACCAATGACAAGCCGTTTCGCTGCGATGAATGGCAGCGGATGGATCTCTGTGGTCTCTGCCAACCCCTGCGGGGGATAGGCGTGAATATATTAAAAAAAATCATAATGTACAGATGATTACAATATATTATTTGTATATTTAAAAAAATAAAAGTATATGAATAATAAATCTTTAAGGCGTTAACTAGACATGAGGGAAATAAGGTCGTTTTACTACAATTTTCTAAAAACAACAAAATATCAACGCGACACAGCTATCGTGATTTTCCAAGTGAAGGGAAACTCGATAACGCGATGTCAGGGACGCGGGTGTGTTTCGTTGCGGACGAGATTTTGTTCGGGACGGACATCTTTATCAAAGGACAGAAATCGGGATAACTTGATTTCCCCGAGCTCTCCAATTGACCACACTGGAAAGGCAGAAATGGTCAAAGTAACCTTAAGTAAGGATAATATCATAGGCCGAAGTATATTAACGTATTTATATATTAGGTAGCACTTGCTAAAAATCAAAAACGGTAAAATTATAGGTTTTAAATGTTTTATTGATTTTCAATGCAATTTCTTCTAGAAAGACTACTAAAAAGTTTTCGAATTTTGATAAAGCATAATCGATCTAATTGACTCAGAGGCGAAGCTACCGTTTACGAAGTCAATGTTCTGTTCAAATCTCGCATCGAGGTAAATATTATGTTATATATATGGTCTACAGGTATTCGGAATCTAGGTACTCTGCCAATCCGCCTTGGATAAGCGTGGGAGTTTAATGTCTGTTACTTCAGAAATGAACACGCCTATGCCCAAAAGCGGGTCATTATGTAGGTTGAGAAAAATACAATTTGTACAGCATTGAAAAAAGACCTAGTAACATTTTTGGACTCCCCCAAAACGTAGCTGATTAAGCTTAATAAAAATATTTTTTTATTAATTATGCATAGAAGAGGACAGTGGCAATGGGAAGAGTTAGGCTAGAGAACAATCAGGAGAATAGGGATATATGGGACAGAATTGTAAAGGAGTCCAAAGCTACAAGCCAATGTATTGCCAATAAAAGAAAAAGAAAGAATCATTTACACATTTGTAACAATTTTGTAATCAGATTATTTTGAATTTTCATTGTATGAATAGTTTATCAAAAAACTACTGCCTGTGTTGAATCTACACTTTTCTTCTTCGATTTTCACGAATGCGCGGCTTATCTTTACCGAGTGAGTTATCGTTAAAAACCATCATTATTATTTTTAATCTTCTCTACTAAGCCGAGTACATTAACGTATCGTCTCATTTCGCCCGCTGCGACCGACCTATCGCTCCGGCGTCCCACATATCCGATAAAGCGACCATCTCCGTAAAGGATTATTGAATCCGTTCGTCTTAATGTCAAAGAGATCCTTTATTCGTCGTCGCCCGAATTGAAAGCCTTTATCCCTCATTTGATATGTAATCAAAGGCAGCGCCGTATACTGAAACATGCGCTTTAAATCTTAAATCTTTCTTTCTGTTTTTAATCTGCATACAAAACTACTTTTTCACCCGTATACCTATCGCCCGTTTCAATCTCCTTTTCGGTAGACTGTTTGCTAAGTTTGCTAAGCTAAGTTGCTTTGAGTTTCAATTTACAGAAAATTTAAATCGAGTGATTAGGTCGACTCTAGTTCTTCCCAGGGCTGGCCGTTAGGCTGCCTATAGGAGAAACTAACAATAGCTTCGACCCGAGTAATAAAAAGAATCTGCGATCTCCAGTCCGCCTGGGGGGGATAAGAGACCCCTCAATTATATAAGACAGGCCAATCGGCCAAGAAGCCGACTGTTACGGCAGTAGTTATCGCTTAAATAATAGTCATCAAAACAGTGTTACTAGTATCGATTATACAATAAACTCAGTACTGTCGTGTTTTTTTATTAGCTGATACTATTAGCTTTAATACTAGCAGACCAGGCAAACATTGCTTTGCCATATAAAAAAATAAAAAGAAATAATTGGGGAGGGCCACCCTTATCACGTAAGGGTATAAAAAATAGTTTACGACCTATTCTTAGACCTATCAAATATACAAAAAAATTCAAAAAAAATCAGTCAAACCGTTTCGCAGGAGTTCAATAAAAAAAGCTGTGATACGAGATTTTTATATATTAGATTTTTTTTCACTATTGTCAGTGTACGCCAATTCAACAACGCCCATTAAAGCATGCATTGTTTTGACATACAAAACAAGTCATGTAAAGATATTTATTACAGTGTATCATGTAAATTTAATAACACACACTGAAAGTCATATAATGTTATAGAAACACAGGGGGTGCGTGAAATTTTCTCGCATGCGAACTAATAACCGGCTGCTCACCGTATGAAATTAATATGTATCAGATTTTGGGCGCACTTAATTCCCAGTTTCTAATACAGGGCACCCTCAAGAACTTTACGAGTCTTGTACAAAGCTAATCATATAACGAGTACAAGCAATTACGAGCCTTGGGGAGGGGCGGTAATCATTAATGGAGGATTTCGAGGAAGCCCGACTGTGGTTTAGCATCGTAACCACATACGACCGGCGTGTGTTTTAACCCAATTAGGGTATTAATTACTTGTAAGCTATACACCGCTTTGAAGGAATATAACGGGTGGAAGCGAAAAAAAAATTGAACCAAAATCTGTTAATTATATCTGTCTTTAGTCACATTTTGTACATATTCCGTTAATGTATTATAATTTGAATCAATTCATTCATCAGATTGTGATGAAACTTTAGTAAACTGTTGTTGGCATACTCAAGGTTTTTAAATTAGTACAAGCCTTTTCCGATAGATAGCTTGCGAGTTCTTGATAGTTTAAAGATACTTTATATATCTTCTGCAAATAACGAGACAAACACATTAGTTAAGATATATGGACAGTCAAAAGTTTTACTTAGCTAAGATCCGCGACAAGCAAAACAATAACAGAAAATTAATAATGTGTGTTTTTCCGTTGGGTTTAGTGGATTTATTTGGAACTTAAACCAAAAACACACTATCACTTTTCCATCTTGTACACTGATGTGTACAAGATGGAAAAGTGATAGTGTGTGTTTGGCGTTGTGTATAGTGGTTGGTGGGTGGAGAGTTGATGGCCGATTTTCGGTAAGTTTTTGGTTTAAGTTCCAAATAAATCCACTAAACCCAACGGAAAAACACACATTATTAATTTTCTGTTATTGTTTTGCTTGTCGCGGATCTTAGCTAAGTAAAACTTTTGACTGTCCATATAGTAATGGATTTCCGCAAAGTAACGCCTGACTCCATTAATAACATTAGTTAAGAATCAACAGCATTTGGTTTTTTTTTATAAATAAAAAAAAACTTACAGATTTTTTTCTACATTTTGTGTGAAAGCACTTGCTACACCAGAAGAATCATCACTTTAAACCTTAATTTTATGGAAAAAAATACCGACGTACATCTACAGCGAGCACATAGCTTTAGTCTACAAAACAGCAGACAATTATTGAGAAAAATGACAAAATCATCTGTAGATTCACACATGTATACCTACAGGGTTTAGTAGAAAAAGTAAAAGAACTAGGATAAGACATGACTTGTATCACTCAAACAAATCTGTTCTCGCTATTTTACTATGAAACTTGTACATACAAGTTTGGAGGAAGGCACCGTGTTCTTCCTTTAAAGATTACAAGACCCACATCGATTAATTTTAATAACTGATATAAGCTTAATATAAATCTTAAACATATTTCAAAAGTTCTATATCCGAACAAAACTTTCATAAAGTTATTACAACGCGTTCGATGTAATTAACTTCCAAGAAAACAAAACATGACAACACGACGCGCGAGCATTATTATACCTGAGATGAAGTTACAACCAAAGTTAATGCGACTTCAGAATCGCGAACACTGCAAATTAAGCCGGAAATACGAGTAACTCGCGAAATCTGAAAATGTCTGTAAAATTGGGAAGATAGTGAAATGTTAATTTGTTAAATGAAATTCTCCCTTCCCTCGGCGCGGATAGAACGAGATTTGATTAACCAACAAGACTGATATTATTTCTCGGTGTTTCAAAATTCGTTCTGTGAACGGTAATCTAAGATTTTGCCAGGATTTGTTCTGTAAAGTTTCGGTTACGATGCGTTCCTTCACAGAAAGCATCGCAACTAATTTGTCAAAACTTAGACAGTTAAAATTGACACATAGTTTTGTAACCAGGATTAAGTAGCTGATTATCCGTGACTAGCTATGTTAGCTTTTAAGTAATATATTATTATTATCCACACTTTTTCAACAAGAATCGAGAAGATGAATAACATTTATAAATACCAATATACTCTTTAGTTCTTGGTTAGATCAACATAGACACTTTATTTGTTTATTTATTTAATTTTAAAAACGGTTCAAAATCAGCACAAAAAGCATTTACAATCCCCGCGTACAATTCGCATAAGGCGCTTAAAATTTATGAAGTAACAGCGGACCTGTTTAGATTGTTCGCACAACCTTTGTCGACCCTTTTAAAAGGATAGCTATAAGAAATTTGCACAGAAAAAAACCCGTGTTTTGTATATACCGTTATAAAAAATTCCTTTATTCAATTTGCCTTGTGACAATAATTTACAACGACTAATTTGGGAACGAAGATAAACTAAACACAAAACATAATTTTTTTTTCTTTTTTATTTATAAGGCAAATGTGACTTATAATTTCTATGTTTACACGTATAATCTGTGTTTATTTCTAATATTACAATGAATTTAGTAAATAGTCAATTTTTTTAGTTGTCGCGAATATTTTCTTTGTAACATACAATAATTTATTTGTATCGATACTAAATTGCGACTAATGGACAAATATAAAAAGGAATGCTCAAAGAAACCTTTTTCGAAACAATAGAAGAACATTGATTGTTGTACAGACTGGCGTTTGACAAACGAAATGTAGATTCGCAAAAATAAAAGATTTGATTTGAATCAATCAATTATAAGTTACGAACCAGTTTTATACATAAAAGATACTTTTTATAACGTAACAGTTCGCGAATATGATATTTATTTAATATACATACATATATGATTGATTCGAAGATGTTAATGCTGGTAGCCTATTGGTTTTAACAGCTTTATCGAATTCAGGGCAAGTAAAATATAATTGGGAATCTGCACAAATCGCAGACTCCATCGAGTCGACGCCGTGTCGGAGGTACACATATGTGTGTGCTGATTTTAAATTCGTCATGATTCTACCTTAAACATGTAGGGGAGGATTGGACTTAAGTAACTATAGTCCCTATTAGTCCTATAATATAGTCTCATGACGGCGACGTGGTTCGCCACCCGTCACGTCCTGATTTTCACGAGGGCGAAAAGCGACCAATGACGAGCCGTTTCACTGCTATGAATGGCAGCGGATGGAGCTCTGTGGTCTCTGCCAACCCCTGCGGGGGATAGGCGTGAATATATAAAATAAAAAAAATAAAAAATAAATATAGTCTCACCCCCTAAGGTCTAGGGGGTGAGAACCGATCGGGTACGTGAGAGAATCTCGTGTAAGCGGCCGGTGTAGAAGTGTTCCCTACTCTACGTGCTCGGCTAGAGCCGGGGTGCGTGTGAGTGTTTGTATCGTGGGTGGGTGGTTTACATATAAACGAGTGTGTACGACGTACCTAGATGTGGTTTTGTTTCCACGAAAGGTCGGCAACACATTTGTGACGTCTCTTTCTTTGCAGATGTCTACTACGGTAGACGGTGATCGCTTACTATGAGGTGACTCGCATTGTTTATGCTTTGCTATGAAAAAGTGTAGGTACATTTTCAGTGGTCGCAAGAACTAACTCATGTTCCATGTCTGAGATTCAATATTAAAAATTAATGTTAAAATTGTTTAACGTGTACATTTCTAGAAGAATAAACATTAACCTACCATTTTTGTCCAAGGTAGATTAGCGAGTCACCCAGATTTGCAATAAATTCCTATAGGCCATTCAAATATTTATCCCACTACTGTTATGTACCGTGGGTTCGACGGTCATTGACTCTGAAAGCGAAAGCTTCGCAACTAAGGCAAATAGATGGTCATGTTAGTATTAAAATTACTAAACAAAGTATTATAATGCTTTTATAATTGCTTCGTGTTAAATAAAAAATATTTTTGGCCATATCTTATAAAAGCTTATTTATTTCCGAACTGATATGACATTAGAACCTTAAAAACAAGTCTTCTCTTATCTTAAAGGTCAGCAACGACTTTACAATGCCTAAGGTGTTACAGATGTCTATGTGCAGTGTAGATTGCTTTCCATCAAGCGACATGCTTGCACGTTTGCCTCCCTCTCCTATAAAAAAACAAGCTTTATCATTTTAACGTCTCATTTCTTTTCAGCCGACAAGGTCCCTCCTGGGTTCCCGACTATCGCGCCGCCGCCGACTACAATGGTTGTAGAAGTTGGCCATACGGCCACCCTACCTTGCCAGGCCAGTGGCAATCCAGCGCCTAGAGTTCGGTGGCTCTGGAACTCCTTGCCTCTAGACGTCGCCTCCAATCCAAGATATGCGCTGCTCAACGATAAAATGCACGGTAAGTAACAATATCATTTATTTAGGAAGGATTTTTTTAAAGAATACAATATTTTCAATAATACTAGAATTCTTGTCACCCATTCCAACTGAACTTATAATGCTTGGACTAGAAAATGGTTCACATCAGTAGAACAATAGAAGATATGAACTCATGACTTAAGTAAAAAGAACTCTTCAGCCTGATCTTTACCAACTGACCTATTGCTATTTTTTGCATACGTCTATTAGCTTGGTGATATTCGATTTAAATGTTACTTACTTTAATTAATAAGTGCTGCAATGTTCGTCGGGTTTATTTCATAGACTTTACTTTTGAGGTACCCCCAAAGAAATAAGTCCATAGAGGTGACAACAGGCGATTCGTGTGGCCAGGGGATATAGAAATAATGGCCAGGGGATATTGCCAAAACGGCTTATTAATTTGCTAGGGAAGACATCACGAAGAAGCTCCATAGGAGAGACTATGGAGCTTCTTCGTGATTTCTAACAATGTAAGGTGTGGCGCCATCGTGTTGAAACCTTGTGCGTGAAATGCACTTATCTCAATATTGGCATAAAATAATTAATAAGTAGGCGTTTACTGATTATTCGATCTATAACCTAATTCTGTCACCAGACGCCCTATACTTTCCTAAAAACAAATGTCAACTAAAAGAGATCTCGCCAAATCTTGGGAAATATTTGTCAGCAATACTTAACTTCGTCAGGCGTGACCGAGGAAGTAAACAAAACTACAGTCACGCCCACGTCGTACGTCCGCAACGGACAAAGTTAATAAAGAGTCGGAGATTTGGAGGCATCGGCGACCGAACTTTATTAGATCTGAGCGAACGCTTTTGTCTTTGCCTCTTAATGCAGTACAAACTAACAGGCTTAGGCGAAAATATAAATATTGTGATTCAGGTCGCTCATATACGGGGTTTCACAAATATTCCTCACGTATGCCTTTTTTTAATCAGTTTCTATTGATTTCGTAATATTGTGCGTTTATTTTACAAAAAGTTGTCGAAGTTAAAACAATGTTATATACATAAGTACTAATGAAAGGAACTCGTAATTCGTTGAAATATAAAAAATAGGCATTTACACCTAACTTCATAGTGGGCAAGTTATTTTTTATAGACTGGCTTTGTTTATCTTAATTCCTGTCGAGCCTTCTACTAGCAATTCTATCCGACGAAGGTATAAACTAACGACGATATTCCACAAAAACAAAACAGATTAGCGACTATAAAGCCAATCTTGCGTTTAATATACCTGGCCTTGATGTTTATAACGTCATTATTAGGAGCCTCCTGCGTTACTCAGCAGGATACGCCACTCGTCGGTGAAATGATATTTTATAAATTCTAAACTGACGATGTAAATAATTCTGTACTGAAGTTACCGCTTTCTTAGTCAATTAACGGGTGTTCGATTTCTGGATCGGGATATAGATATATAAACATACCACAGGCCACATGAGTTTATGCCTGTACAAATATATGCATGGCACACAAGTCCAAATACCCTGCTAATCCGGTCCAAGTCGGATAAAATAATATATATATACATATATATATATATATATATATATATATATATATATATATATATATATATATATATATATATATATATATATATATATACATATATATATATATATATATATATATATATATATATATATATATATATATATATATATATATATATATATATATATATATATATTTGTGACCTCTTCTTAAATCGCTTTTTGCTTTAAATTACACCAAACGTACACTACGTTAAATAAGCCCACGTAAATATTAACCGTCAAGTATCCATTATTTATATCTTATATTATTCGATGTCCGTATAAATGGTTATTGGATTCATCGACCACTTCCTGAAAGCCTCGGAAAACACTAACCGTACAATAATATGAGTAAGGTTCCGCCTTGTAAGGGTTGAGGCTTTGTCTGGGTTCATTCCCGGATGTGGAGTTTCACGGATTCTCAAATTTATTCAAATTCTGTTACCGAACACTTTGCACGAGGGCTCTCAATAAATTTTTGTGCGAGCGGTCATGATAAATACTAGATTTATTTCAAACATTAATTTAAATAAATATAAATATAATGGATTCTGCCATTTCAATTGCAACTTGCACAAAGCCTATAAATACTGTGCGATACAGAAGTAGACCATCTAATTTTAAAAATAGTTGTTAGGATGAGTTTTCGGCCTCATCTTAGAAACACCAGAAATGATTTGATTAGATCTTTTAGAAAAATGTAAGACTCCTAAACCCCTAAAACGATAGCAACCGTTTAAGTCGGGTCGTATTACGTCTTCCTTTTATATATTATATGTAATGAGAAGAAAATTTTCAACATACTTTTTTTATATGTAGGCTTGATCAAACCATCTTGGGCTTATCAGCTGATCGTAGAGTTGTTTACTTTTTTATTTTATGCATCCAAGAAACCACAGGTAACAAAAATATAAATTTATATACCCATATCCTTATAATGTCTAAAAGTTTTAGTCTAAAAGTACGTTTTTAATTACTTTTCCGAAACATTGAACATAAATGGAACATATTTTAAACAAACGAAGTCTTCTTAAAAAAAGCTTTGGAGGAAAATTCAATTTTCACTTCTTAATGAAAACTCCACGTGAACAAGTTTCGCGCTCAGAATATCATAAGCCGCAAAAGGGTAGAGGGGGATGATGGGGAGAAAATGTTAATTATATCAATTGAGGGGAGTGAACGATTCACTGCTGAATATTCAAGATGCAATTCTGTGTCGTGAAATCACAACAATGCTGCCGTTCGGAGGAGATTGCAAAGATGTGCACGCTAATGGGAAATTCAGTGTGCTAGAAACGTATTGGTTAATATATCTTTTTTCTTTCCTTTTCACCTTTGAGGAACTTTGCATCTGGAAATTAACTTCTTGAAATATTTTACACACTTGGTACGCTTATGAATTAATGGACAAATTATTCTGAGCAAGCGTGACATTTTAGATTTTATCCTCCTCCCTCCTCGATGCCTAAAATATATTTTTACGATTCTTCTATTACCATCAGTCTTTGAGAAGACCAAACAATTTAAATAAACTTAACATTCAAAATAATTTCAACACTGCTTTCACTTTGGTTTGAAGGAGGATAATATCTAAAGTTCAGGGAAGGGAAGAAACATCGACTTCTTATAATGTCATTAATATTAACTTATTCATGTGAATTTCACCTTGACCACATCCAATATTTAGTGGCTCTGTGTGACACTTGTGAAATGCTTCATTTGTATGTATAATGATCACTAAGATATTCGGAGAGCGCTCCAGTTCACCTTACCTCACCTGCTTTACGAATATATTAAGACTTACTTTGTTTTTTATAGGAATATAAGTTTTAAGCTAAAAGGTTTTTACGTTGTATTTAATTTGAGAACTTTCACCCGCATTGAAACAATTGACCTATTTTCCACGGCTTATGATGATTTAGGATACAAATTAGACGTGGAAAATATGTATGTAATATATCATCATTTCATATCATATATTTATTTTTGTCACTCAAATATACAATTACAAATACCTAAATATATTTTCTGTATTAGACTGTGGGTTTTTGTCCAAATTTAATCGAATTTTAAATATGCTAATATCTGTTTCAATTGTTTATCTATTTCTTATATTTTGTTTAATTCCATAAATAAGATAAGTTTTAAAAAGAATATCTGTATTTGCAAATACTCTTTACTTCAGTATTTTTCACGAAATGTCGAATATGACAAACAATTGAAAATAAGAAATGAATTCATTCAATACTTAAAAGGCCGTAACTAAATTGCAGAACATGAGCTCAATTTTCAAATTAATCATTATTGTAATAAAAGAAGCAAAAGCAAAAATTAATCATTGTTTTATAAAAGCAGGAAGATTCATTTGCATAAAAAAGTCATAAAGAATGTAATTTTAAGATACATGTACCTACCGGCTATGTTAAAAATAAAACAAAAAAAAGCGGATTTATTATAGCAAACAACCTCATTATATCCATAAGAGAAACATACAGCAATGATTCTGGCACAGCTTTATCATATGTTGCGACACTCGCATAATTACAAAGGGAACAAAGCTGAAAGGTTTTACGATCTTTGATGCCGTGTGATTGTCAACTTTAACTTGAATAAAGACAAACAAATGTACCACAGATATCAAATTCAAATGTAGGTGCCCAAATTACAAAATTCCTTATCATTATAAATAAAAAATAAAAATTGTTTTTTTTAAGTTAATCGAGTTTTTAACCATACTAAAATAAAATAGAGAGTCAAATTAGTTAAGGTAAATAAAACCGGTTTAAAAAGCTGATTAATCATTTTATAATAACAATAACTTTATACACTCAGGATACGGTGTCCGGTCACCTTCTTTATTTATGAAATATATATTTTAAAATTTTTATTTTTGACCAAAATTTGAACCCTTAACTTTTGTTTTAGAAATCAGGTATTAAAAACGATGAGTCGAATGGTCATATTTAATATGAACATGAAATAGCACATAAATGTCTTAAAGAATCGAAAATTCTTCTATTCTCCTCATGCAATATATTTAAATAACTTCACATTTGATACAGAGTCAATTATCATTTGATTATTTGAACGGTAAATTTAAAAGTAAACTCGATCAAATCAAATAAAAAAAAATTAGATTAATCAAATAAACTTACTTCGATGGCTTAATGATCCAAAGTGTGTCTTGGACAACGGGAATACGTCACTCGCGACGGTCTTGTACCATTTCTTGCCAGTTTAGTTCACGCTATCCCTCTTACCATACCTACCCGGACAGTAGTCCTATGTAACATACTAATATTATATCATATATAATACATATAAATTATAACACATAACATACATACATAACATATATTATCTTTATTTGGGTTTCGATTATTTGTCAAGTACCTACTTGTAGCAATTTAGAATAATTGCTACAAGTATTTTCATTATTGGCTCTGTGGTGGGGCCCTCCGCCCGCGCAGTCAATGGTCGCGGGTTCGATCCTCGCATTGGAATAAATATATGTATGGACTACAAATATTTATTCCGAGTTTGTTAACCCCGCCAATGCGGATTAGAAAAGTCATTTGGGTTAACGTCCGTTCCACCAGAAATGGAGAGGCCTGTGCTAGGCAGTGGGCATACATGGGCTGTTAAAAAAATCTTCATTATTACTTTTTATGTACAATAAATACAACAATAGGTATGAATCACCGTGACCACAATATATTCGTTGGTAATTTAAAAAAGAAGAACCCTAAAATAATCTCGCAAGAGGAAAAATATATAAGATGATGGTATCAATTGACTTAAGGTAACGTTCACCTCCCGAACTTTCCAAGTAGAAAAAATTATAAATTGTGACATATGTATGTATATTCATATCTCATCCAGCATTATTTCGACTTCGTCCACTGTCTACGCCGTAGGGAGCTACAGCCTCGATTGCGACCCATGGAGCCAGATTACGATTCATTTACATACAAATGCGCGGACCCGCTAACTTTGAATGGAACGGTATGGGCATCTGTTGTTCCAGCAAAAAGCGGGACTTAATTCTACCAACAATAACAGTTGTGTGGGCGTGGCAAGTTGATTCAGGTCGCTTGTCCTTTCGCCAAGTTAAACACGCGAGCCACGCCTCGTGTCACTTTCAGCTAGATCATTTTTCTTAATCCTTGTATAATTATTCGCTATATATTAAGCGATAAGTATTGTGTTATGAAATTATTTTTTTTACATAACATTTTATACGAACAATCGCTATACTCCGAACTTGTCTTCTTTTTTTTATAGCCTTTTCTGTTTTCCTAGAAGAATAAAAATTACTCTACGATGCTTGTCAAGACGGGTTGGTGGGGCAAGCGGACTTGCAAATAATAACTATAGGCCTTACATATGTATATATCGAATTTATGACGTGTACCAAACTTGATATCTTATTATTTTACATTAATATATTGTTTATAATATTATATGAAATTTAATTTTATTTATAAGTGTTTTAAATTTATAATGACGATCCCTGGCTCATCACAACATCATAACATGGCCAAGCAGACGTGCATATTTTATGCGCGCATGTTTAGAGGTCGCATTGCGAAAGTTATTTTTCTTGCAGATTTTTTTTTTAATTTTTCTTTTATCTCTGCATCACGCAGGCTTTTTTCCACTGCTCAAGTGTCTGTATTTTAGAATACTGCTTCTAATAACTTACATTTATTGATACCCAATGCTGTCATAAATAATGTATTGTCCAATAATAACTCAATATTAGATATTAGTAAGTCTTTCCGAAAGATAGAGTCTCATCTGCCAAACCGCATTAAGATTTCGTACGAGTGTTATTGAATTATTGTGCGCGCGCTGTCCGCAGGGGAAACTTTCAACAATAAACTAGATTACAAAGCGCTGCGGCTGGCAGACGAGGGCTGACACAAAAAGTGTACCAGACTCCGCTAAACTATTGCTTTGTTCAACCATAATGCAAATATATGTACATATATATTTCATTTGCTTTTGCACACTAATTCTGAGTCCAGTAGCTAGTCAATGAATAGTTAGTTATATTAAAAAAAATAGGGGCCTTGTATCTTTAGGATCGTGTGTTATATTCATTTTTATTTTAGTTATAACCTACAACTTTGGGTACATTGTCGTTTATATACTGAGCTAACTTACCAATCCTTAAGCCCGTAGAGGAAAATAACTTAATTTGTGTTGACCTTAATTCTCGTCATGGTGAATTGAATATAACGAGAAAAAAGACGCAACTTTGTCAAAAATCATAAGAAAGAATGCCACATTCTATTTGCTTCACACGCATATCGCCTATGGTGGATTTTCTTTTATTATTTTTAATTTATTTATGGACCATCAATAGGAGTTACAAATATTAAATAAGTTATTTTAATTAATTTGAACAACATATTGAAATGTAATCCTAATTGCAGATGGATTAACATAAGGTCTAGACAGACCGTACAATATTATAAATTATGTTATAATACAATTTACATTCTAGATTTAATATAGTGCGAAACTTGTACCACACTATCGTAGTGAATGTGTAAATTATTGTTATTTTTCATATATTTGTGGTACGATATAATACACAATGATCGAAGGGGGTATTGGAACCAAAGACGCTTTTTTTAAATCGTGATAAAATAAACTAAAATCACGTATCCGTGCATATATTGTTTTTAATTATCATTTGGTATGTACGAATCGCTCTCATAATCGGCGTGATATGATTTGGTCCTATGTTATCCTTTTTTTATTACGCTACAAAAAACATCTAATTTTCTTATGTGTTTCATAAAGAATGATGTTTATTATAAAACACATCTAACCGGTACTGCAATTTATGTGACAAGAACAAACGCAACTGGAAATACATACGCCGATGTCAAGTTGATGGCCGAAACCGTGGCTACCATCCCAGGAGATCCCTTCCGTGATCAAATAAAAGTAGCGCCTCCTACGTGTAAGGATTTCGGGATTTCCTGCCGCCACTGGGCACGAACATTTTCAAATACTATGCGCAACTGGAATTCAATGCTGACTTTTTCATATACATTTAAGACGCATACGTGCTCAGTATTTCTTACACAACTTCAACTTACATATGTTAATCGTTATTTATTTAAATTTATGTGATGTTGAGTTTTTTTTATATAACTGTAAATGATCACCGCCGTCCATAGATATCCACAACACGAAAACGTCACAATTACGTTTATTGCAGTTTATGCAATATAAATTTGGAAATAGTTTCTTATACCATGATTTTTTATCCTTTTTGTGTATAATTTCACGTTTCCTTGCATGTATACAATCTGAATAAATAATCATCTATGTAAAAAAATACGTTGCTGAACTTTCGTATATATACATTAATAAACACACACACTAATGTCGTAATTGTTCGTGAACCCCACATAACAGATGGTAGATGGTGTGTGTAGTGTTTTTTTTAATTAATTAAACAATTAATTAAAAAAAACACTAGTCATGTTTTGAAGTTACTGTGTGTTGTTTTGAAGTTACACCCTCGATTTTGTATCTTGATACATACATACTTACATATCGTCATGCCTATCTCCCGTAGGAGTTGGCATAACCCACAGATCTCCATCCGCTACGATCCCGATACACCCTCCCTGTTTCCTCCACAATTATCCATCCTTTCATCTACCTTCCTCTATATCTTGATCTCTGAAGCTTAATTTACAATTATTAATGGAGTCAGGCGTTACTTTGCGGAAATCCATCACTATATGGACAGTCAAAAGTTTTACTTAGCTAAGATCCGCGACAAGCAAAACAATAACAGAAAATTAATAATGTGTGTTTTTCCGTTGGGTTTAGTGGATTTATTTGGAACTTAAACCAAAAACTTACCGAAAATCGGCCATCAGCTCTCCACCCACCATAGTAGACTCTACGGTAGACAACCGAAAAGTCACTTTTCGGTTGTCTACCGTAGAGTCTACTATACCTGAAGATGCCTCGTGTTGGGGCGAAACACGTGTCGTTTACAAGATGGAAAAGTGATAATGTGTGTTTGGTGTTGTGTATAGTGGTTGGTGGGTGGAGAGTTGATGGCCGATTTTCGGTAAGTTTTTGGTTTAAGTTCCAAATAAATCCGCTAAAGCCAACGGAAAAACAGACATTATTAATTTTCTGTTATTGTTTTGCTTGTCGCGGATCTTAGCTAAGTAAAACTTTTGACTGTCCATATAAACTTAATTTACAACTTCAGTATACGTTTACTTGTGTTGTTTTGTCTTTAAATCTAAAAATTATCACCACACCGCGCTAGCAAACTTTTTGTATTGGTTTCTTAAAAGAGCTCACATTTAAGTGGACTTCATTATATAAATTCCATCAAAAATCGAAGAAAATTAATTTTTTTTTCAAAGTTTAGTGATAGATTTTTTAAGATTAGTTTATTTTAAGGCTTAGCAGTTATCAAATAACGTTTAATTAAAAGAGTATCATCTGAATGTTACTGATATAGTTACAAACCTAAGTATCAGTAACATTCAGACTCTGTACAGGTTAAAAGGTCAAAATTATATTTGAAACTTGAATCGCTCAGAGAGACGATCTCACTGCATTTGTGATGCTTCGCGGTTGCTGAAACTCTTGAAGTAAGCTCCTATTTTGATTTGTTATTTTTAACTTTCGTTCAGTGGGTAGAAATATTTCTGGCTCAGCTTGAATAGACTTTCATTGAACCTACTCTTAAAGTTAAAGTTCGTCAAATATCTAGTGAGTGACAAGAGGTTAAAAAGATTCATATTATCTTCCGTGCTTCGTTTAAATAGATAGAATATTTAGATAGAGAAAGATAATTTCATCTTTACCATATATTGTGTGCTCTACAGATAAAAGTATTTAACTGAAAGAGTGTGTATCAAAAATAATGGTATTAGATGTCACAATACTTGAGATTGGCCTTTTTTTGTATATTATTCATGAGATACGAGCGAGCATGTCGCGTAATGGAAATTTACGCCGTTGTGACCACAAGATGTTATTGCATAACCTAATATAACTTTAATGTTACCCGAAATTTATTTTATTTAAATATTTGCTCACAATTCGCTCAGTGGCGAGGCCCCCCGCCCACGGAATCAATGGTCGCGGTTTCGATCTCCGCATCGGAATAAATATATGTATAGCCCTAAGATATTTATTCAGAATCTGGTAACCCCGCCAATCTGCACTGTATAAGCGTGGGGTTAATGTCCGTTCCTCCAGAAATGGGGAGGCCCGTGATCTGTGAAAAAAATATGTGTATTTGATCTATTACATTTTTTTTTAAATATTAAAAGTAAATTATTAAATATAAATAATAAACATGTATGGGTAATAAGAGATCCGTCACAGAATCAAAGTCACCGACATAGTCTTCCGAATTAGCAAACTGAAGTGGCGATGGGCTAGTCATGTTTGTCGCAGGTCCGACAACCGCTGTAGTAGACGACTGCTGGAGTGTAAACTTAGTGTGGGACTCCCCTCGGCTAGATCCTGCGACGATCTGCGAAAGAGAGTTGGCAAAAACTAGACGCATGAAGCCGAAGACCGAGTTAGCGCTTCTTGAGGCAGGCATATGTCCAGCAGTGGACTACCGTGGACTGTTAATTAATTGGTTGATGGTAAATAAATCACTCCAACAAACTTCAGCGGTATTTCCGAACCGATACTATAGTGGAACCTTTAAAAAACAAGTCTACACATCTTAAAGGCCAGCAATGCATTTATAATGCCTATGGTAATGTAAATGTCTATGCGTGGCTTTAAATGCTTTCCATCAGGCGATACGCTTGCTCTTTGCCTCCCTTTCCCATAAAAAAATATAGTAAATAATTGCCAGAAATAAGACCTTTCACCTTTAGCGTTAATAAAAATGAGTAATTTTTATGTAAAAATGTGATTTACAAAGAACTTTCTTAAAAAATGTGTGTACTAAGAAAATCTACTCCTTGGGTAACACGTCTCGTAATTGATAAAGATATTAAATTGAAATATCACGCCAAAAAAGTAAAAAATGAAACTTTTTATGTGGCAGAACTTCGCCTCACGAAACTTCAAATTTTAATACATTCAATTTTGAAAGTGTGTCATATTTACTGGTAATATTCATAAAACACCTTAACTTCAAAAACTAGAAAAACATGTTTAATGAACATTGTGAACTCCCTTTACTAGCCTTCCGTGAAATTCAGGGCGATACGAACAACAACACGTTGTGACAAAACGTGTTATGTGAAAGTGGAGCGGGGAGGGGGGCTTAATTAAAAGAAAAATAAGCGCTATTCATAAACGTCGGCCGAGAATAGCGGCGTCGTACTGGAATTATATAGCCGCCGGTCACCTCAGACCTCCTCAACCACAACGGCAACGGGGCGAATGAAGCCCATTGTAAAGGCCATCTTACAATGGTGGAGGAGGCTTTATCACAGAGGCCCGTTTAATCTAGCTCTTAGACGGGACAGGAGGTGAGGTTTACTTTACGCCACCGTGCCTGATTAAGTGTATACGGTGATCTTACGAGAGACACTTATGACCGCATCCAACGCTAGCTTAATGAGTAGCCACATAAACAATGATTATTGCTCGATTTGATTTATGTTGTGGCTTAGTGCTAGCTATTTCAAATAGAAAAGACTTAAAGGATGTTTTCCATTTTGAATGAATAAAATAATTGCATGAAACCTTATATAAAAATTAAATTAACTATTATAATAAATAAAATATTAAAAATAGCCATTAACTCATAATATTTAATTTCTCGCATACAAATTTTAGAACAAATATATTATTGTACGGTGGTGCACTATTATACAATTACTTGTCAAACCATATAAAGAAAACAACACAAGAATAAACACATAACCGATTTGAACGAATATACCTTAAATAATCACTAACTTGTTCAATGCAGACTCAACATCTCAATATTATGATCTAGGTGGTCGGCACATTCCTCGTCTTAATTTTCTTCCAAATTAGTCAAATGGCTTTTATTATATTTAAACCTCATATATTTCATCCCTTCGAAAAGGTTTCATAGCAAAGTGGCCACAAAAGAGTATCTTAGGCATAAAGGCGTTAATTACAAATGAGAGAATAATGCGCGACTCTAACAAAGGAAAATGGAGCGAGGGGGCTGAATGTGAACGTAATCATTGTTGTAAGAGGGACAGAGAAAACAAACATACAGACAACGCCGGAGCGCACTTCTCGCCAATTACCAGAGTAAGAAGGCAATGAAAAAAAAACTAGTATTAGGAAGCAGTTTTGCTTACAATAGTAATAATTACAAACCCATTTCCTGGACGAGTGTACATCATTTGTTCTCTATCGATACTTTAATTCCTCAAATATTTGGACCGTCAGTGTTCACGTTTCGGCACTAAAAGAGATCATAGGTAGTTTCTTACCTACAAAATTAAACGGAAGATTAAATCTTATGTCAATTTTCAAGCGATATTTCTATTGGTCGAAGCTTTACATATGATCTACCGTTTATTTTTGTTATATTTCATTTTACTTTTACTTCAAAATTCTGAAAATATTCGTCTGCTGATGTTATTAAGGCTTAACTAACACAAATTGGACACAGTTACGCCGGCACCTATCGTAATTATCTTTCCCTTTAAGCGACCGCATACTTCGACCTTACGGTGCCTTTTTACTTTGATCATATTTCCACAGCTTCCAACTTTCAGGTAAATAAATCGATGTTTAAGAATGAGATGAATCATTCCACTTATGTACCTAGTGTAATATTAATTTTAGAAATAGAATCAAATAACAAATATCTAAGATTAATAATAAATATATTTTCAGATGTTTCTAGAATTAATTCCTCAAATCTTTCACATTATATAATCTAATTTCTATTATATAGTCATAGTTTAATAATCGATTTTCGAAGAATAGCCTGCTTTGTCAATATTTATCTTCTTTTATTTATTAATCTAAATATTTTATCTTAAATCGCTATCTCTTTATTTTATGAAGCCCATATAGTTTCCACCACTGTCCACAAACAGTCCCATTTCTGGAGGAATGGAAGGTAAACATATCACCTTTGTCCAAGACGGATTGGTGGTGTATCTAGAATTCGCAATTCTGTTGGCCATACGGGATACTTGGCCCGATACGGGAACCAAAGCCGCAACCACGAAAGAAGACGAAATGAGGACGATGGCTTCGCTACTGAACCAATTAAGTTCTTTCCTATCGATAAATATTGTATAACTTAGAATTTTTTTAGTAAAAATGACTTCTTCCTACCTACCAGCAATCAAGTCGCATTGATAAGCATGGAAAGAGAAGCAGATTATGAAAGTACATTCATATTTGCATATATTTTTGAAGACTAACTTACTTTTCCATTGATATAACCAGATAATGTAGGTCCTTTGTGACGTGTTTCATCAATTCTTCAGAATAATTATACGACTTGTGTATAATATTTTAGCTTAAGTGTTTCATCCCAATAGACGGGCATATTATTTAAAAATGGGAAGTAATACAACATACAACAATACAACATACAATAATACACATACAATAATACAACATATATTACACAACTTAGAGAAGGCAGAATAAAATTGATATCTTACACAGATACATGCTTGCTTATATCTTGAAATTGCTTATATCTATCAATGTAAAATATTATTACTTCATTAAAAATAGTGATTCTTTTAAAAACATTAGTACTTATTAATGGCAAATGTAAAAATGATGTATTAATATTAAACATGAATTACAAAGCAATGCCTTTTGCATTCATGGGCATGCTACGCTCGTAGATAGCGATTTCTAAGGACTTACAACAGTTACCTTATTTAACCATAAAGCCCTTAAAGCACTCAGTTTACGAGTGTAACGCTATCGGGCACACGCGCACAGGAGATTGAGACAGTAAAGTGTACTGAAAGACATGGTCAAGTTTTACCTCTCTCTCTAAATGCATATTTAAAATAGAATCAGTTCTTTTAAATATGTTGTTTTATTGTTGTAACAGAGTTGTTTTGTTTTTTTTTTAATTTAGAAGAACGGTTCAAAACCACAAACATGTACGTGAATACAAGTTATTGTCATTTTGGATACAAACGGTTTTAATATTTTTATGTTTAGTTTTGCCTCAATTTATAAGATTTTTTTAAAGTTTTAGAGTTGGTATTACCTGTCGTAAAATGCACGGCATGAGAAAATGTACCGTTTTCGATTGTTTGTGATTTTGATTGTTGTAATTTTGGCTAGTTTTTGGGTAAGGTCATTTTAATAAAGATTCCCCTGCAACTTTGATCTACTTTATTAACAATTGACAATTCATTCCATCTCTTCAACATAAAAAAATTCATTTGTCAAGTATTAGTTTAAGCTTCCACTATCATTTCGTAATGTACATTCCGGGCGGAAACTGAAAAAGAATCACGTCTGTTCTCTTTTTGTTGCTCCCTTAGTTGTAAGTCGATATCAATACAAATGTAACATGTGACGATGACATAGCCATGGTATCAAGTTAAACCAAGAAAAAAAAATAAAATGCAATAACAGATCCGAGTGTACTGGGCTTTTAAAGAAAATTCCATTCCGGTTGAGTTGCTGTTGTATCAAATTTAACTTTTTGTTAAAATATTAGGAAAACTAACTTAGAAGTTCACCAATATAAGGGTTTGAATCTTTTTTTCACAATTTTTTTCCTATTCTTATATAATAAGATTTATTTTAATAATACACATTAAAATTTTAATGTCGTACTTATCTTGAATTTCTTTCATAAATCTTGAAAGTATACAGAAGCTAGAAAAATTCTATGCCTGGAAATGATAATATTTCTCGACGATAAATTACCACTTGAAAATTTACGAGAGCTTCAATAAAAAATAACAACGTCTTTATTTATTTTTAGAATCTTTTATTTATGTTTAATTTCTGAGTAATTTAATAGTTTTAGTTATTTTGCTTCTAAAATATTTTTTCTCAATTAACTTGAAATTTCAATCAAATTTAAATAATTAAACGAAATAACAGAACAGAAACAATTACATTTGCGCAAAACGTTTCAAACAAGAAAAATCTAGCATTAATTAGCGATAATTTTACTTTAGTATTTAAGAGGAAAAGCCTACCATATTTCAATATAGGTAGCAATAGCTTAATAGGTAACGATCGGGCTTGTGATCTGCCGTCGAAAGTTCGTAACCTCCATTAGACTATTGATGAAAACCGTATCCTATTTATCCTAGCACAAACTATAAGATTTAATTTGGTTGTTAAAACCGAATTCTAGAATACCAAAAAAAGAGATTCTTGACTTCATTTAATAAAAAAGAATATTCTATGGCAATATATTTGACGGTACATAAATATACGAGGCTATTTAAACCGCCGCAAAGGGTCATCGATTGAATATTTCTTCTTTTAGTACACATATTTCACTCATTTCATTAAATTATTTGCACCTAACACTATTAATATATAAAAAGTATGCATATTCTATTTATACAATCATCTATGAAAATGATATAACCTTTTATTAAATAACCTTTTATTTAAAAGCTCTTTGTGGAGTCTAACATCCATTGAAATATAACGCAAAAAGTAAAACGCTCTAAATATCACAAGGATGTCAAAAAAAATATTTCATAATCGGATAAGAAAAAATTACTGCATCGAATGGTCTCGAGTCTCCCAACTCTACGACCAATATAAAATTATGTACAGCGTTTAAACTGACTATTTTTAGTAATCACATACAGTTTTTTCAGAAACATTAAAAGCTTTTTTGGCTCAGGTGGTAAGTTTCATATTGCGGTTTACTTACTACGTTGTAGTCTTAGTAATAGAATGTGAAGTTCGCGTTGTGTGTTTGTAAAGCTGAATGTTTTATAAAGCTCAACTAAGCAGGGTTAATCTTTGAAATAACACACCACTGAAGTTCACACCTTAATAGATTTCAAGATTTTAACCAAAAATTCCTATACATACCCTTATACATCCCGTGACGGTATTAAAAAGGTCCCATCGTGATCCACGGACTCTGGGCAGTCTCATAATGGGCCCATTCAAGGGCCATGTTATTAAGTCATAAATCTTTATGTATTTGCCGGGAGCAAATAAAACCGGGCTGGGAATAGTGGAGAGAATGTTTGCAAACGAGAAATTGTTTCTACTTAAGCCTCGTATTTAATTCGCAAAAGAGTTGAGGAGGGGACGACGGGGATTTAAGAAAGTTTTCCATTTGTTTTTTTATTCGGTTTCACTTATTGGTTGTTATTTATGGATTTAAATATATAATAATTTAAATATAAATATGATTTAAATATACAAAAATATGGTACGAGTTGATTCTTTTTACAGAATCGAGAAGCGAAGAGGCGGTTCGTCCGATAGAAAATAATTATAGTCGCGCATTGACATCTGCAATATCAGAAAAAAAGAATTCGGTCATTGAAAATTATTTAGCTCCGAATTTGAAGGATTTTGCTACTTACATATCAGTCTTCCCTAGGATGTAGTTATTATTTGAATAAGCTGATCATTTCATATTCGCGGACAAAATTTGTTTTTTTTTGTCCAATGTCCAATGTCCAATTAATGATGCCTAAAAATTTTCAACGATGAAGCATACACCCTATATCCGGACATAACTAACAGGTAATTACTTAGCACTAGGTACTAGGAAGGTAGGTGTGTCCACAAATACGGCCTGCTGCAAAACGTTAAGAACCAATAAGGTATATAAGTTATCATACCTCTTTTAAATGTTAAGTTTAATATCAAAAATTCATTTAGATAAAATAAAATGATAAAAAATTATTCACGTGAAAAAAATATATAAAATTTCGTTGTTATATAAAATTGTACTGGTAAAATTTATGAAAACTAAGAAAATACATTTTTTAATATTAATTAAATATTACGAATTAAAAAGAAATAGAAAACAAATTGTTTCAAAATCACTGAATTAAAATTTCATTAAAAGCGTAAACATCAAGTTGAGAGAACCATGATATTAATTATCCTATTTGTGTCAATACGGAATTCAATTCCATTTCCAAGTTACATTTAAATATAAGTACTATATCATATTATATGGAAATTATCATTTTCAAAAAAAATCGTAGTCATTTCTCCAAACTCCCATCTTTTTCTAACATTCTTACCTTGTCAAATAACATTTTTACGTTCTTGTCTATGCTTTCTCTTTTAATCTATTTCCATATGCATATATAACTAACATAAACTCTTACATAATTTATATAACGATTTATTTTCTGAAGATATATGATAACATACCAGCAAATTAATCGTTACAAAAGCCAGTTTCTTGTAATAGTCATCTTACGGTCTAAAAAGTGATAAATTGAAAATTCTGTCTTCAAAGAGTTAACGAGCACGCGTGTTTGATCTCAGTAAACTTAATTTGTACAAAACTGTAAGTGTTTATATGCTTCTCATATATTATTCTCGTAATTTTCCTTGCCATCGTATAAATCACAAAATGAACAATATTAAACTGAAAAATGAATATTCGCTTATTTTCTCACCAAGTAATGCACTCTGCAATCTCTTTGCATATTTACCTACGATGCGCGCATGCAACATGTTTACTAACCTTATTAAGAGTGAGTATTTGCGTGTGACTTTCGTTTATTTATGCTTTCTCAAAGGTAAGCTTTAAAGCTTGTAACCCGTATTTAAATAAGTGTATGAATAAACTCTTCACAGCCCTAACCTCACATTAAAATTCTTTATGTCGCAATGCTATTACAACATACGTATATTGAAGTGACATGAAAAAAACATGAAAGTTCAGAATAAATACCTGCAAATCATACAAATATTTATTCCAATACAGAAATAGCATGAGAATCAAGCCCTTCGTAAACTGTTATATATCTCGGTCGTCATATTAGCTTAATAATTGTTGCGTTCAAACAACCAGTGCGGGACATATATCTAACTGAAAAAAATCTCTAACTAATATTTCTTAAAATGCCAGAATGAAAACCCGCTATTCGTGTCTTCAACCTTGAAAGGAGCTTACACATCTACTAGCATACTTCGTCAAGTCTTTTTGTCGTTCATAACTCAAAGCCTGAAGACGAAAGGTTGCGACTATTGCGTCCTGTCTGTTGTATTTACGGTACCAAACCTAGGACACCGACAATCCGTTATCTTCGTAAGCATAGACTAGTAAGAGAACCAAAGCCACCGACAAAGTTCTTCGATTTAGGAAACTGAAGTAGCAATGAGCTGGTCACTTTTGTCATGGAATCAACAACCGTTGGAATAAACAAGTGCTGATGCGGAGGCCTCGTCTTGATAGACGTAATGTGTGACGCCCATCAGTCAGATAGTGGCTGAGAGAAACTGAATGTTTAAAGCCAAAGATCATATTAGATTGCCGCCTACGACACGCTTATCTTGGGAGAGGCCTATGTCCAGAAATGAACTATCGCAATATACCGTTTCCAATTATGGTTATAAGATTCATAAATTTTGTGTTAATAAAATGAACTCGCTCTTAGAAGAAGCTTTCGAATTATTTAACTTTCGTTTAGCGACTGATTAACATACTTCTCGCTGAAACAAGTTTTAATTCAATTTAAACTTCCTTTGAGTTTGATCATTCGAAATTCATTTGATAATTAACCACTTCTGATAAGTTACTTATATTACTTTTTACTATGACGACTGTATGGTACAATGGTTGGTCCAACTAATTTCTACGCCTATTAATTTCCGCTTTATAGGAATTATTTTGATATTTTATCCCATACCGTAGTTCGTGGTGATCAAAATAAATGATTTTGATTCTTATTTGTGAGTGTTTTTTGATACACATTGGAATATTTTCCAATCATACATACATTTTATCTCATTGGGTAAGGGAGTCATTGGGCAAAAATGTCTTTTGTGTTGGTGGCCAAACTTAGAAAGAACAGTTTTTTTTTAAAAAAATATTATTAGAAATGTTATAAACATAACTAAAGTTTTTGTTTATCAAGTCTACTAAGTGGTTGTGGTAGGAATTCACGTCATTAATCCAATGGTAGGTAAAATTGAATTTACGACGTTTGATTATAAAAAACCGCTAACCAATTAAACTAGAAACATAGATCAGTTTAAATGTTATGTATAATAATATTCTTAAGTCTTTAACTACAGAGTCAAATCAATTTCTTAACATACTCGTAAATTAACAATTATTGTAATAAAAAATGAATGCATTTTATAAAATGAACAACGATCAAATAAAAAAACGACAAATAAACGATCTGCATCTCTTCACGTCTTTTTTTTCCTTTCGACACAAAAATGTACGAGTACACAATTCACTTAATTATTCTTATAGTATACTTAAATTACGTAACAAAGCTATTTATGCAATGCGTTATTTCTTAATAAGGCATTGCACAAAGATGTTACGTATTTTTAGATCCGCAAGCTCGCAAGTCTTTCCGATGATTTTCTGAAAGCCTTAAGACACCTTTGCACACAAAAGTGAACGAATTTTCTAAAACAAAGCCAATTGAAAGAATGCAACCAAGCTTTCCCCCTTTAAATGACCCCTGTGTGAGCTATTAGCGCAATCAATGTACCCCGACGCCATTCTTGCGTGCAAAGTAACTCCTCGTAAAATATATTCCACTTCTGTGTTACCTCATATTTATTAAAAAAGGTACTTACAACTTCTATTCGTATCTTAAATACGACTACGCATTTGTAATGCCTATGGTGTGGCATGATCTGCGCAAGGCGGCTGGCAAAGACTGGATCCGTGTAGCTGAAGATAGAGGCTAGGAGACTCACCTCGGGTGAAACCTATGTCCAGCAGTGGACTGCCATGGGCTGATATTGATGGTGGTGCAGATGTCTATGAGCGGCTTTGAATGCTTTCCATGAGGTGATACGCTTGCTCGTTTGCCTCCCTATCCCATAAAAAATATATATTAATTCATAATAATTTACAGGTACACTACAAATTGTGAAAAGCGAGGAAGACGACCAAGGCAAGTTCGAGTGCGTCGCTGAAAATTCTATCGGCACAGAATTCTCCAAACCCACTTCTCTTTACGTCAAAGGTAGGTTCTGTTTATTAATTTATCACAACTATGATAGGGATATGCCATCTACAAGCATCTTTTATCGCTTTTACCATTGTGCGTGCTCCGAGGAATTGTTCGGAATATTTCGTGCCCCTGAAAGCTACTGCCACACAACTCGCCAAAAGGAAAAGTGTCATTCCTACCATCCGGATGGGTAGCGATCCAGTACGGTGCGATTTTCACGAAACTTCATTCTACCCACCACTACTCTATGGAACCAGCTGCCTTTAGCAGTATTTTCGAACGGATACGACATTGAAACCTTCAAAAAATAAGTTTACTCATATTACAAATTTGTGATCACTCTTGTTCTTGTTGCAACGCATTTGTGATAGTCATCACTCTTGTTCTTGTTGCAACGCATTTGTGATAGTCATCACTCTTGCTGATATCTGAGGGCGGCGTTGATTGCTTTCGATTAGATGACACACTTGTTCGTTGCCTCGGTATCCCATAAATAAATATCCAAATTTTGAGCTTTCGATTAGGTGATACACTTGCGTATTTGACTCCCTACACCATAAGAAAAAACCATTGACTGATCTAATATAGGTAGCGGATATAGCTCTATGGTCTCTGCCAACTCCTGCGGGGATAGGCGTGAATATATGGATAAAAAAAAATCTAATATGAGTTAGTAGAACATATCAAACATTTTTATGAACCAATAGCTGCCTGAATGGTTAAAGTTGAATAAAGTAAATGAAACGAGAATGGGAGTAAATACTAGTAGATCGACGGCAATACCTAGCGGAGAATAAAAACCAATTCGCGATCCCATATCCACCCACCAAACGTGGAGATTAAATAAAAACATACACACTGCTTTTTTGAAAAGTATCACTCTAGCAATATATTTTTACTAGCTTTTGCCCGCGGCTTCGCTCGCGTGGAATTTGGTCTGCCACATTGTTTCGTGACAGATCGCCAAATACACACACGGAAGACAACCGAAAAGAAACTTTTCAGTTGTCTTCCGTAGAGTCTACTATACCTGAAGATGCCTCGTGTTGGGGCGAAACACGTATCGTGTACAAGATGGAAAAGTGATAGTGTGTGTTTGGCGTTGTGTATAGTGGTTGGTGGGTGGAGGGTTGATGGCCGATTTTCGGTAAGTTTTTGGTTTAAGTTCCAAATAAATCCACTAAACCCAACGAAAAAACACACATTGTTAATTTTCTGTTATTGTTTTGCTTGTCGCGGATCTTAGCTAAGTAAAACTTTTGACTGTCCATATAGTGATGGATTTCCGCAAAGTAACGCCTGACTCCATTAATAATCTTCAATGTTATTATTATCTGTTATAATTTGACAATTATTTTCGTCGTCGGTTCTATTTGTACATATGTATAAAAACGATAAAATATTTATTTGATACCGTTCTTCGTTTGATCTTGATTTTCTTCTTTTTCTTTTATGTACATTATTACATTGAAAAACAAGAACGAGGCCATATTTTATTTAAAATTATAATTGTTTCTGATGTCGCAGACTAAACGATAAAATAAGAAAACTTACCGCGGCGCTGTATCTCGTTTGAGTCTTATTGAATTAGTTCACAACTTGGCGGGAGGGGTTCTTATTATTTACCTCTCCCAAAATTAAATGTCCCGTCCTTTATTGAGACACTTTATTTTTTTTATAAAAGTTTCTCCTTTCATCCCTGTTTTATTGTCAATTTAAGTTGACGTTTTGATAAATTGCATTTCACCGAGTTTCATTCCTCTCTGCGATCAATTAATGAAGTGACTTGTTAGAAAAAACGGATTTCTTTAAAGTATATTTTAAAGCCTTTGAAATTTGAAAAGCGCTATTCAAAGACTTTTTCTATAGACACACAAAAACTATATTGATTGCTTTGAAGTTATTTTGTCTGTTATGGATCAAATTTTTTATCAAAATTTAAAATCAAGGTACTGCAACCATTCTAATACATAAATAAGCATATATAAACATAAATAAGCTATTTTAATAAACACTAAAACATATTATTATATATATCAAGTATTTTAGTAATATGTGGACAGTCAAAAGTTTTACTTAGCTAAGATCCGCGACAAGCGAAACAATAACAGAAAACTAGTAAAACAGTGACTTTTCGGTTGTCTATACTGAATACTATACCTGAAGATGCCTCGTGTTGGGGCGAAACACGTGTCGTTTACAAGATGGAAAAGTGGTAATGTGTGTTTGATGTTGTGTATAGTGGTTGGTGGGTGGAGAATTGATAGCCGATTTTCGGTAAATTTTTGGTTTAAGTTCCAAATAAATCCACTTCATCCAGCAGAAAAAACACTCATTACTAGTTTTCTGTTATTGTTTTGCTTGTCGCGGATCTTAGCTAAGTAAAACTTTTGACTATCCACAAAGTGATGGATTTCCGCAAAGTAACGCCTGACTCTATTAATAATATTTTAGTAATATCTACTTGTGCTGTGCTGTTGTAATATACTAACTACAACTGGACATTGTTTTAACTGCTATTACATATTATTTCCAGCGCCGCTTATCTAAATACATTTTTACAAAATTGAAAAAAATCAATAAGGATATCAAAAATATCTCCTTTCTTTATTCATTGCCTCACACTCCCCCTAACAACTGTTGCTTGTAGGAATGATTTACTTCCAAACTTGAATCGCAAGATGACTTCCTCAAACCACTAATGAGGCCCTAATTGTACAGATAAAGTTATGTTTGCGTTTCTCCATTATTATGAAATTGGGCCGAGGGTCACGCGAGTCCCCGTTAATTCCGCCGTTCATTTGTCTTTGGCGCCCAATTTGGTCACTTGCCAAAACATTGATCAAAGTATTATTATTGATGGTTATTGATACAAGTTTCAAGTTATACAGTTTCTCGACTGAGTATACAGTAGATAACTTATCTGTGTTTATACTAAGTCTACCACAAATTCAATGAACTCTATAGGTGGGTTTTAGTTCAACTTTAAAATTGATTTAAATAGGAATATTACTTAATAATACAATAATATTCAAAAGCTTATGAAAATGGGACCTTATTCAGTCACGTCTATTACTTCTATCACTGTCTATTTCTTCTTCTTTTATACTCGAAAAGACCTTTGATTTTACCGGTTCAATTGCACTTTTATATACATATGTATACCCATTCCGAACGATGAATACCGACCACTTGCAAATAAGCATCTATTTACATCGCTAGAACGGTGGGCCCCAGCATTATCATCCATATAAATAAATCCTCTGCCCGCGGAGTCAATGGTCGTGGGTTCGATTCCCGCATCGGAATAAATATGTATATGGATTTATAAATGTTTATTCCGTGTCTGGTAACCCGGCTCCCCCGGGTTCTATGGTGCCTTACCTCAGCATGCAGGGCTCTGCTGGTGCTGACCTCCATCCTACTTTGCGGCTCGTGGGATTCACTAAGACGAATTTAATATACCTTATTTGTTGAAAACAACGGCGATGTGGTTTGCCACCCGTCACGTCCTGATTCTCAAGAGGTCGAAAGCGACTAATGGAGAGCCGTTTCGCGGCGATGAATGGTAGCGAATGGAGCTCTGTGTTCTCTGCTAACCCCTTGCGGGGAATAGTCGTGAATATATATATATACATACATACATACATTTATATATATATATATATATATATATATATATATATATATATATATATATATATATATATATATATATATATATATATATATGTGTATCTATTTTTAATATCTCGGTACGATAGCTGGAAGTTACGCCCGCCCAAAACATAACAGATTCTCCACTATAAGGGGTGACTTCTTCCAAACACACGTCAACATGGCGTTACCCTGGTCTTTGTTATACTCGCCGACGTCGGTGCTCACCATGCAGATAAATTTGAGCCTCATCGGAGAAGAGTACGTTACTCCATTTACCTAGTGTCCAAGATAGGCAAGTTCGAACCTCAATCGAGAAATCCGGTGCTCACGGAGTAACTTGGAGGCTCTTGTTGGTCGTCGACTGCGTATATCAGCCGCTAAAAGTCTCCACCTCGCAGTCCATAGGTTAGTTAAAGTTTCTTTTCAGGTTCTTGTAACTGTATTTGCGGTTCCTCAATGCCTGAGTCACTAAAAAGCGGTCGGATCGTGGTTGTGTGCGACGGTTTTCTCCCATAACCTTGCCTTCTCTGAAAGGAACCTGTCTCTTGGTATCGAGTCCATGTTCTTTGAACAGTTGAACGATTCACGTTTAACCGCTGTGAGACGTAACATTGGCTACACTCCTGTTTCAGCAGCGCTATAATTTTTCTATTATAGCTTTTTCTGCCATTACAATAGACACAAAGAAGTTTTTAATTACAATAAGGCAGGATGATTCGACTAATATAAATTATTCTACTAAAAATATTATAAAAAGAACTTCGTTTTAATTGCCCGATAACCTTCAACAATAAACCCGCGAAAAATAAAAAGTCACAAACTAAAAAAAGGATTATTTATTTAAAAAAAACAAAAGCTTCGAATTTGAAATTAACTTTTTTTCATAGCCAGACTCTTTATTAAGTGCCAGTTACGTAGTTTGGCTATTAAAACCTCTTTAGAAATAATGTAGAAAAATCAAAGCCGCCTGTTTTTTTTTTGCAAAGGCATGTATATATTATATTAAACTTTCAGTAAGATGAACACAAGTTTCTCATTAAAATTTTAAATTACATTTTATAGCTAAACAAAGGCTCATCGTTCTGAAGAGCAGACGGGGCTTTGACATTCTGATTATAAGGTTATTACCATTAACGTTATTATTTTTCTAAGTCTAGTGACTCCGACTTCCTCCGACTAGCGAAGATTGGCAGCTAATTCATCCCAACTATCTCCATTTAACGAGGTGAAATATAACAGAGGCAGCACTCGCTATCTCTTTCCACAATAATATTAGGGATATTACGTAGCCAAAATTTCCCTTTCCGACCGACCTATCTTTTACCCGCGACTTTTCCTAACTATTTTACTCTTGACGGTCTGCAAAAGTTCACGTTTTTGCTTGACTTTACAGAGAACCTGCTCATTGGCCATTTTTTAAGTCCAGTTAATAGCGAGCATCCGTATACTCGTATATATGTATGCCCACATTTCGAACGCCTCTACGCGTTTCTAAAGTCTTTAAACGAATCGCCCTTCCTCCAAACACTCCATACTTTAAAATCTGGATAGACTTTATTTATGTATATTACATAAATAACCACAAATAAAATAATTTCATAAAAAATCAGATATACCTTTATGGAGACTATATATATATGTATATATATATATATATATATATATATATATATATATATATATATATATATATATATATATATATATATATATATATATATATATATATATATATATATATATATATATATATATATATATAACACATACGGAGTGGAATGAAAACATGTTAACAGCGAGGAATATCGTTAAAAACATTCATTTTCTTGTCTTCATTACTCACAGTATTATGAAGATACAAAATGAAACATTATTCTTATAGTGTAATAATTTAGCTAGTAGTTGTAGCAAGAACAGCTTGTACCAACGCGTACGAGCAGTAAATGTAAATAACGTGCAACATAGCGCAAGTGTAATAAAACTAAAATGTAATACATACATACATACGTATCGTACTAGTGATTGATGTTACTTTGACCACCCAAATGGAGAAGATCGTAATGCTCGCTTTCATATCCAAGAACCAGGGATTTGTTACAAAAAGTAATCGTGACAAACGTTTTGTTTCTCAAATCCCATATACAAAAACATTGATTGACATTCTTTACCTGTCTGTACCCAGTTATTTACAACTGACTTGGGAAAAGTTCGTTGACAATTTGCGTTTTTTAAAGACAATTATGATTTTCAGATGATATTTCACTGAGATACCTTCTGAAATATATATTTTTTATTTTTGACGCCTCTGTAAACGTCTATATGGCGCATGTTTATACTTAAAAACGAATTATTCTAACAAAGAATCCACTTGCACTTTGGTATGTAATTTCTGGAGAAACGGACATTAACTCGCCCCGCTTTTCCAATGCGGATTGGTGAAGTAAACAGACTCGAAATAAATGTATGTAGACCATACATATAAAACATCGACTTTCAAACCCGCTATCATCGGGTTTATAGGCGGCACCTGCACTACTGTGCTGGTTGGTCGTCTGAGTCATGAGAAACGTTAGCGTACAATGAGTGTGTAGTGTTTAATTTAATTGATTTATTTTGTATGTTTAAATCAATAACCGTTTTCAATGCGTGTCATAAAAAAATAGTGATTTAAAAGTTGTCTTTTTATAACAACATTTGTAAACGAGTGTATGGCTTATCTGGTGGTGAATGATCAGTGATCACCGTCGCCTAGAGACACCCGCTACTCCGGAGGAGTCTGAGATGAGTTTCCGGTCTTTCGTAATAACGACTAAATCACATGATAGTGGGAACTATTTAGTTCCATTTCCACAGTCAGCAAGTAGTAATACAAATCGGTAAATGCTTCTCTTTATACACCAGCTTACTAATTCGAAGAATCATTTTCAACTATTACGTAAAAATAGCTTTAACCACTCACCTACACTTTGTGAAACTAGCTACCTTTACCAATATTTTTTAACCGGTATTGACATTGGAACCAAAGACCGTCAACGCATTTGTAAAGACATTTGCAAAACTATAACCATCTACAATAGTCTTGCATTTGTGAGCGCCGTTGACAGCTTTTTATAAGGCGCCACGCCTACTCAATTGCCTTCCTCTCCTATTAAAATTGCTCTTAATACTGCAAAACCTATACAATATTCGTTTTGCCGAAAATAATTTGGTATCTTAACACAAGAATTTAATGTTTTATTAATTCAAACAATACTTTAGCAGAACTAGAAAAGTCATTAACATTTTGTACCACACATTAAACGTTTTGAAACAGGCTTACGTCTGGAGGACGTCCCGTACGTACACTCCTACGTTCGTGCGTCCGATGCTTTGCTATTGTAATATGATTTACGGGGCTCTAACGTTTGTGCTCAGCAATTTGATACATTTATTCAAATTGCAACCAAACATATGACCTTAAAGGCTTTATATATTATGCTACGTTAGATTTAAATGTTGGTTTTGTAATAAGGGGCTATACATAAATTACGCCACACGTAAAGGGGTTGGAAGGAGTGAACGAAGTATGACATCGAGTGACAATAGAGGGTTGAGTCTTAACCTTTGTGGCAACACATGCATAAATTTGAAGCGCTAAACTCTAACCTGAAAAATCCTCGTGTGACAAATACTCCAAAATCATGAAATTCATGTGACGTTATCTGTGGAAAACCTCTAATTGAAATGATTGGTTTGTGAAAACAAGGATTATAATTGTATTCATTGTAGCACACAATTCATAACAAACAAATTTCAATTCCACAATAAATTATTAATTCTAGCTTTATTTAAAATCAAAACTAGAATACAAATAGAAAGTTTCGTCAGTACAGAATACATGCATTACCAATAGCATACATAATTAGAACAAAAAATGTTTTTTTAGGCTGTTGCAGAAAGAACTGTGTGGAGAAGAACTGACAATAAACGAAATAATAAAACTTCTTTATCTGTTCAGTATTATATATAATATTTTTACCTTTATTTTCAGTATACTTAAATTTACACGAACAATATTCAGGCCATGAAAACCTCGCAGAGTTTATTTTTTTTAATTAAAATTAAAAAAAAATGAATGATATAATGTTTATTGAATATCACTAGTTTTATAAATAACAATGAAATAACTTTCCTCATCCAAATAATATAATTTGTTTCAGATTACTAAGACTCGTTTTTAGTAAATAATAAGTTACTCTTGAATGCCGACGTAACAGGTTCCAGGGCAGATGGTCACGCCATTCCTCTCTGTCTAACATAACTTCATCATCATCATCACAGCCCTCGGCAATCCACTGCTGGACATAGGCCTTCTCCACGAACCGTCACCTATTCCGCTATTCGACTCCACGCCAGTTCCTGCCAGACGCTCAGCTGCAAAATAATATTTGCTAATACATTGTGGTTTATTACAATAACTTAATATTTGTAAATCCGCAGATGTGAACTGACCTGAATTTCAAATTAAGCTTTAAAACGCTTACCGCACATCAATCCCCCATTGCTTGAGCTCACGTCTAAATTGTCTTTTTCTGAAAAAAAAAATGTTTATTCTCGCGCCGCGCACCCCAACCTTCGTCAGTGTCAGTGCTACGCGACAACGCTGCTGCG
Organism: Baronia brevicornis; assembly: GCA_031353405.1. Classification (NCBI taxonomy): domain Eukaryota; kingdom Metazoa; phylum Arthropoda; class Insecta; order Lepidoptera; family Papilionidae; genus Baronia; species Baronia brevicornis. Next base: position 480,330 of record JASFAT010002603.1, on the reverse strand, counting down.
TTCCTTTTTTCGGCCAACTCTCCGATTTTTAATTTTATTTGCGTTCGCTCTGCCAGTTTTATTTTTAATCTGTATTGTTATCCTCAAAATGTTGGTTTAGTTGTACAGTATGAGTTGCGGATAAAATTCTTATGTAGACAGTTAAAACTTTTACTTAGCTAAGATCGGCAACAAGCAAACAACAATAGAAAATTAATAATGTGTGTTTTTCTGCTGGATGAAGTGGATTTACATGGAACTTAAATTAAATCTTACCGAAAAATGGCCGTCAGCAACTCTCCACCCACCAACCACTATACACAACACCAAACACACACTACCACTTGCAAACGACACGTGTTTCGCCTCAATACGAGGCATCTTCAGGTATAGTAGACATTACGGAAAACAACCGTTAACTTAACGGTTGGTAGGTGGAGAGTTGCTGACGGCAGTTTTTCGGTAAGATTTAATTTAAATTCCATGTAAATCTACTTCATACAGCAGGAAAATACACATTATTAATTTTCTATTGTTGCTTGCTTGTCGCGGATCTTAGCTAAGTAAAAGTTTTAACTGTCTAATTAGTAATGGATTTCCACAAAGTAACTCCTGACTCCATTAATCATGATAAAATTCTTATTATACCAAACAAATTTGAAACGTCTTTAAGCAAAATGTTACTGAGGAAAAAATATTAATCTTAAATTATACGAACAATTGGTTGGCTGTTGAAGTTTTCTCAAATTTGGATAAAAATCAATTGACAACTAAAATAGCGATGAGGATTGCGAGTTCGATTTCTGCATCGGTTATCGCCCATATCGATTTCATTTCTTAAATATTTGATTCGTTACGTAAATAAATAACAACGCAATAACAACATGAAATTCATCTTGCAAAGCAAAAAGGAAAGTCTTTGCGATCTCATTTCTGTTACCCTCACGAACCTTTTAATAAATTGTTATAATGAAGAAGAAAAAATGCATTTTCTTCCATTATCTTTCCTCCTTTCAAAAATACTAAACGGCTCAAGGAGAGTTTTCGTCTTGACTTATTTTAATTAATCGCGAAAACAAAGTGGGGAAGCGCTTCGGAAGTTCTCCTGACAAAAGAATAATTTCACTAAATACAAAAAGCTGTTTGGTCCAAGTAATTGTATTTACATATAATAATTTATAAGGCATGTATTAAATTTTTATTTTTGCTTTACATTTGCTTATGAAATAAAGCACTTCTATTCATTAATCATCATTACAAGGTATCTTTAATGTATGTATATCGTTGAAATTAGAACACACTGAGGCATCCTCCCTCTCCGATATCAGTCAAAACCTAGATCTCGGCCTTGCCTGCACAGCCCTTGCATCGCTACTATACCCCTCTCCTACTAAGATGTGTCTTCCATAGTTTTAATACGGATTTTTCATAACATCTAACGTCGCTGATTGATGTTTTTGTCGTCAGTCGGATTTTTAAAGGCACTAGGACCAACAACGCCGTTCCACACAAAAAGAACACTAGTTATTTATTATATATAAATTACAAAGAGTATTCGTAAAAATTTCCGTCAAATTTTTTGCTGATTTATTTCGGCGGAGTCTACCTTTCAAACCGATAATTGATAAAAAGAAATGAAAGTTCAAAAGTACGCAAATATTATTCTGTAATAATAATATTATAATTTGCAACTTTTATGGACTATGTATGTGACCTGTATAGAAATATGTTACTAATGTGCAAATGGGTGAAGTTTTCGTTTTTTGCAGTATGCTACTATCTATTCTCTTTTTTTTTATATATTTTCACGCCTATCCCCTCTAGGGGTTGGCAGAGACCACAGAGCTCCATCCGCTACCATTTATCGCAGCGAAACGGCTCTCGATTGATCGCTTCTCGCCCTCGTGAGAATCAGGACGTGACGGGTGGCGAACCACGTCGCCGTCATTTTACTTCTCTTATATACAATAATATTTTATTCCACTAAATTATAACCATGGATAATTTTTTACGAAAAATCATGATATTAAATTAAAAACAGTGTTAATTTTTTCACTTTTTTATTTATTTAGTTTTGATTTACCTCATCCTAACTCAGCAGCGAAACAAGCCCTTTCGGAGTCAATTATCACTGATTCGATTCCCGCTTCAGGATTTACATGACTGGGCACCCCGTTCCACCTTGTACATGACAGAACGGGGTACCTATCGGTGGAGGGGGTCATGGAAAATGCAGTAGTCTATTCTTTTCCATTCCTAACAGTAAGACATATATGTACTGTGAAAAATAATACTAACAGTTGATTTACGATGCCCGCCAACTAGAAACAATATAAGTATTTTAATTATGTAACGCTTTTACCTTTTGTCTTGTACCTACAACAGACGATGTCGATGAAGAATAAAACAAGGGGTTTATCTCAGGGTCGCAACATCTTTGAAGCACACCGCTCCAATTGCACCTTTATTAAACGGTAACAAGTTTCTCGATCTGAGAGTAAAAGTACGGGCCAGTTAATGATATTAAAATGTAACATCACATAAAAATATCCAACATAATGGGTACCTAAGGAAAACTAGAACTAGTAATGAACTACTAATAAAAGACAAATATGCATTGCTTTTAAAAATTTTCATCGTCTCCGATTTTATGTTCTAAACAGCGATTTATTTATCTCCGTTCGCTGTTATCATGATTATCATTAACAGTCTGCGACAGTCCACTGCTGGATATAGGCATTCCCCAAGGCGCGCCACTTAACCCGATCTTCGTAGATCCTCGTTCTATTTAGCCGGTAGGCGTCCTACACTACGTTTACTACGCAATTTCCACTCCTACAGTTTTCGGTTCTGCGACAATTGTGAACAGCCTATTATTACAGGCATTTTAATTATGTAACTCGAAGAGATCTGTCAAGGTATTAGAGTAAGAGACTTTGATTTCTTCATTACTAATCATAACCACCGGAGAAACTCCAAGCTAGCCTGACTGAAACAAACTCCAAACGACCCGTTAGTCTCCAGTTTTCAACAGCGTAGGAAAGTATAGACAGGACAGATCTTCTTACAATTCCAAATTAAGTACAATATTTTTTAAGTCATTCCATTATTTTTGCTCGTGTCGCCCGAATTTCTACGTTTTGTTCGCATTTCTTTTTTACGAGTTTCGTTTGTTGTTAGTTTTGCAACAAAACATACATGTTACATAATCAAGTAACTTCACAACAACTGTGTATATGTAAATGACTGAAAAATCCATATCTGTTTTCAAGCCCACCAAAATAAATACTTAAAATGCGTCCCGTATTTTATTTAAGTATGTTAAAAGTCCCAGGTTATTGTGTTTCAATTATTTTCTAGTTTTTCGTACAGCTGATAATTTAAAATTAACTTTCCATTCTTCCATAGGCATTGCGAATACGTTGCCAGCCTTTGAGATAAGAGTAGGCTTGTTTTTTGAAGACTTCAATGTTGTATCGATGCAAAAATACTACTGAATGTAGCTGGTTGAAACATATCTATAGATAGAATGGTGATGCGTGGAATAAAGTTTCGGGAAAAAATGCACCGTACTGGACCGCCATTCATCCAGATGGTGGGGATGAAACTTAAAAGATTATTACTTTTTTCTTTTTATGAGAATGCTTCAATTTTATTAATAGGTCTACTTTCAAATTTATTATTAATACGTCTCTCTCTAGAATGAAAGATAAATAAGCATTATTACGTAGAAAATTTTTACTTTATACTTCGCACTCAAATATCAAAACTACGTAACACTGAATACGTTCGTATAAAGCATTTAGCAACCAGCTTTATTAAATATCCACCGTAAAAGTTTGCCATCTGTCGTTACGCTTCCTGCAATTTTAAGGTTAATCGCCTTTTAATTAAGAATAAAAATTGCATGGCAGCGATGCAGACAACAACGTAGCCGACCTAATTAACATAATGGGTGCCGGGGTAAATGTTTTTCCACCTTTATCTTTTCTTACTTTGTAGCGGTTACAAAGTACTTCGGCTGCTTGCATTGCCCGCTCGCGTTAAATGTAATATTTAATGTTAATAAGGCTCAAGTCACTCTGAGTTTTATTGAAAAAAATGTAAATTCTCCACTCGGAAGAAATGTAGAACGTTATTTTACCGCGAAAGTTATTAATGGTTGCATTATTAAGTTAACATGTGAAAAGAATATTTTGTCTTAAATTTTATACTAAAAGCGAAAAAACTAAAATACTTTCTTACCTAATAGTTCCAAAAATGTTCGTTATGTCTAATTATGGCATTTCTAAATATAAACTTATTTTAATGAAAGGTAAAGATAATTTACTTATAAATCTCTGCGAAGTATTTAAATACGACTTTACAAACCATATAACACAGGGTTGCACACGGCACCGCCACAATATATTTAAAATACTTAAGACTCATAGCAGGAACGTTTTTAATAGTATTAAAATGATTATATAAATAATGATGAGTATATAAATGATTTTTTGAAGAAAGTTATGCCCTTAGTCTTTTTTATGGAATCGGGAAGCAAACGAGCATGCGTGTCGCCAGATGGAAAGCAATCATCGCCACTCATAGACATCCGCAACATCATAGGCATTACAGATGCATTTCCGGCTTTTGAGACATGACTGGATTTGTTTTTTGTGTAAATAAATGATAATAATGTAATTGGAGTTGCACTTACTATCTAACATTTAACCTTTATACTTAGATGTCGGCCGTAAACCATTTTTCTAACCGCCACTTTCTTCACAGTGGTGGTAAAAATGGAATTTAATTTGGAGTGTTACGTGAGAAACGTAATATTGATTTATAGATATTATTTTACCTCTTTAAGCTTTTGATTACAATTTCGGACACATTACGAAAGTGATGCATACAGAAAAGGAAAAATTTTAGTTTTTCAAAGATTTCATTTGCTACATGTTGTAAAAAGTAACTCCATCTGTTTTCTGCAGATTGTAGACGAACAATTTTTATTTTTGTGTTATCAACTTTTTTATATTGTTCTAAGAATAATATATTTAATATCGTGCACTCAGAACACAATTGCTTTACGTGGAAAAAAGCGTCATTTTTAACTAGCCAGTTAGCGAAGTGTTCTCTCCGCCGCCCGGCGCGCCACGTCACATCATTAACATGATTGCCACGTCGCCCGTTATGCGCCACTTTTTACCTCCGTCGGCGTATCCATATTATGGCGAGTGAAAAGTTTATAACGAATAAATATTTAAAACAACGCGTCGCACACTTATCGCCAGCCGACATTCGTGACTTGGTTGATTTAGTTTTGTGAATTTGTTAAACATTTTCACTGGCGTTATGGCGTTTAAAATGTTATAATTGTTGCGATAAATGTTTCACAATTAAAACATGGACACCGATACGTAACGCGCACTCCCTTTGAATGAAATTAAGCGCTAAGAAACACTATTATTAAACTACATGTAAAAGATGAAAAAACAGTACGTAATGATAGAAAATATCACACATACAAAAAAAGAAACGCACACACTAGCACACGTATACACGCACATGCACACACGCATAAACAAACGCACGGAAACACACACAGACATCAATTATAGCCTTTTGTTACGTGACGAAGTCACTTTTGCTACGCAGAACTTATAATCTCGTATTTGTAATTTATATATTTTTTATTTAAGTAAATACATATATTCTTTATTGTACATCTAAAACAAAGTTATACAATTATTGATTGTAATATTTATATACAAATGGCGGTCTTATTTCTAATAGCGATTTCTTCCAAACAGCCGTAGGATAGACATAATTTTAAAAGATAAATTGATGTAGGTTGGTAATACATTATCGTTATGATGCTAGGATAAGAAAGAAAACAATATTGATAAACAAAGATACGAGGCATCTTCAGGTATAGTAAACTCTACGGAAGACAACCGAAAAGTCTTGACTATTATACCTGAAGATGCCTCGTGTTGGGGCGAAACACGTGTCGTTTACAAGATGGAAAAGTGATAATGTGTGTTTGGGGTTGTATATAGTGGTTGGTGGGTGGAGAATTGATGGCCGATTTTCGGTAAGTTTTTGGTTTAAGTTCCAAATAAATCCACTTAACCCAACAGAAAAACACACATTATTAATTTTCTGTTATTGTTTTGCTTGACGCGGATCTTAGCTAAGTAAAACTTTTGACTGTCCATATAGTGATGGATTTCCGCAAAGTAACGCCTGACTCCATTAATAATTTGGAATTGTTAACAAGATAATAGTATCATCAAGACATTGCTAGTCTTCTTTAAAAAATATAAAATTAATTAATTGTAAATAAACGCAATAAACAAAAAGAAAAAAAATGTATAAAATGATAGGTATAAAAATAGGTGGTCTTTCGTATTGGTAAAAATCTATTTTTTTATTATATTGATTAACTTAATCATTATATTCACAGTGAGGAGAGTCGCACCTCAGTTCTCAATACCCCCACCTCCACGCACGGAGGTCATGCTTGGCGGGAACCTGACCCTGAAATGCGTAGCTTTTGGGTCACCGATGCCAACGGTCAAATGGAGGAAAGGTAAGACAATTTTCTCGCCTTATTATTTTGGGTAAAGTGGTCTCGACGAAATTGTATTCTCAGTTCATTGAACAGTTGGCTTGTATGTATAGTATTGTCTTCATAGAATAAGATTAAAATTCGTACTTCCTTTAGTCACATATGATTTCTTAGAGGTATAATTCAGTTGAATGTTATAATTCATATGAACTCATATTTCATATCAACCAATTTATTAATAAAACTAACACTGACTGACTGATTGACAACGAATTTTTTCTCCTGTACTACTTATTTTATGTAACGTCATCTAAATTGTATAAATAGTAGAGGAGAAAATTTATAAATAATTAAATCTCAAAGAGTAGTTTAAGTACAAGATTAAAGTGAAATTGTCTTAAGTAAACATTAATTGTGAAATATCTAAGTTCAACCATCACACACAGAGATAAGGAAAACATTGGAGCCATTCGTAATGTGATGCCGGTGACGAATAGAGTCTTGAAAAGTTAACAATGAAGTAATATTGTTTAAGCTAAAACAGAAACGACAATTCTAACGGAACGTTGAAAATAGGAGATAAATACAATTGGATATTTAGTTGCTGCGCAAGAGAGAAAATTTTGAGGATTATTTTATAATATACAGTATTATGAAAAAAACTTATTGATAATGGCTGGCGTTGAATCACTTTTTATTTTCCGTTAATTTAACAGAAGCCGTCTAATACTTTACAATGATTCATATTGAAAACTGAATAAATACTATTTTTTGAAGACTTAAATAAATAGCGAAAAACAAAACGTTGTGGGTAACTTTTTCCTTTTACTTCCAACATACATACTTAAAACAACATGCAATACAAATATTTGTACCGCAACACGGAAACCTCACAGGGTTTATCTCGATGTCGGCGAGTCGTTTACATTTACAATTTATTCACTTATTAAATACTTTTTTTTAAATTTGGTCTTAATGTTATTATATATGTTCACCTTACCTAAATTTATACACTATCTAAATGTCCCTGTGCATTACTTTTAAGTAGCAAGGAACTAGGTGATTAAGCCTTTACCCAACAAGTTATTCAAATTTTGCCAATACATATTTAATATATATGAAATTGAATTTATAAATGATTAACCTAATCTTAATTAATTAAGTAGAATTATAATAATTCTACTTCATTAAGATTAGGTTAATCTTATAAATGTAACATATTTCATATGTTTATTTACAATCGTCACTTCTATCATCTTTAAAAAGTTCTTTATCATTTTTCTACAATACTTTTTATAACATTGATCCAGGATCGTACATAAGCAATAATTAAAAGAAGTTCTATTTGTTAGCAGGGCTTACAAAATGGTTGACGCCTGAGGACAATCCGCCACTGGGCGTCAACACGCTAATCCTGGAGGATATCCGGGAATCTGCGAATTATACGTGTGAAGCAGCTAGCGTGCTCGGCGTGATAGAGGCAACTGCTGAGGTTAAAGTACAGTGTAAGTAAATTTGTTTTATATTTGTTACTAGCGGACATGTTAACCAAAAAAAAATTCGTTGAAAAGATAAACACTTTTTTTTACATCTCGACATCGTCTCCAAATATCCTATTATATATTTGACAGGTTGAAAGGTCCTAAACGAAACAGATTACCGTTTGGCCCTGTGCGTATCACCATTTGGATGAGTAGCAATCCAGTACGGCGTGTTTTTCCAAAAACTTCTTTCCACGCCCCACTACCGTGTGGTAGCTAACTCCAGCGGTGTCTCCGAACCGATACGATATTTAAAAGTTCAAAAACAAAGCCTACTCATTTTTAAAGGCCGGCAACGCTTTTACAATGCCTATGGCACTACGGATGTCTATGGGCCTATATATATTAAATATATATCACTAAAACATAGATTCTAGTTCCGATACCGGGCGCTATAGTAAAGATTCTAAATTTACGAAACTAAGAAAATCATTAATTAGGTGGCGCATAGATAGATTAAATCGCACCAAAATCGATTCAGTCATTTCTCAATAAACAAATAAAAGGAAACTTCAATTTTATTCATATGTAATAATTCGCAAACTACAGTATCCATAATCCGATAGCAAATTTATATACTTAATTAAAGAGATAAGATTGTTTATTATTTTAATTATAACGGGGAGTAGGGGTGAAGGACCGACGTGTGTACCGCGTGACTGTTAGAGTAATATCTATCAGCTCATCCGCAAAATTGCATTATCTGCGGTTTAATTTCGCTATTACAAACCGCCGTCCACTTTTAATTAACTTCATAAAATAATTTATAACAAAAATGATAACAGTTTATTGTTACTTTAACGCACGCACTTTAATTAAAATAATCAGTTTAAATCTGTAATATTTTATTTGATTACAATATGCAGTGACTAATTGATGCCGACGAATTTGTCTGCATAATACATTTTTTCATTAACACATACATCCTTTGACAATCCATAGTTAGAGATCTGTCTACCTAAGGTACTTCAGGCAGGTGTGGATCTTGGCCTGGTAGACGATTTTTTCAAATGTTTTTAATCGGCTTTTGTTGGGACACACGCCTCTTGACGCAAAAGATTTACTTCGACGTCGTCTACTCAGCTGATCTATCTAGCAGCAGATCTATCTAGCTCAATCTATCTCGGTAATTGCACTTTAAAGAATTTTTAGGAAATTTAGTGAGTTAGGAATATGCCGTCGAACAATATTTATGATCCATTTTATCCCGGTAAATTGTAAAAAAATATAAAAAATGGAAGAAATGTTTGTTATTTTGAAATACATAAATTTAGAATTTATTTAAGAAAATCTTAAAATCCGAAGTAATATAAACTACTCGAAACATTAAAAATTAGTCATTATGTATAAGTATAAATTACACACAGGACATAGCAATAGTTTAGTAAGTTTTTTAATATAAATATTTAACGGTTTCACCTGTTGAAAAATAATAATGACTTCTTAATGAATTCAATTCAAGCTCGCAGACGTCACAATGACTGATAACAGCGGACAATACGGAACTCTCGTTCATAAGTCCAACTCGCACATAACCAATAATTTTATTTGCAGTTCTTCATATTGAATAACCCTCAAAATTTCTTGAAAGGATGAATGTTTCAAATTTATGGTAATAACTCTTGGAACGTCGCGGAATGGTGTAGTGAGGGGGATCAGAGAAAATCAATTTGATAAATTGCGCCAAGTCGCAGAGACATCCATTATAAATTAGTATTATAATTCATAATTGAAAGGGTTGCGCAAAGTTGCTCCGGGACAAACGAATGTCGACTTGATTAATGATTAATCATTGTTGGGTTACGTGTACGATTCCCTCGGCTTAATGCTAAAGGGATCGGCGGTCTAGTTATTTAGTTTTGATAAACCGCCTATTAAAAGTTCATATAGTTTATCGCTATCCCAAAATAGAGGGTGTTTAGAAAATGCAGACGTAAATTAAATTAATTTTTAAATTTTATTTTCACCTTCTATTTATTATTATATTTCATAAGAAACAAAACTGTGTGTGTATATATATATTAAAAGTTAATATATTATTATAGAAAGAGAACAAAATCAATTTAACCAATAATATAACTCTGTAATCGACAAAGCTTGTACTAGTCGCCTTGCCCTCTATGGATTTTATTTATTTATTTCAGATGCAATCATGAATATTATTATATGTACAGTTTGCCGATCTAATTCCAGTGACATCCAAAAGTTACCACATAAAATAAGTCGATTAAAAAAGTCGCAAACTCGCAACAAACTAAACATTAGCACTATCTTTAATAACTGAAAGCAATCGTCTCGGATGCATCGCAAATTTTGTGATGTTTTCAGATATGATTGATGCGGAAGTTTTATTAAGGTTATAATGTTATCTATACTAATTTTATTTCATTTTATACTAATAAGTTTTTAGTTTTAGTACTCTTTGACTATCACATATCGATTTCTGTTTATTGTACCGAATAACTTGTCATACGTATTATATCATATCTACATAATAGATATACACACATTCATTTTTGATTTTTTGCATACGTTTTATAGCACATGGCCATGAACTCTTTGACTACACCTAATTTAGGATGATTATATTATCATCATCATCATGTTGTCATAGCCTCGTTTCTTGTTTAGCAGTATGCATTGGTTGCAAGTAAAATTTGAAATTGAAACGCCAAGATGACTTTCGCAGCTAACATAGACTAGAAGTAAGTAAATGTGAGATACCAAAGAAATGTAATAATTTTTAACGAATTCCACAGCATTACCCGGCCCGCCGACAGAAGTGAGAGCGTCAGAAATCACGGCTACTACAGTGCGATTGGCTTGGATTTATAACGGCCCAGAAGAACCTCAATACTATGTTATACAGTACAAACCTAAATACGCCAATCAAGTAAGTCTACTATCCAATCTCCATCTATCTTGGTCGAAGCGTGCCACCTATACCAACCTTTGGCTTCGTGCATCCAATGTCTATTAGCCTTCCTACGTAGTTCAATCATTCTAGCCAGGGAAATCCTAATACATGCGCCAAGATGAGGATGCACTCCAGAATTAGTTTTAGTATTAAGACAACCAAATAAACTACTACGGGTCTCCCTCAATCCTATCTTATAGTATTGTACTTATACAACTAATATACTATCTCATATTCAATCATTACTATTATTTTATGTTATTCACCTTTTGATTCACTATATGGTCCTTAAGTAATATTTTTATTATATATATTCTCAGATTGTTTTTTCTACTTTATTCTTCTGTCTAGAATTAAATTACTTTTTCTTTCTGTCTTCGTATCTCATACATTTCAATGTAGATCAAATCATTCATTTTCAAATATTCTACCTTTTTAAAATGTTTGATTTCTCATGTTATTGAAATCTAAAGAACCAACGACGTGAAATTCGGACATTTCGACTGAATTGCAATACGAGAGTGGCGTGCAACGATTTTATTTGTATTTGTCAGTTTGCACACAATAGAATTCAAATCCCCCATTTTTCTCGCGAGATGACAATAGTTTCAATATTTAGTCGGCTTTATTAAATTTCTTATCAATTCATCTTATTTGAATTTTTATTTATTGTTGATATTATTATTATTTTTTATTTATTGTATTAGTAACGAACAAGTGAGTATTATTGATATTACAATACTTACTTGTTTGTTACTTACTTAATTGTATATTTATATATATATATATATATATATATATATATATATATATATATATATATATATATATATATATATATATATATATATATTATTTTTCTTATTGTATAATATTTATATATAACTCATTTTAATTCAAATTATTATGAAGTTCAATATTTTTTAAATCTTTTTATATATAATAATAAATTTATCACCGATTCAGTTTCAACTGTGAAACCTTATTTTTAAAAAATAAACTAAAAGTATTTCTGTGGAATTCATTATTTTGGTCGTCCCTTATCTTTGAAAAATATTGCATGAAAAAAGTTTTAGTTAGGTCGTTATTTTATTTGATCCTAACTAATTTTCCACATACTTCATATTTTCCACATACTACATATTTTCTACATACATAAGAAGCAGAAACAACGGGTATCTAAGTTTAATTATGTGAACAATGTTTGCCTGTATCGTAAATTTTCTTTTCTATAGGCTTTCAGCGAGATATCTGGTGTAATAACGCAATACTATTCTGTAACGAATTTGTCCCCATACACCGAGTATGAGATGTACGTCATTGCCGTCAACAACATAGGCAGAGGACCACCGTCGGCACCAGCGGTCATCACGACTGGTGAAACGGGTAAGTACACTATCACAAGTGTTGTAATGTTACTATTAAGGTAGCATTCCGAACACAGCGACAGTTGACATAGAAAAGTGTCAGTAAGGCGACGCTAATGGTGAATATTGTTTTGTACGTACAGTCCCTGGCCAAATTATTAGACGCACTGCAAGATTTCGTCTAAAATATTAATTACCGAGTGATATTGTACCGTTATATTATTTTAAATTGATTCGTTTTTTATTTTTATATTATCCAAACAATTACCGATTTATTTGACATAAGTAAAACATCATTAATATAGAAAAGCATAAGTCTATTAAGTTTTAAAGAAAAGTGAAATTAATGGTAGTAAAAGTCAATATTTAGTTGAGCCACCTTTAGCCGCTATCAAAACTTTAATTCTGCGCGGTATGCTATCAGTGCAAGACTGTACTGTCTTCTGCATTTGAGGATGATGATGCCAAACATAAATAGGAGCTGGGTTTTGTTGGTAATCACATCTTTAGCCAATTCTCTTTTCATCAGCTCCCACACATTTTCAATTGGGTTCATATCAGGGCTATTACCCGGTCAATCTAGTATATTTAAACTACAATAATATTGTAGTTTAAATATTCCATTATTGCATAAAAACTCTTAAGAAACATAAAATTACTAAAAAAAATACAGCGCATCTAATAATTTGGCCAGGGACTCTAAGCTCATACACAGCGCTCGACAACTCACTCTGTCACTGTGTTCAAAATGCTACATTTGTTCTTTTTTTTCATTACGTCATTTGACTAAAGCACCTTTTTATAATAGTATCGAACTTTTGTTAGATCAAACATTTATAAATTATCATATTACAAACCTTATGAAATTTGCTATGTAGTTCTTAGCATAGTATTGAAAGAAAGAGAGTATTTTCCCCGTGAGTGTCGTACGAGACAAATATCTCTGAAATAAAAACCAATCTACGATCCCAATCCACACGCCAAGCGTATATATTACGGTGACACCCGGTGTTAGGCCTCTACTGATGATGATGGCTTATAAAACGCTGACAGTACAAGTACATTGCTTTGTGAACTGTGAATCGTCTGAAATAGATGTAAAGGTTAAAGACGAAGTATAAAATTGATTCTTATATAAATTTAATTTACGAAATACAGCATTAGTTTAATATAAATTTATTTAATCATAGGTGCTTAATTGTCGTAGATTGAGGCATTTTTTCTGCATTTTTGAATAAATTTAGATCAAAACCTCGTGGTTTTATCTAAATTTATTTAAAATACAGAAGAAATGTTTTACATATTTCGTTCGTTGTTCGAAAGAAATCGATAAAATTATTTTCAGTTTTAAACCATTGCATATAATTAATATTATAAATTATTTTATTAAAATAAAAGCTTTATTTGTTAAATAATTGATGATTAAGGATGTTTGAAAACCATATGAAACATTAAAACAATAGATATGGGAAGCTACTTTTACGTAAAATACAGCTATGTACGTCTAGTTGAAAGGCTTCTATTGTACTTTGTAAATCATGTGTCAAAGAAAAATAATTGTATTAATGTGTCTGTATTGTTTCAAACGCTTCTAACCATTCCATTCTCTTGCTTAATACATATTCTTACAATCAAGACATGATTTCATCGCTTCAAATTCTTTGAAATTTTTTTGTTTTTCTTTACTTGCGCTGACTTCTAAGTTCTAAGGAGTTTCTTTTGATCGTCTTTTCATGCCTACGCATTAACGCGACGTACGACAACGCCGCTGCTTGATGTAAGTTCGGTTCCGATGAATTTCTGTATTGTAGTTTTTTTTTTTCATTATTATTTTATTTGCACTTTTTTGTAGTTGATAAATGTAGATATCTATTTATATTTCACGCACCATTTCTGTTTGGAATGCTTCAACGTTTCACGAGTTTTGTTGCCTCACTTTTTCAGACCTCTACGGCACTATCTGTGTATTATATGTTAACAATTATTGAATATTCGCTTACTAACAGGATTTTTTCTTGCACGCGTAATTACAGTGGATTCTCTATATGGAGGTGCCAGTAAGTATTTTATTTAACATTAAAAATTAGTTCTACGTTGCTTTAAAATTATATCCGAGCGTGCTACAGCAAAAAAAAGTTAACCTGATCAAGGTAAAATGTAATCTTATATCCATTACGCTTACCTTGAAATTGATCTTCGCCACAATGAATTTTTTTATAGATCCCTTATCCATATTTCTTACTCGTTATCTCGTCAAGCGGCCATCACATCTAATTTAACGTCGGTAATATTAAATTTGACAACATCGCTCCCTGACTCCCATCTGAATTACTGAACCTAGTTATAAAAACCTGATATTAAGAAAATTTTGTAGAACAAAATTTGTATTCAATATTTAGGTTCATAATACAATTACAAAATACAACTCTGTGCATTAGAAAGAAAGGAAACGTTTAACCAGATTTTCGTTTCTTAAATCTCGTTATATGATTAGGTGTACAAGGATTGTAATATTCTCTCAACTTAAAAATACGGCCTAAAATGCTTTGGTTGTAAATCACATAAATTTTAAAAAGTTCAATAAAAGCGATAATCAAACGAGTTATTCCAATATTATTGGCAGCGGTCTCTGCGAACAAAGCACTGAGTCCAAATCACTACGTAGGCAATAGTTAGCCTTCCTTCGCTGGTCATCTTTTGTACGTCAAGCATAAATAAAACCGTTGCTTCTTTGACGCAGGCTGCAATTAGCTCAAGGATTTTTTTAACAACCCATATGTAACCCACTGCAGAGCACGGGCCTCCTTGTTCCTGGAGAAATGGATGTTAACCCACCAAGTTTGTCCAATGCGGATTGGTGAAGTAACCCACTCTCGGAATAAATAAATACCTCTAAGCCATACATACAAATATTTATTCCGATGCGGAGATCGAATCTGTCACTATTGTTTCCGTAAGCAACATCCTCGCTACTGAGGCAATTATACGCCCTTGCGTATCCTTATTTCCGTATCCTTATTCGTATACATACGAAAGGCATTCACTCGGTACTCAGCCCTTTTTAAAATTAATAATAAGTGAATGTTTAGGAAACCACGACCCTTATCGCAGCTCCAACGGGATCATATCCTTTTAATATTACAACGCTTTGAGAAACTTTTATTGTTTTCTCCTGTCCAAGTATTAAAAACAGGGAGGAGATTTTTCATTGAATGACGCCCCTTGCCGTGTCGGGGACCGATTACAAATCCTATTAACAATGGTACCGTACCCGGGGCGATAATGTCACGTTTTTATTTTCCATTTTGTGCGCGCTTAATTGAGATCAGCCTGAACATCTTAATTTTAATTCGTCCTGTTTTCGTTTCATTGTTTTTCTAAAGCGCTTTTATGACTTTTATACCAAATAATGTATAAGTTATGTGATGTGAATACGTGAAGGTTAAATTATATAATATATATTATATAGTAAATAGGCAACGGCCTATTTATATAACCATCGCTTGAAACTAGACTCTTTGTATGACGAAAACCGTACATCGCATTTCAATCGTATAAAACACAACTCTGGGAATTTTTATTTTGAACAGTCATATGAGAATGCCATTTGTTTAATAATGTATCGAATTTTCAAAAAAATCGGATTATCGGAAGGCAAGACAGAAGGTAGTCATAGTTTCTATCGCTTACCTTACCTTAGCCTTTATAAAAAAAAATTTGGCAGAAATATTCCAAACTTCATATATAAGGCTAACGCTTACTAACCCAATAAATATTTATAAAATGATTTTTTTTTTCAAAATCTTTCATTTAAGAATACTGTAAAAATTTCTAAATTCTCGTCAAAAGTATTGACAAATATTATAAATAAAGAGCAAAAATAAAAAGAGGATTTCGAATTTGATATCCTTTAAATGAATAATGAACTTATTACCACGTAATCTCACGTTTAATAAAAAATTATCACGTTTAATGAACTTAAAAGTTATTTGTACACAAAAATTGCACATGTAGGTTAAATTAAAGCTGTTATTTTTTTTTATTTTAAACAAGTAAACAAAAAATTAAAGTTATTTCCTAATATTAATTAATGAATTAATATTTGAAAAACTGTATTAATATCAAGTGTTATCCATTACAAGTTTAATTATTTGAACTTGATTCAATGAAAAAGAAATATTTTATTAACGATTTAAAAATTTTATCTAGATATATAAATAGTATTATTGGTAGAGTGTGTAGTGAGAATTGAAAAAAGTACGGAGGTACAATAAATAGTACATGTATGTACTATTTATTGTACCTCCGCACTTTTTACATATCATTACGCCTGTCATTTGCATATTGATTATAATACCCACAAATGTGAAAACTTACATACGTAAATACAACGATTGTTACAGAACCCGGATCAGCACCCAGAAACGTGCAAGTTCGTCCACTCAGTTCCAGCACCATGGTCATACAATGGGAGGAACCCGAAACGCCGAATGGTCAAGTTACGGTAATTTGATTGTATAATATTAACTTTATAAAGAAATATTGTCAAATTGTCTCCTCTTTAAGAATACTGCTTATGTTAACAAATTCGTAAATCATAATATACATTTTTTAAAATTACTATTCGGCAATACTAACTCGATTATTCATCGTCTTTCTCGTATGTAAACTGATGAATGTAAAGTGAATGAATTTATTTTACTAAAACGAGATAATACAGAATTATTTTTTAAAGTAATTGATCTCAACCTACGCCCCAGCATATTTTATTATTATATTATATACATTTGTAGTTTTTGTAGATAATGGAATACATACAGATTATTAATGGAGTCAGGCGTTACTTTGCGGAAATCCATCACTATATGGACAGTTAAAAATCCGCGACAAGACTTGTCGCGGATCTTAGCTAACTAAAACCTTTTAACTGTCCATATAAGGAATACATATACTTCATTTTGAAGGCAAACTGAGAGTTGCAGACTTCTAGCTGATAGTAGAAGTTAGTCCAGGAAGAGACCCGTTTGAAAAAATTTCTTCAGTCAGGACGAGATCCACCAGCGGCTGTAGCGCTTTTGGTTAATAGATAAAATGTTCTTCTCACAGCTACTTCAAATAATATTTTTATATTATCTAACTATAACATTATTTTTCCTTTACGACAAATGTTACAATTACCCGTGAAAAAGCCTACACATATCTAAAAGGCCGCCAACGCTTCCGTGGCGCGGTTGTCTATAAGCGACGTTGGTTGCCTTCGATCAGGCGACACGCTTGCTCGTTTGCCTTCCTATTCCGTTAAAAAAAGAAATTTATTTTAAATATATAAATAGCATCTTTTTTTATAGAAACGTAACTATGAAACTAGTTTTAGCGAGAAAAATGATTTATTTTAAAGATTACTTACTTCTCTCCTTTGTCGCTATTGGCCATAATTTATAATTAAAACAAATTCTTGTCCTGTTTTTATATGCTGCTTACTCCTTAATTTTATTCAGTGTCAAAGTCAAACAAAGTCCTTATTTAGGTGTCGTTGCTAAAAGCGCCCTAAGAGGGCTTCGTTAGTGTAAGAAGCCTTCTTAGCGCCGCTTTTGTTTTTTCGTTTAATGTAAAAACAAAGGACTTTTGACGGAGTGACGCTTTATGTTTTCGTCTGAATAATGTTTGATAAAGCTGTCGTTACTTAAAAAAAGAGATGCGTATAAACGATACAAAACATAACGATTCTCGAATATACAAAGTGCCAGCGGCCTCGATACGGTCTTCTAAAAGTCTTCAATGAATCTATAATACATACCGTATTATATATATGAAAGGCGTTTCATTTCTAAGGCTTCTTTTGAATTTTAATAATCAGAAACATTACAATTACCCTGCAAGAAATCGGTTATGAGAATAATGACTTTTCATCATTAATATAATACGCTAATTACGAATTCAAAAATTATTGTGTGTAACTTTATTTTAATTACATTAAACAGTAAAGTTATATCTTATTAAACTTAACAAATGGGAAAATATTTAACATTTGCCAACCGCATATAAATAATAGATAACATTACAAAAGTAATGTATTTACGTTAAGAAAATTAATGAAATATTATAAACAACGAATTTGAAAATAATGCAAAACTAAGAATACGATGATTGTAAGGCAATTTTTTTACAGGGTTACAAAATCTTCTACACTACGGACCCATCACAGCCCTTGCAGTCTTGGAACTCCCAAATGGTAAGTGGAAGCTAATAACCTCAACGAGATCATTACGTTAATTATTAGTAATAACTAGTATACATTTCGTACTATATACCATTTGTACATACAAGAAAATCCTACAGACAACTTTTGTTGTAGTTTTTATTTCTTATAATATTACGAAATCACTTTTTAATACAACAATATATAAATTTAAAGCATACAAAATCTTTTGCTGTATGATTACCAGTAGAGAATATGGCCACCTCAATTCTTCCCATGGGTGTCGTAGCAAGAATGGAAGCAAACAGCGTCTACTTGAGTAATAAAATCTGCTACTCAATCCGCCAGCTAACCGTAGAAATTACGGTAACACCTCTCATTTATGCGTAGCGTATTGCATACGGCAATGGGCCTTAATTACTTTCCATCATACGTTGGTTCGCTTGCGTCCCTATCCCATAAAAAATGACATACTTCAGTGAACTTCTTTATGGCTGTATTAATGCTTGATAACAATACAAATATTACCAAGTAACAATTATAATAGAATACGCAAAACTACCTTAAGAAATGAATATTTTTGTATTTTTAAAAAGAAATCCACGCAGATTCAAGATAAAGCAATAGATGTCTTATATATAAGACCAATAAAATATATTTCTATATTTTTTATTTCTCATACTGCAGATATAGTAAATGAAATCTGTGTGCATTACTTAGCTCTTCGAGAATTGTGGTTTCAGATAACTGTATATCAGTTTAACTGACATAGCTTTAATTGCGTTATGCATGTTTAATGAGAACCACAAATATATTCGTAGAACTATGAAAAGTAGTTACGACCTCAATTTACACAGCGCTTTTAATGATGCCTCGATAATACACTTCTCCATTTTGTTGTATTCATCCGTTTGAAATTCTGTATCATCTGCTCTCGTCTTTTTTATCTCTATTGTAATAAGACTCTAAAATAATGAAAAAAATACTGAATGAGGCATCCTCAAAATACAACTACTTGCTACATTAAATAATTCCTTATAAATTTATTTTCTCATGTTTGAGGTTATTAAAACCCAAGTCGATCATAAAACCGAAAAATATATTAATGTGTAAAGATCAAGGGATTAAACTCGTATGTTTATTTATTTATTGACACATACAAAATGTGACGTATCAGGACAAATCGTTACCAATTCAATATTAATTATCTATAATATATATTTTATAACTAAAGAGTATTATTAATTTGTATTATATTAAAACTAGTTTTAAAATGTCGAGTCGAGAATGGGAAAGTTGGCTTATAGCAACTGGTGACGGCGATGCACGCAAGTTGAAAGAAACAACGTTTTCTACAAGTTTTTATTTTAAAAACAACTTTCAAATGCTTTTGGTTTTAATTAAAAATTCACGTGTTTCGAACATGTCTCAAGTCTTAAAATGTGTCGATATTGAGCTCAGTAGCTCAAACATATAACGTATAGATGTCAATGACTTGTTCATAACAGCAGCACGGTGCGGTTATTGACACTTCTCACTTGACACAGATTGTCCACACGTTTGTAATTGTATGGAAAAATATTTCTAATTTTGTATGAAATAAAATATGTAAAACGATATTTTTACAACTAAAGGATATTTTGCTTTTGGGATAATCTAAAAGTGCATAAATTTTCTTACACTGCTTTGTTATACTTACAAAGACACCTGTTTAATATGACTGTCTCTGTCTATTCAGTGGTTCTCAAAATTATTTGTCTATCGCCCACCTTGTGAATCCATTATAATTTAGCTCGTATTGTATTTGACCAAATATGTTCAATTTACTACATCTTAAAAATCACCATCGCAATGATAACTTTAATTTTATTTTACCGTGTCATATCAGTCTTATCCAATTTAACAGTTCTAGAGATAGATTTTGATTCCAGTTTAATTTTTAAAATAAGTTGTTTACGAGAACGACCCTGTAAACAACTTCAATTTCCGCCGACTCTCTCCTTTACCCTCCCCTACAGGTATCCAGCGCCACAAAGTGGCGTTATCGTCAACTTTGAGAAATACTGTTCTACATTACTACAGGTATTGCCTATAAATTTATATAATGAATTTCTGACAGCTGGATAACAGTCACCTGACGACAATCAACGAACTAACACCGCACACTGTGTACACTATACGTGTACAGGCGTTTACGTCAGTGGGCCCGGGGCCTATATCCGCACCAGTGCAGGTCAAAACACAACAAGGTCAGTCTGATTTATTTGTGTTATCATTCAAATATCTTAAGCACTTGTAAACACTTTTTGTGTTGTGTCCACTATATCCATTAATGTAATAGATATCCCAAGTATATGTATTTAAATATACGAAGTTTCTCCGCAACCAAAGAAGGTAAGTCGTCCGAAATCTCCCTATTCAATGAACCGATTTATTTCGATACGATTGGAAGAAAATACGGATGCAGCGTTAGAAGTATGCCTAACACGCCGTTGTATCACAAATACATGAAAAATTTAGACATTCACTAGGATACATGGTACAAATTAAATCTAGTACCTAAGCTGTTATACAATTTTTAGTATTGTCCAATCTGACTTCACTTTATGTAATTAGGGTTACATTTGTTAAATATGTTGTACGAATTTATAAAAATAATGTATGTAATATTTGTAATTCTTGTTGATAGACATAAACTAAAAAAAAAAAATACAAATATTTCCAGAACCGAAATTAAATTTGGAATTATTAAGCAAATTTCAGTATTCAACCGGAAATTCTTCCCAGAGCTTCAGAAATTACAAAGTGGTCGTAATTTTTTAAGCATAACTAAAAGAAACATAAACACACACAACTGTACGTATATCTTAAAAACCGTGCAGATCAAGAGTTCAACTGAATTATACAAATGAAATCATTACAGGCGTTCCGTCCCAACCATCCAATCTAGTAGCAGTGGAAGCGGGAGAAACATCGGTTAAATTAGCGTGGCGATCGCCCGCCCACGCGGGAGATAAGATTGTCTCTTACGAGCTCTACTGGAACGACACCTATGCGAAGGAGCATCATAGGAAGTAAGATTTTATTCGATTTATGTTGCAGTTTCTAAAAAAGGTATTTATTATATGTGAAGTCTGAAGTTTTACATGTCTGACATTTGATTATAAATTTTTAAATACATAGATGCGGGAACAGAAGGGCCCTATATGTATAGTGTAATTTTTTGTTGTAATTATTTGGCTCTTTAGTACTTTTATGAAAGGGATACCGTGCAGGTTTTTCCCCTTTAATTCTATTTTTGGTTTTTCCGTATTTATTTAATTGTATAACTTCCATGACTAACTCGACACTGGCAAAATGCACTGATAGTTGCCATAATCAAAGAATTAAATTCAAAAGGACCCTTTTCAATTCAATTTTTTAATTTTATTTATGACTTGACAAATGCCAAGAACTCCATGTTTTTAATAAGTAGCGCCATAATGAATTTTTGAAGCATCTTCATACATTCTTCTTTTATTCATTGTACGTTAATTTGTATAATAATGTCCAGAGATAAAAAGGTTTAAATTCGTGTATGTTAAAGTGTTGGTACCGTGAAAACTTAGAACGTACATAGATGTGTTCTTAATAAAAACCGTTTCATTGACCCTCGATGACTTTGTCTTTAGGCGAATTCAGAACACAGAAAGCTACACACTCAACGGTCTATATCCCAACACACTCTACTACATCTGGCTAGCGGCGCGGTCACAACGTGGGGAAGGAGCCACTACCCCTCCCATAGCAGTCCGAACAAAACAATATGGTATGTCAATACGAGGTGATGCGAATTTACGTCAAGTGAGAGTGGGTATATCAACGATTGGCTTGGAAGGAGCTGATCTATGAAAAAATAAGATTTCAAATTAAGAAGATGATGGACATGGCAGTGTGCAATCGTTTCCTTATTACAAACGACAAGTGTTCTATTTTTAATGCTATAAATCGAATATTAAGCTATGTAACATTTCAAATTTCAAATATAATATACATACTTTTAGAATGTTATTCGAAACATATCAAACACGTTAGTAGTGTAGCGCAAACATTTCTCGCTCCTTCCAAACCTGAAATCGAAATATTGAAAAAAATAATGTATGGACCTGTTGTGGGTTTTCCAGGTAATTCCTACCATAATATTTCACATAAACGCACCTGCCCGTCACGCTGCCAGTAATACAAGCACAAGCACCAAGTTTATATCACAATAATATGTGTTTTGTAATTGTAAATTTGTCGAAACGGCAATGTGTACATGACCTTATATTACCCAATTGTACTTTAAAACAATTTATTAAAAGGTAATTTGGTTCTATCGAATTGGTAAATCAGGACGTGTGCACTTTACCTTAGTAGTAGCTTTATGTTGTACGTATGTCTATTTTCATTCAATAAGGCTAATCCTTAATTATTTTTTTAAATATTGTATAATGGCTAGCGACATCAGGAACAACGAATTTGAATTTATTTAACCAATGGATACATAATAAAATGTTATTTACTTAAGATTGTTCCTCGTATCGCAATACTAGGATATATAACTTCACATTTTTTTTCCAACAGGAGAAAGTGTGACAGATGAATACATAGAGACGTATGGGCGAGCGGATCCTACATTCACACCACACAGCTACCAACAAATATGTGCATGCTTGATTCTTATTTTGGACGATTTACGTCATTTTCTCATTTAATTTTTGGGCACATTTCATTTTTATTTTCAATCGCATTCAGTGATTGCATCGGTTAGGTTGAATGAAAAAGGACGGTGTTTGTTTCGCTCGCAGGTCTCGGAGTGAATTTGTTTATCCGATCCGTTGGATCTGTCCGATCCATGGGGTCGCATGTTTTTTTATCTCATAACTGAGCCTTGTTTAGTTCCTGGAGCGCCACCGATGAATGTGACCGCGGTGGCAGTATCGCCGACCGCTATACGGGTGTCTTGGCAACCGCCGCCCGCCGAGCGCGCGAACGGAAGGATCGCATACTACAAACTGCTTTGTGTGGAGTCCGGTCGGGGGGATTCCGAGGCGACGGTCGTCAAACTGAACCAAACCTCGTTCGTGCTGGACGAGTTGCGCCGCTGGACGGAATACCGCATTTGGGTGCTCGCCGGCACGAGCGTCGGGGACGGCCCCGCCTCCTACCCCGTCACCGTCCGAACGCACGAAGACGGTACGTTTCGAATTCACTCGACGCTAACACCACACATTCTGTTCGGGCTCAATTTTATGTTAAACTCGATGCAAACTTCTCGATAATATTTTCAGTAAATTAGATACACAAATAACCAGTATATATGTCTGTAAGTACTGTTACGTTAAGTTGGGTTTGGCAGTCACAAAATAGTCATAAAAGCAGACTGAATGCGGTGGAAATGAGAGTACTAAGAAGTATGTGTGGGGTAACTTTGAATAATAGAATAAGGAATGAAGATATCAAAGAGCGATGTAGAGTAAAAGAAAGGGATGCTTAGATAGTTTAGGCACATAGAGAGGATGGATGAAAGACGACTAGCTAAAGAGATTTACATTGCGGATGTGGATGGAAAGTATCGGTAAGAAGACCAAGGAATACATACCTTGACCAAATTGAAACAAGCGTGACGATATGTATGTGTGGTATGTACTGTTATATTTCGAAGTGAATTTTGAGGACTAAACGTAGAAGTATATTAATACGATATTTATAATAGGATAAAGAGAAAAGTTAAATAAAAATTGCATTTTTTGAGGACGTATAATTCTGTATTTTGTCTATATTTTTAACTCGCGTTTTTTTTATTACATAAAATTGAGCCGTTTCTGGATTGTAATAAATAACTACTAATTTATATTCAATTGTCTCACTTAATAAAATCTCTTTGACGGTAATATCAGAGGACAAACTTTTAATGACCGGCGGAAACTTTATACAAAACTAGCTGAATTTCCAACTTTAGTAAGGATTAAAATATCGCTACAAATTTGGTTTAATTTCTTCTGATATTACTTTAATATTTTATAATTAACTTACATTCATAACTATAAATGTGATTTTTAACTAGGAATTGGTACAATTTGACGGAAATGGTATGATATTAAATTGAATAAAATCATTCATACTAACAATAACGTTATATCTTGTCGTCATTTTCATGTCCAATATGAATGGTTTTAAACTGTCACTGAATAACGTGCCTAGAATGGAGGACTTAATACTTGAAGTACAATTATTAATAATAACATTGTTAGCTATAGTTCAGAACCATTCCAACCTTGGCACGTAAAATTTATTCATATATTCGAAACTGGTGTTGGGATATTAATATAATAAGCATTTTTTTTAAATCATTATATTATATAATATGAAAGCGTTACAAATATCAAAAATACTAATGTCATTTTTTTCTTTTGTTTGTTTTTTGTGAGCAAATAGCAGGATTCTAATGAAGGAGGTCAATTCTCGTAACAAAGTTTTAAATATGCTTGCCGATGACTTTCTATGTACTATTTATATATCATCACGCAGTTCATTTGATTTCACTGTACTTTAGTCGCTGTGTTGAGCGACAATGTTTCGATATTTCCACTCACTGTCACATGTAATGATTTGTTTTCTGATGACGCGTCTCATTTATCAGTTATGGTCAACTTGCTCAGATGGCACTCACTGAAATGCAAAAGTTTATACTGCACCTGGTCTAGTGTCGACGGCACCGTTATATTATTAATTTTGACGCACAGTTGTTAAGTATTTAGCAATGAAACACAATTTTGCATGCCTATTTGACGACACAGCACTATTTTTCGTTCGGTTACTTTCACTGGGCACCAGATAGGCTAACCACAACTTGCTGTACGCAATTGTTGTCAAATTCGATTGCGTAAAGCAAATACTGCACTTTTAGGAAGCACTCAGCACATCTAGCGACGACACGAGGTGAGAGAACGAGTGCGTGACACAACAAGCGGAAACCATTCGACCCGCTCACTCACTCGCATGAGTTGTTGTTTTGCTGTAGTACACCGCGATGCAATAATACTGAAATTAAGTAACCAAATATATTTTCATCGTATATGTAAGCAAAGCAGCTAAACTCATTAATGTGTTTGAGCGCCGTCGCATGGTTACTAAAAGAACACCCACCAAGGCCCGAGCGCCGCATTTGAATACCAATACCGTTTCCACACGACACGCGCGCATGCTACTATACTACTCACAACTACTACTTCCGTACTCACTGTACTATCTGACTACTGTGTACTCTTAGCGGGAAGACTACGGGTCGAAGCGACAGTCCCGAGGATCCATCAAAATTTAAAGCTGACTCTAATTTGGTCCGAGAAGGATCCGACGGATCAGATCCGTGACACTCTTCGCCTGTATTCCCCGACTGCTCAGCTCGGACTAGATTACGCGCTACTTCTCTCTTATCTATCACTCTGTCTATCTCACTTGCTCTTAAGCTACAGTTACTCGCAAGTAGCCACTTCTCTCGCCTTTCTTTCTTCTTCTGTATTCTCTATCAGACTTTCGTCGTGCATGCACACTAGATATGGTTACATAATATACAAAATACTATTGTGCCTAACAACGCTAAAGCCATAAACGTCGAACGAGAGGTACCCAAGGAACGCTACGAGTTAAATCGACATCCAGTTATTCTATAAAGTACATATTTGATTTTATACTGAACAGTTTCTAGAAGATCACAGCCAGCGGGCAATGACACCTTGACACTGTCACAATTCACAGAAGATAGCAACACAACGGAGTGAGACAACATACACACCGACGCAAAGATGGGCGCTCATTGACAACAAGACCACACTGATGAAGCACACACACATAGATCGGCGCCGTCGCGTTAATCAATACATGTGCGTGTGAGTGACATATATGCGCCGAAGAGGCAAGGAATAGTCGCCACGCGTGCTTTGTCTAATTCTGTTCATGAAAACACTCAAAATATGGGAATCAGACGTATCTCTTAAAATAGTTAAGATGTTATGTGACCTTTGCAAAAAAATAATCATTTCAAATTCTCGTTGAACTCCGTGAACAGAAAAAGGCGATTCACGCAAACTTAGTGCGACACCAACGTCCCAAACGGATTAACCGAAACGCGCCTCCTAAAAGAGCTTAATGTACACGAGGATGCGAAAATGAGTTCCCCATTGTGCCGACAAGCGTTCTACTCGTAATCTCTCACTTGGTAGTTCCGTTCGCCCTGCAATGTTCGCACAATTTGTCTTAAATGTATTTGAATGCGTTTTTCTCTTTTTTTTCTCTCGTCACTGACTTTATATGGGCCGCTGGTAACCCGTACAGCCGTAAGGAGTGAGTATAAATTACTATAGTGCTTGTATCAATGTGCGTTTGTGCTTGTGCCTAAGCTTTCTGTAGTGTTTACCTTCCTAGCACCGTAATCTAATTGTCGAACAAACTGCAAGTGGTGATTACTGAAGAGGCATATCTTTGCTGTTTATGATTCGGAGCTAACTTGGCGTGTGAACTGATCTAATCGTTGGCACTACCCAAGTCTGCTTCCAGAAGCATGACCCCTTGCAGCCTGTGAATTATGAAAAGACATTAGATTAATATGATCTTATAGATCTGCCGCTTTATATAAACTTATAGATGAACTAACTAAATGTTAATTCTTTGTAAACGCTTAACAATTTTAGTTTATCTAAACGATGTGGATTGAAAGGTAATAATACATTTTAATTGTTATGGTGATGTGAAAGGGCGTAAACTGATCAGTGTGTGTTGGTATTCAAATGCCCGATCGAGATGCTGAAAGGCGTATGTATGTGTGCGCCGAAGACCCAAATACTCTATCAGCATTGCCGACGGCAATTACCGACCGCACTTACGAATTGATTTTTGCATTCTACATTTTGCAGCGCATATTAAGAATCCTTTGACGCCGATGCTTTATCCTAAATTAGGCCCCTTAAAGTGAAAATGCTTTAGATAGATAACTTACTAGCACGCTCTAGTAGATGCTGATAGGGCGTTTAGGTCATGAAAAACAGGTCTGGTTGAGATGATAACGCTCGTTGGTGCATTTACAGTGCCTGGTGAGCCTCAAGAAGTGAAAGTCACAGCTATTAATTCCACATCTATACACGTCACTTGGAAGCCACCGCAGGAGAAAGAAAAGAATGGAATTATTCGTGGTTATCATGTTCATGTACAAGAAATCCGGGAAGAGGTAAGATTTATGGAAATAGTATCTTTAATACATTTATATAACTTTTGAAAAAGTGTTTTATTTTCATATTAGTATCGTCCGGTATAAAAAAGACTTGTCTATTACAAAAATACGTTTTAAAAACTAAATAACTAATTTTAACTGTTGCCGTAGCGCTCACATGCTTTTTGGTAACCATGGTTCCTAAAATTTTGGCAATCACGGTTGCCAACGATTCATGTCTCGATTTCTATAATTTGTGAAAATTTTTTATAATTAAAACTAATGAATGGAAATTAATTTGGATTTTTTTGAATTTAGTACGAAGCACTAAGCGGATAATACCAAACAAGATTAATTACTTACAAATAACACCTTACCAATGTTTCACAGGGCAAAGGTCTTTTAAATGATCCGATGCGATTCAACGTAATGGACGACACAACCCTTGAACTGAATATATCTGGACTTCAGCCTGATACAAGGTACAGTGTTCAAGTGGCTGCTCTAACCAGGAAAGGCGATGGTGACCGAAGTGCGCCGGTGTCGGTAAAGACGCCCGGCGGCGTGCCAAATAGGCCTACTGTCAACCTCAAGTAAGTTTATTATTGATATTTATTACACGGATCAAAAAATAAATGAGTGTTATTATATTACCAAAGAATATGCTATATTTATGAAATTGTACTTTTGTTTCAGAGTATTAGAACGCGAACCCATTGTATCGATAGAATTGGAATGGGCTAAGCCGACTCAAACATATGGAGATTTGCTAGGTTATCGGCTCAGATATGGCACTAAAGATCAACCC
Organism: Baronia brevicornis; assembly: GCA_031353405.1. Lineage (NCBI taxonomy): Eukaryota > Metazoa > Arthropoda > Insecta > Lepidoptera > Papilionidae > Baronia > Baronia brevicornis. The sequence continues at coordinate 451,737 of JASFAT010002603.1, read as the reverse complement.
TTACAAGAAGAAAACTTTGCCGGAACTAAAGTTACTTCGCATAGAATAAATGATTTGGAAAGAGGAGTCCAATATGAATTTAGAGTAGCTGGTAGAAATCATATCGGAATAGGCCAGGAAAATATAAAATATTGGCTTACCCCAGAAGGAGCACCAAAAGGTCCACCAACAAATGTTACATATCATTTTCAAACACCTGATATAATCAGTGTAACTTGGGAGCCTCCCAGTCGAGCAGATCGGAGCGGTCAAATAAAGAAATACGATGTGCAATTTTATAAAAGAGGAGATCATTCGTCCATGGTAGAAAAACAGACAGAATTAACAAAAGCAGTTTTTACTGGCTTAGAGGAAGATGCTCATTATATTTTTAAGGTTAGAGCGTACACCGATCAAGGACCTGGCCCATACAGTAAAGATATAACCGCTCATACAGAACGCGATATCGGTAGGGCACCAATGTCGGTAAAAGCTGTTGCTACATCTGAATCAGGAATAGAAGTATGGTGGGAAACGGTTCCGTCAAGAAGAAAAGTCATTGGTTATGTTATATTTTATACAATGACACCAGTTGAAGATTTAGATGAATGGCATCAGAAAACAGTACACGTAACTCATTCTGCAGATATAGAAAATCTGGAAAAATTTGCAGAGTATGCTGTTGCAGTTGCCGCAAAAACAGCTGATGGTTTAGGAAGGCTATCAGAAAAGGTAACAGTGAAAGTGAGGCCAGAAGAAGTGCCTTTACACCTGAGAGCGCAAGATGTATCTACACACTCGATGACTCTCTCGTGGTCACCACCATTACGATTAAATCCTGTTAGCTATAAGATTTCGTATAACGCTATAAAAGAATTTGTTGACTCACTTGGTATGACTCAAACGCAAGAAATTCCAAAAAGGGAAATTATTGTTAAACACGAAAAAACATCATTTTCTATAAATGATCTCTCGCCATTCACAACATACAATGTCAACGTGAGTGCAATTCCAAATGACGATTCATATAGACCACCAACTAAAATAACCGTGACAACACAAATGGCCGCACCTAAGCCAATGGTTAAACCTGATTTTTATGGCGTTGCAGATAATGAAATACTCGTAATTCTACCTCAAGCTTCTGAAGAATATGGTCCTATTTCACATTATTATTTAGTTGTAGTTCCCGATGATAAAACGCATAATCATAAACACCCTGACCAATTTTTAACTGATGATTTAGTTAAAAATAATGTGAGAACGGACGATGAAAACGCTCCATATATTGCAGCAAAATTTTTACAAAGAAATATTTTGTATACCTTTCATCTCGGCAATGATGAAATGTATGAGGGATTCCTTAATAGAAAATTAAATCCCAGTAAGAAGTACAGAGTATTTGTTAGAGCTGTTGTAGATACTCCTCAAAAACATCTTTATACTTCAAGTCCGTTTTCGGAATACTTATCATTAGATATGCGAGAAGCTCCACCTGGAGAAGAACCAAGTCGGCCTGATCCCAAGGATATAAATGGAGATCCAGAAATAAGAATAGAGGAAAATAGAAAAGAAGCGGGAATGCTCTGGGTTATTGGACCCATTATAGCAGCTCTAATGCTTTCTTTATGTTTAGTTTTATTATTTATAGTAAAGAGACGTCGACAACCTTGTAAAACTCCAGATCAGGCCGCGGTAACTCGACCTTTAATGTCAGCCGACGTTGGTTTCGGTGCACCATCGGATCCTGTTGAAATGAGACGACTAAACTTCCAAACTCCTGCAATGATATCTCATCCTCCTATTCCCATATCAGAACTTGCAGATCACATCGATAGACTCAAAGCTAATGATAACCTTAAATTCTCACAAGAATACGAAAGTATTGAACCAGGACAGCAGTTTACTTGGGATCATTCTAATATGGAGGTTAACAAACCTAAGAACCGATACGCCAATGTTATTGCGTACGATCACAGTCGTGTTATTCTTCAACCAATCGATGGCATACTTGGCAGTGACTATATAAATGCAAACTACTGTGACGGTTATCGTAAACACAATGCGTATGTTGCAACACAAGGTCCTCTTCAAGAGACGTTAGCAGATTTTTGGCGTATGTGCTGGGAATTACGTACAGCGACGATCGTGATGATGACCAAATTAGAAGAGAGAACGAGAATAAAATGCGATCAATACTGGCCAAGTCGAGGAAGCGAAACGTATGGTATGATGACGGTAACCATTTCGGAGGTACAGGAGCTTGCAACTTACTGCATACGGACCTTCCAAATAACTCGCAACGGAGGCACTGAACGTCGGGAGATAAAGCAACTGCAATTCACCGCATGGCCTGATCATGGCGTTCCGGATCATCCAGCGCCATTTTTACAATTTTTACGCCGTGTTCGAGCTCTCAATCCTCCTGATGCTGGACCCCTCGTTGTTCACTGTTCCGCTGGAGTCGGGCGTACAGGTTGCTTTATAGTCATCGACTCTATGCTAGAGAGAGCTAGGCATGAACGCACAGTTGATATATATGGTCACGTGACTTGTCTCCGCGCTCAACGCAACTATATGGTACAGACCGAGGATCAGTACATTTTCATACACGACGCTTTGTTAGAGGCCGTCATCTGTGGTGATACAGAAGTGCCAGCTCGAAATCTACACGCCCACATCCAAAAACTAATGCGCGTAGATACTATCGAGAACATCACTGGCATGGAATTGGAATTTAAAAAGTTAGCGAATATGAAAGCTGATTCAAGCCGTTTCGTATCAGCCAGTCTGCCTTGCAACAAGCATAAAAACCGCCTTGTTCACATCTTGCCTTTTGAATCTACGCGTGTGTGTTTGACTCCACGCGATGGGTCCGATTATATCAATGCATCGTTCGTCGATGGCTACAGGTACAGAGCCGCTTACATAGCGACGCAGGGGCCTTTGCCCGACACAACTGACGATTTCTGGCGGATGCTTTGGGAACACAACTCCACTATTATTGTTATGCTGACAAAGTTGAAAGAAATGGGAAGGGTAAGATATCATTATATTATACTTTTTTATTAGTAACTATAACTGTAATTAATTGAGTCGTTATTTCAGGAAAAATGCCATCAGTACTGGCCGTCCGATCGTTCCGTTCGCTACCAGTGTTTCGTGGTGGATCCAATCGCCGAGTATAATATGCCGCAGTACATCTTGCGAGAATTCAAGGTTCATTTATTTCCACACTTTTCTTTTCTTTTATTTCATGGCAATTAGTTATTACTATTATGCCAGTGTAAAGTAAAGTACAATAATGTCAAATCTCTTGAAATGTAACTATGTCAGCTTATCATGTTACGTCTTGCTAAAATGGTGGCTATTCTACCAAAACCTTCCATGGACTTTTGTCAACTTAAGTCACGTTACACGTATTTATTTCATATAACTTCACTTTAATCGAACCTTTGCAAAAAAAAACAGGCGGTTTTGATTTTTCTAGTTTATTGGTAATAATTTAGTTCTAAGGAAGTTTTAATTGCCAAACTATGTTACTGGCACTTAATAAAGAGACTGGGTATGAAAAAAAGTTAATTCCAAATTCGAAGGCAAGGTTCTGGGAGAAAACATTGCACACAACCACGAGACTATCGCTTTTTAGTGACTTAGGCGCTGAGGAACGGCAAATGCAGTTATATAGACCTCAAAAAAGCCCTTAAGAGGTACGTAGGCCACAAGTTAGCTTATGCACTATGAGGAGGAGGCTTTTAGCGGCTGATATCGACGTCCAGCACGGGCCCCCACGTTACTTTGTGAGCAACGAATTGCTCGATTCAATTTCCATAAAACATTAGGGAGCTTAAACGTGTGATCTCGGCTGAGTGAGAACACATTTCATAGGACACCATCAAAGTCTTGGTGGAAAGGATGTCAAGGCGTACATCCCGTAATTGCTGTAAGGGAAGGACATACTTGTTATTAATTTTTATTTTCTTAATGCCTTTTTTTATTAAAGTACCATAAAAATACTCGTAGTCCTAATTTTACTTTACCCATAAGAATGTCCATTTTCACACGGATTTCTGTTTATATTGTCTAAAACACCGATTCTAGGATTAAATTTTACAAAAAAATTAAAAAAGAATTTTTTTAGTCATCTAAGCATACTTTAAATATTAATTTAATCCATAGAAAAACCAAACTGTAAGGTGCCCGTTTTTTTGCAAAAGTGCCCGTTTTTTATATTGTAAAATACGTTACCAAAATTAAAAAATGTAACTGATAATAATATATGAATATGATAATAAAATAAAACCACAACGTCACTCATGTAAGTTGGCGAGAAAAGTCCATTTCTGCACTTATTCACATTTTACTAAATTTTATGAGCTATAATATTATGAGAGGTATATACTAAGGTTTAAGGATCCAAAATGGGGTATTTTTCGTTAGACGGACGCAAGCGAAAAATCGCCAAATAACGTAGAATGCCGCCAAATTTCTTACAACCTAACCTTTTTTTCCCCCCACGTAAAAAAAACCTTACCTAATAAATCCCAAAATTTCATAATTTTTTTAAACAAAAATTAAGATAGGAGAAAAAAAGGAAAACGTACTTCGTATTGAATGAATTCAGAAAATAAAGCATATGGCCCAAAACGAACATTTCTCTTATGGTTGTTAGAAATTTGGCGAAATTCTACATTATTTGGCGATTTTTCGCTTGTTAGGTTAGGTTTTTTACGTGAGGAAAAAAAGATTAGTTGTAACAAATTTTGCGGAATTCTATATTATGTGGCGATTTTTCGGTTGCGCCCCACTAACGGAAATGATTCTCCGGTCAAGGTCGAGGATGACTAATTTTTCTTCGCATCGTAACAAAGTCTTATCAGATATTTGTTTCTTAGTATATCGTCAATCACAACAGCTACATACAACACAAAATGTCATTATTATATTTTTATGTTGTTTGTAGATGTCGCTGCTAGTTCGTTGAATGTCATTATGATTGAGTATTTTTGTTGGATCTAATAAGAATGTTTTTGATGTACGAATATAGATCGGATTCTTTGGACTAGTAATTACGATGATTAATGGAATCAAGCGTTACTTTGCTTAAATTCATTGTTATGTGGACAGTCAGAATTTATAATTGGCTAAGATTTTGGACATTGTGGAAAAATGGTGGTTTGTGTTTGGTGTTGATGACAGTAGAGGTGGAGAGTTGCCGACGGCCGTTTTTCGGTAAGATTTAGTTTAAGTTCTATTTAAATCCACTTCCTCTAGTAAAAACACACATTATTGTTTTTCTGATTTTATTTTCTTGTTGCGGAACTAAGCCAAATAAAAATGTTCTTCAAATTCTGATTGTCCACATATTAACAATTACTGTGGTCAACTAAATTATCGTTCTTTATTAACTCGCATCTCGGGCGGAAAATAATTGTACACTCATACCGTTTGGTGCAGTCAAGAATATTTTCCTTCTTGATTGCTACACGTCATCGTACTGATATGATCTTGGAAGTACTCGTTAATAAAATAATATATCTAAAAACATGAATGATCCGCCCGAGATGCGAGTTAATAAAGAACGATAATTTAGTTGACCACAGTAATTATTAATATGTGGACAATCAGAATTTTTATTTGGCTTGACTTTTTAAAATAGTTACAACTAGCACCTGACAGCAGTCACAATCGTGTATTTCGGCGTCGACAGTGGTCCGAATCAGAATGAATCTCACCCGAACCCGAACACCCCATAGGGGTGTAGGAGCGAGCCTCGAGGTTAAACCCCACTACTTGTATTTATGCTAGAGCAGGCGACCGCCTCCGGGTCTATGCGCCGCCGTTATCGGCGGTTTTAGGGGTCCTTAAAATTCGGCCACAACTAAACCCGTTCTACTCCACACTGGGCGAACAGGGTGGGGCCGAAAACGTTGCGCATTGCCGTCCTGTGATCAACGCCAGAACTGACCGCAGCGATGACGTCTTCGAAGCAGACGATGAGCTGGCTAACAGTTCATCGACTCCTCAGATGCTTCGCTGCGTGGATGCGCTTTTTGAAGCGCCGAAACTAATCTCTCCCCGACTGAATGTTGGCTTTTATACAAAAAATGGAGACGGCGAACAAAAACAATAGACAGTTGATTCTTTATCAAAAAATTGTTTCGCTTTACCACAGCGACAATATCTTTTTTAACAAACAAATGAAAACTCAATTCAAATTACATATTTTGTATGAATTTTAGATAATTCTAAATAATTTATTTTACACAAATTACAATTTTTATTCTTATTTAATATAAACCAACATTATTCTTACACAATCTGCCAACGGATAGCGCCAAAATACATATAAAATTAGTTTTGGGACTTTTCCCGCCAACTTACATAAGTGACGTTGTGGTTTTCTATAATCTTTCGTTCGATTAAGTCGTATAAGTGAAGTGGTATAAAATAAATGCGTGTATCGTGATATTTTAAGCTGACTGTCAAAAAGTCCATACAAAGTTTTGGTAGAATAACCACCATTTTATCAAGACATAACGTGACGAGCTAACTATTACATTCCAAGATATTTGATATTATTATATATTATTAATTGTAATATATAACTATATTATAATAATAATAATTATAATTTATAATAAAACAAGATATTTGATATTATAATATTTTATTTGACACTATCATAAAAGTTATTACTAATTGCCATCAAAGAATACAAAATAACACTATAACCATGTTCACGTGATATGTAACTTTCCAGGTGACGGATGCCCGCGATGGGGCGTCTCGAACGGTGCGCCAGTTCCAATTCACAGACTGGCCGGAACAGGGTGTACCCAAGAGTGGGGAGGGCTTCATAGACTTTTTGGGACAAGTGCACAAGACCAAGGAACAGTTTGGACAAGACGGTCCGATCACTGTTCATTGCAGGTTAGATCTATTATTTCCAATATAATTTGTAAAAACATATAAGGTACTTTTCCGTTAGTTGGACGCAAGCGAAAAATCTCCAAATAATGTAGAATTCCGCCAAAAGTTTTACAACCAACCATATGGGGAATTTTCATTTGGGACCATCGTAAGTTGGGGCCTCGTATGTATATTAATATATAAGAACAAATATAAGATTGGTTCAATAATTAGTCCAGTGCTTTACGATTCAGACCAGAGATTTCCAAAGTGTCGACCCCACAGTCCAAACTTTCAACCAGCCGCAAAGTTATTTGTATCAATGGGGAAAAAATTAGAGATTTTTAAAGTAATTTGGCTATGGGTGAGGTATTAGTTCATTTTGGAAAAGAAGTCTCATTGCCCAAAATACTTTGGGAATCTCTGATTTGGACTATTTTAGATCAACACGTCGTATTTTACATCATTTTTTTGCGATTTAGTCGCAGTTTTTTCCCACGAACTGGTGAAATGTAGAACAATTTACCACCTGCAATGTTCCCACGCGATTATGACATGGGGTTATTCAAGAAAAGAGCGTATGTGTTCGTTAAAAGCCGGCAACCCATCTGCGACGCCCCTGGCGGTGCGGATGCTTGTGGGCAGCGGTGATCGCTTGCTCACCACCACGTGACCTGCATGCTCGTCTGTCTGCTCGGCTATAAAAACAAACATGCTTGGAGTTCTATACAACTCCAACTAGTAGTGGTTATAAGTAATTTTGTCAATCTGTTGATGCAGCGCCGGAGTGGGCCGCACGGGAGTCTTCATCACACTGTCGACGGTGTTGGAGCGAATGCAGTACGAGGGTGTTCTCGACGTGTTTCAAACTGTCCGCACGCTGCGCACGCAGAGACCCGCCATGGTGCAGACCGAGGTCAGTACTGTAGCGTGCCTGCCGTACTGCTTACGGCGACATCCGGGATCTTTAGGGGGCTTCTTCAAATAAAATTCTTCAAAATGATATTAACTTATTATTGCGTTTCATTGTACATTTATATAATATATTATTCATACTTTTCATTTTACATTTTACATAACTCTTCTACATAACTCAATATATAATATTTTAATTTTTATGCTGGAATGTCACCCACGTGTCTATTCAAAAGACGTCAGGCGAACTAATACAATTGTGTTCTATAACAATTTATTTCTTTTTCATTTTAAATTTGAATATTACGAATGTAAAAAAGTAATGTAATAAAAAAAGGTTTTAATGCATTAGTGTTACATTTATGAATGTATCACTACACTGAACGAACTCGTTGACCACTGTGTTACCGTTGACGAAGCGCAGGCATTGTATAATATTTTATTACCATACATGTTATTTTTTTAATTTTCATTCCTCACATTTTTGATATTTGTATGCTTACATTGTATTATTAACTACTGTATTTTTCTTCCTATTGCTAGGACCAGTACGAATTCTGCTACCGCGCAGCGTTGGAGTATCTCGGTTCATTCGATCACTACGTGAACTGACGCTGAGACCGGCTCGTCTAAACAAATCCACACCACGCACGGAACGCTGTCGGTTATGCTTCGAAATAATTTGTATGTACTTAAACTCTGATACAACATTTATAATGTTGCTAACAAATATATCGGCAACTCTAATAAATATATCGGTATATATAATAGCAAAACATGTACAAAATCTTAAACAGTACGTTTAATTAATTTTTTTGTGTAAAATAATCGATAATTTAGAAATACATTTATTTAAAAAAAATGTTTGTGATAGATAAACTACAAATTATATTGACATAAAAAGTCCAAACAATTTCCACCTATTTACTTCATATTAACCATATAAACAAATTCACAAATGTTGTGCTATATTTATGAACATCATATCGACAGAGTTCCGCCAAGCTTTCATCGTAGAGTAGTAATGTTCCCGTAAACATATTGTACTCATTTTAACCGCTAAGTGAGTACCGTATACTTTGAGGCTAAAAATGTAACAGTGCCTAGGAAAAACAACTTATGATGTAAATTTACGATTGAGACCATGATAATCATGATTGTGAGTCGGAAGGGTAATAAATATAAATGTACTATTATCCACTAATACTTACGATAGACCTTTATTGATAACTGTCCTCGATATTTTTAATGCCGAGGATGTTTTGCACATAAATACGAATTACTTACAATTCGTGGATTTAGAAGGAATGTAAAGAGTTCGATTAATAATAACGATTAAAGGTCGACTAATGTTAATCGATAATGAACGTTCTGTTTTTGATAATGTACGAATAATAAAATAAACACTATATATATAAAACTTAAAAAAGTAAATAAAACCATATATACAACTAGTTATATGTATAGCATCGAAACATCTTTTCAAAATGTATTAAGGCTTTTTTTCATAATATGATTAATGTTTTATATGAACGCAAATATTAATAATGTAAAAAAGAATAATTATTTCTTTCGTTTTTTTTTTTTAACTAAATAAGAATGATGCCTATGTATAAGGTACATGAATGTATAAATTTCGTATTTGTGTGCAAAATAACTTATTTGAACAATTGCAGAAGTCCATATAAATACAGTTGAAACATTAGATGAATTTATATGAGAAAAAATTTGAAAATAATAACTATTAAAATATATTTATATATCTGTGTAATAACGCCATGGAAATTATAAGTTGCCATTGAATAACATGTAATTAGTGAATAAAATCAATGCGCTTAGAAGAAATTCAATAACACGATATTATATATTCAATTTTAATCGTCGCGTATACATACATATACGATACATATTGTAAAATGTATAATAAAATAAATAGTTATTGCAGCTGTAATTATTAGATGTTTATTTTTCATATCGAGTGTTAAATACATTAGGTAGAGTAAGTTGTGGTAACTCGTTTCATTATTGCAATATACCAGTTCTTTAGACGAATCGGCTGTGTCGTGTGCAATCTGTGTCACTTCTGTGCGTAGTTATAACTTCTGTACATAGTTTTTTTCTTTGGCATAGCGTTATACTGCTAGATTACCCAGATTTTGACAGACTGCGAGATCACCAAAAAGATTGGAGGGAGACAAATACTTCTTTAAAAGATTTTTAATTATAAATGCAATCACTGTTTTTTTATTCCTTTTTTGGTTTCTGTAGTATAGGTTTTGAATATTATCACGTTTTCTTAGGATATTAAAGTATTTTATGTGTATTTATTTATATATAACGATAATAGGAAGATGGATCTACAATTCTTTTCAATAATCTATCCAAAAACTAATAAAAAAATTCACAAGAAATAACGTTTCAATATATTGTCTTCCTCTATCTTTTGAAGTTTTCGATATAAAACACTAGTACCAGTGTTATTTGTTTGAAATTTATTCCCATTATTATACCTTTATTTGTCCACCCCTAGTTTCCATCACCCAGTTATAATCCAGCGGTCTTGTAATGAAAAGTATATACTAATCAGTGGCAGCCTATTTTTTCTGAATACTAAATGTGTTTTTTTTTTACGTATTTAGGTTAGGTGGGGTATTTTTTGATAATCACTGCCTGCTTTAGACATGGTGATTCGATGACATATCTATTAGGTAGAAAAAAAATGTTTTATCAGTGTTGTAACGTCATGTAAGTTTCGAATGATGCTCGGTGGTATCGATTCGAATTAAAAATTCGAATACAGAATCGATATGGCATATGGCTATGAGATTTCGAGTCACTACTCGTTTCAAAGACATTAAGGCATGTTCACATTGTTACAAGTACGTGAATATTTAATAAAAAAATATATTGGAATTTCTTATTAATTTTATAAGACATCAACATTTCCACAGATGTGAATATGCCGAAAAGCAATTTTTAATTATGAACTTCTGCATTTTAATAACTTTAAGTATATATGTTTTGTCTATGACTATTTAAGGCTAAGTTTATTTTGCGTACAGCATCCTCTGACGATTGTAAGAAACGTTCGATGGGAACGTGTGGCAACCTTCATCACACTACTTTAAGCTATCTTTAAGTGTAGTACGTTATTTAATCTTTTACAATAATCCCCTTGCCTAGTAACATATAAGGTTTTTTAGGTTTTCCACTCGTTTTATACAATATACCTACTACTTGTATCAATCTACTTATAAGTTAAAGTTGAGCTTTTAACTTAGGGTGTTAGGGAGTATACCTATTGCTGTCTTAATAACATGAAAAACACGCGAACACCGTTCTGGAAGATTGAAATGTTTACTGTGTATTGTTTAAAATAAAATGAAAACTTCCTGTGAATGACGCACTCAAAAATATAAAACAACCATGAAACACATTCATCAACTTCTAGATAAATATATTTAATTATTTATTCCTCTAGTTTCATCGTCACAATATGTTTGAATTATTGTTCATATAACATTTTTCACATTGTAATAATGTAATAATTTTCTATTTTGTTATTTTTGAATTGTAATATAGCGCATGAACTTAAATTGAAAATATCAACTACTCTAGTTTCATAGTGCGGACACAGGAAGTTATATATATAGATACCTACAAATCCTTATTATCTTATTGTATTCGATCACGGTCGTTCGCAACTGCCATTCGTTTCAATTAGAATGTAACGGAAATTTAAATTTACTGATAAAAATATAATACGAAACGTACGTAGGTATAATTGAGAATATTGTTAAATTGAGGTTATAGGAAAAATTTAATACTCGTTGATGAATCATGTATTTAGCGAGGCTCGAGGTATTTGCACGCTATGACTTGGGAGCTTTGTCCGTGTGGCAGAAGACAACAGAAGGCAGCTTTATTTTAGCTTTAGCTATGTTCATTCCTTAATTTTAATTTGATTTGCGATTGAATTGCCAAAAAACTGTTAAATTTATTTGTGAATGCTTGTTAATGATAACTTCATTAATTTCTTTGAAATTCTACTAGTTAGTTTTAAATGAATTCATATTAAACTAAATGTAGCATTCAGAGACAGCTATATTTATGTTTTAATAATTAATGATTTTACCTGTCTAGCTTTATTTGTCACTAAAAATTTTATGATACAAAATGTCTTTTACTCTTTTATTATATTTTAAATTAATTTTACCTTCAAGCCTATTGATCCTGCCTGAATGCTTCCGAACGCACATAATAGATCTCTTGTACAAACTGTCTATCTTAAGTATAAGTTACATTTTATTCAGTCTAGTTAATTGTTTGTATAAGGGTGATAGTCTATTGGTATTTGAAATGACGTGGTATATAAAATTTCACATAATACACATGGTGAGTATTTTGTGTCACCATCCGTTCGTTTAAAAATCAACCTTCAAACACCAGTGTGTTAGCACCCTTATAATTTTGCATATATCCATATTGTTTTATTATGTTTAATCTATGTTATATTGCCATACGACGGTGCTGTAAGAAATAATTCCAATGTTTAAGTACAAAAAAAAAAGTTACGACTCACATCCTATATTTCATTATTTCCTATTCTTTTGTGATCACTGTTACATTTCGTTTTATGTAAAAGACTGATGATATACGTTCTCCTTTTGTGTTCGTTTTTCAAATTTAAATGTAATCGTGTGCCGCTATATGAAATGTAAATTATCAATGTGTTTTGTTGTGAAATATTGTAACGGAATTCCTCTAGGTTTAATTAATTTTAAGTTACACATGGTAAAGAAAAATATTTAAGCAATAATATGAAATTTTGTTCACATTTAGCCCAATGATTTTGTTAAATTTTAAAATGTAATATATCAAATTTAAATGCATAATAGTTAAATTTAAAAAAATGCAATAACATTTATTTTGTCAAAATCTATTTTTCGCGTAATATTTAATGTAATTTTTTAAAAATAATTCTCAAACTTGTTCAGATCATTTCTCTTATTTGATAGTACAAATAAAAATTTGGGTACATTTTGTAACCACTCGCCATTCTGCGTACCATTTATTGTTTCGCTACAAGTATTAAATGCATCAATGGGGCATATAGCTATAAATAATTATATTTTAGTAAAATTAAAATCGCAATATGGCTAGCGGGACGGTGTGAATGTAATTATTGTAGGAGTTTGTAGACGATTCTTTTGTAAAAATCCCCGCGCCGCGACTCGGGGCACAGTGGATTCGCAAAATTATACATAATGTATATGAAGAAATAAATTTATGTGAGACCATACTCCATTACTTTCATTGTTCAATACCCCTCCTATGTGAGTATCGTAAAAATGGACACGGAAATTGCCAGCAAAAGTTATGAAACTTAAAAGTCAGTCACGTATTTTTCTATGGGATTTATAGGCAAACCAGTAAGCAGGTTACTTAATACAATTTGTATAATAAACTACAAAAAATTGTAAGCAACAAGCTCCGCCCATGGATATCAACAATATCATGAATATAAAATAGGTGAGGAAGAAGGATTTAATGGGAGAGGAAGGAGGAAGTAATACGAGAGTAAAAAAGACGTAAAAGAAGGGGAAGAAATTGGAACTCTGTATACCTACATACGCCGTACGAAACGGGCTAACACGGTATAATGAAACCACTTATCAATCTCTCACTTTCTCTAATAAAATCCATTTACATGATGATGGATTTTTCTCACCTTTTCATATCCATTATTTTTATTCTACATTAAATTGATGTCTAGAATATCATCGTCATCATACACGAAATATGTATACACCTGCCTGTGTATTTACGAAAAAACTACTGAAATTATAAAAAAATATTTTACTTGGTATCAGTATCATATACTAGATTTATAATAGGACTTAAAAATACATTTCGTATTTTTAATAATTAGTATGAATAAAAAATGATATTTGATGATGAATGTAATTCATTAATGAATATTGAAAATAGATTTAAGTGAGCAAAGTTGCCCGTGTTTCTTTGCAAAAATGCATAAAAAAATATTGTACGTTTCACAAATGAGAAAATTTTTACCGTAAAATACGCGTCAACAAAATAGATATCACATACACTACTAACAACAAGAACGTTAAACACATAACGCCACATTTTAACCAATATATATATAACACGAATAAGCTAAATTGTTATACGTATATCACTGTACATAATTATCAACGAAAAAATGAAAGACGACTTGTAAAAGAAATTTACGTTGCGGATGTAGATGGAAGGGTTAGTAGGGAAAGACCAAAAACACACACCTTGACCAAATTGCCGAAGTTTATAGGAAAGGCCAGGACAAGAGTACCCTTAACCGGCGAGCTTTTATGAGTATAGTGATGACTGTGGAGAAAGTAAGGAAAGTATGCCGAGATCGTAGCAGGTGGAGATCTGTGGTCTCTTCGTACCCCTACGGGAAACAGACATGACGATATATATGTATATATGTACAATTAACAACAGTATGTGACACTCCACTGCTGGATATAGGCCTCCCTCAAGACTGCTCACGTTTGTCGAAGAACCGATAACTGCTGGAATTGACGGGTGCTGGAGCGTGGAACGGCCCAGGGCCAAAGGGAGCGATCTGTACAAGGTGGGTGGGTGCTAGATCGAGCTAAGTGGTAAGTCTTGTGGATAATATCCAGATCAAAATATACCGTCATTATATAAATGGCTTGATATATGAGCTTAAAAACTTGTAATAAGATATGTTTGTATTCACAATGCCATTAGAACAATAAAGCCTGGCAAACTAAAGCTCCTCTAATGATTAAATTAATAATTGAATACGTCTTTATATGCTATACGTGAATATATTGCTTAATTGCTTCAAATGCACAAATCAATTATTCAACACAGACAGGAGCAGAACCAACAATCAACATTACAACTGGGCAAAGATCTCTTATACCATACACAAATTAAGGGACGCAGTGTGGATAATTCGTTTGTGTTTCGGACAAGAAAAATATTATATTTAATCCCCTATTATTAATAAGGAATTAAATATAAAATTGGTGTTTTAACGTAGATACTCGCCACTTTGATTTAAAATTGAACCTGAATGGTATCAGATTTCAGACTGAAACTTTTTTCGTATAAAACTATAACATTATAAATTTTAAAAGAACATGAAATATATGACTGTTCGCTTTTCAATGGTTTTTATATTCAGCTTTTAAAACGACGATAATCAGGGAAATTTGGAATTCAACTTTTTTGTTAGTTCAGCATTATATACCAACAGCCAATAATAATCCACTATTGTACTCATCTCCTAAAGAAAGGGTTTGCCATAATAGTCTTGGCGGGCATGCTAGTTAAGGATTGCAGTGCCAAGAACCAATGGCTGGAAATTTACCCTGATACTATACCCCAGATAAATTCCGAAAACAATAATAAAATAATAACAAAGTGTTTTGACTTTTCCCGCCAACTTACATTAGTGACTTTGTGTTTTTATTTCATTTTCATAATATTATATTAATATCAGTTATACTGTTTAATAGCGGTGGCGTATTAGATACTTGATGTTATTGTGTTTTATTAGATGCGCAAATAAATTCTCGCTGTTTGTCACTAGATGGCTCCAGCAGTAAGTGTTGGTCGATTTTGACATATCTAAAACGTCATGAAGTAAACTTATAAATATGGAAAACAAACCGCTCTAATACGTTAGTGGTTTTTTTGTGGCGTCATATGCTAGTCATTTGCGTGCCAAATAATCGTCATTTGCGGGAAGTGTACTTTTCATATTTCATTCAAAGAAAACGACGGCTGAAGCGCATCGCAAGTTAAAAAAAGTTTACGGAAATGCTGCTCTAAGTGAAACAACATGCCGCGATTGGTTCTTAACGAGTCTTTATGACTAGATGTTGATGACTGTCTGCGCGAAGGAAGGCCAAAAACATTCCAAGACTGAATTGAAGAAATTACTCGATAATGATACATGCCAAACGCAAGAACAGCTTGCTTCAGTATGAAGAGTTACCTGCAAAGCTATTTCTAAGCGATTGCATGCGTTGCGAATGATTGATTGAAAATATTTATTTGTCTATTTTTAATTTTACATAAATTTTTATTAAAATAAATTTTATCTCATATTTCCTTTGTCAGAAATAATTGTTTATTTATATCATCAACTGCAGAATTAACTCATACATTTATAAGAATGTTTGTTGAAAACTATATTTGGAAAGGTAATTTAAAACCTTAATGTCGGATGACAACGACGACTTCAAAGAAAGAAAATTTTATTTTTAAATTTTGTTATAAAATAATATTATCACATTCGTGTAAGTGATTCGTGTGGCATTAGCTTAAATAATAATTGTTATTGAATATTTACTATTTAATGTGTAATATTATAGTTAATAATTTGTATTCAAGATTGTGATGACGCTAAAACAGTTGGTTTTACATTTATTCTTTTCAGAATTTGGCGTATAAGGACGATGTTTCTGTAAGATATACAATTGAAATGACAAGATCAAGAGGCGCCTAAGTCCTTTTTTTATATTCAGCGAAAACCAAACACTAAAATACGCACCACGTGTCAACCTGCATAATCCTATGATCTATAATATTGTCGTCCTCAAATTGCGGCAATGAATACGTATTGCTAGACGTTAATTATAATATCGCCCTACGGACGTGAGACGTACGGCCATTCTGGGCGCGGTCACTGAACTGTTGTCCAGGATGACAGAGTTAACAAACGTCTAGAATCGACACGTTAAACTACCGATTAATTTACTAAAGTCATAATACAATATCGTTGCTTTTTAGTATTTAAATCGTTGAATGCTAATATAGAATTACTCGTAAAACTAACTAACTAAAAGGTTACCAAAGTGTGCCGTGAGGCGTGACAGCTATTTGTACTTCGGCTCTCTATTTTTAATACAGCATGATTTTTTTTAATAGGAAATTGTATCATTTCAACAACAGAAAAACGTATTCACTCAACAATCCTCAGTAGTGTGTGTGTAGTAGTGCATACCTAGGAACATGTTTCTTCGAACTTGGAAACATGTTTTAATTTTTTTCCTAGTTTGCTTAAATAATGAATGCATTCTTGTGTGTTAATATAAATATAAAACACAGCTTCATATTGTGCCTATCTGCGCCGAAAAAAAATTATAAGCCTGTCAGTTCGCCCGATATAAATGAATACACAGTGCGAAAAGTTAGCTGGTGCAGGCATAAATAAATTTTATAATAAACAAAGTTTATTTCTTATTTAAAATCCTTATTTTTTCTTCCATTTCGCCTTTATCCTTATAATTAATATTGGAAATTTTATTCTATCCTTGCTTCAAATAATTATAAAACTTAAATCTTCAAACACCAAAATCATTTCATAAATATAAATAATACGTTTTAAATAGACTTGTTTCAAAGAATCACTTCTATTAGATCTATATCTACGGCAGTATATCGTGCGAGGAAGAGATTCGTCTTCGACTGATGCCTTCGTACATGGGCTTTGATAGCTCCAATCGTCCGATACGATTGAAATTTACAATGTCGGCTTGCAAATCGTGTTTGCATGTCAATGACTACACCCGCCTGATGGCTTATCGATGTCGAAATTAAATCATACAAAACCATCATACAGCCTATTAAAATCTGTTAAGTCTCTCCTTTTCGCAATCCAAAAGACTTTCAGTTTTATATATCTTTATTGTTCGCTATGTCAGGTGTTAATTTGTAACAAGATTATTTAAATATAAGTAAAAAAAAAAACAAAATTTTTACGTATTAAAATGTATCAGATAATTTAAAAATATTTATCGATTGTATTCAAACTCTTTATTTATAACTTATTTCCAACATATAATGCAAGTGTATTTTATCTCCCAAAAAAAATTTGTACCAAAACCCAATCAGAACTAATTACTATATTTCGTTTAGTGATCACTAACTTAAAAATGGTTATTATTGAAAAACTTTCCAAATCTAAAGAGTTAGACGTACAGTTGTAGACTAAAACTGTTTAAAATAAATGTTTTCAATGTGTGTACAAATGACAGCACAGTCATGAGATACATATCTGTTCAGCATTCGAGCTGCTATGATCTTGATCAATTCTAAGTATAATGTGAAAGAGACTATAATTAAGAGTTTTAGCTTCATTGTGGAAGAAATACCAAAAGTTACATATCAGTAGAGCTAACACCCGAGTATACTTTTTACGAATTAGAATGGGCTGACTCGCCCCGGAAAGTGAAGCTCTCATAAACCACCTTCTGGATCTTTTCATCCGTGTATTCCCATATATTATAATTTGGATACCAATACTTATTATTATTTATTTCAACTTTTGCACAAAGTGCACAAAAGACAGACTTAATGCCATTAGACAGACTTAATGGCATTCTCTCCCAGTCATCCTGCGGGCGAAACACAAAATTGATTTGGAGTTGGTGCAGCTTGTACTAAAAAATTAAAAACGAATTATATTAATTTAAATACACACTATACATATATTTACACATACAAACATACATATACATATATACACAGGTCTGGATAAGTTTTTGACCATCAAACTAAATGTCAGTTAAATTGCAAATCCTTAAGTATAAAATATTAAAATTTAAAACTTGGGTAAATCTTTTCTTAACAATTTATCGAAATTTAGCCAAGTTTAAATTTTATTTTAAAATTATTATTTTAGGAAATAATATAACCAAACTCCATATCAAGTCACAAGAGATTTCCCATAATGTTGTTTGTACAATTAAATTTATATTTATAAATATATAATCAGATCGGTAAAGCGTCAAAGTATCATTATTTTTAACGAGGGTCTGTGCTTATTAATACTCAATTATGACGGTAAGCCTACCCTAGGGTATATGATACAAAGATAAATTACATTGATAATAAGTTTTCACAGTGAACGTAATTAGGTACCAATCTTTTCAATGTCTAACAAACGCTACAATCTTACTAACAATCGCACGGACTAAATAAAATAATGAGACAATTGTTATGTTTGCGCCCAGCTGTAATTATAAAGCCTACTGGCAGTTTCTGTGACAAAGTCACGCGGCCTGTGAATATGTGTTGTCACTGTTTAAAAATTTTTTGGTAAAAATTCAGTGCGTACTGCGCAAGGCAACATCATGACAAATTTAAAATTGGCACACACACATATGAGTATCTCCGACACGGCTTCTTCCTTCTATAATTATTATTATTCTATAGTTATTAATTCGATAAAGCTGTTAAAGCCAATAGGCTACCAGCATTAACATCTTCGAATCAAACTGCGCAAGACACATTATTTTCATTTTTTTACTGTTGAATATTTCTCTCAAGATTCCGCAAATTTCTATAAACGAAAGGTTCTATGAACGGAAGCTGAGCGGTAGTGGTGTGCAAATCAAAACAATAAAATATATACATGCCTACAGGTATTTATTCCGAGTCTATGTGCCCCACCAATTCACCTTGGACAAGCTTGGTGGACTAATGTCTATTCCTGCATAAATGAGGAAGTATGTGTCCAGCAGTGGAATATGGAATATATATGGAAGAAAGAAACTTACATTTTTATTTATTTGCAATATTAATTTTAAGGTGTTTAATCGTAGTGTCTACTTGTTATAAATGAAACGTCTCCCAAAATAAAAAGCCACCTTAATATCCATTACTCTTCCAAATTAACTCTTCCTGTGCGTGACGTCGTTAGCTTACCTAGTATAAATATGAAGAATATTCCCTATTTTAGTATAAATAACTTACTCTAGTTATACATTTTTAAATAATAAATTAATATCAAATTATAAATAACATACGTATATCTTTTTGAATAATAAATTAAGAAACATAGACGAAACTTAAATTTTAATAACAAATATAAGGAGTGTCTGGTTACCAATGGTATATTCCTTCTCTCTTAAAATTAAATGCAAAACACAAAACATGTAACTTATTATTTAATTGATCCACACAAAGAAAACACTTTGTGGGGCACAAAGTGTTTTCTTTGTGTGTTTTTTTACATTGCGCGCATAGAGTTCATGCCTAAGAGTGCATAAAAGATAAAAAATAATAATCAAAAATATTATCCGTTACGGTTGATTTTATTATATTTTTAATTATTCACCACCACTGGCCGACCACCTTTGTACTAAAGGTGAATTTGTACAATGTTTACAAGTGTAATCGCTTAACCCCTTACAACCGTGACGTTTCTATAATCAGATTACATACTTTTAAATAAATTTGTGCGCGCTCCAAGGTAACACCTGCCGCGTAACATTAAAAAATAATTTAATAGAGGGTTCGCCTTTCATTGTTGAAACAATGTAATTTTATTGACCTTGAAAAAAAGGTCTTGATGTTTCTTTATAGATGGACTATCAAGACTACGTGCATGTTATCTCAGATGGTAATGCCCTAGGAAGTATACACTAAACTATATGTATGTCCGGTAGCGAAATTTGAATTAAATAATTAGTAAACGCATGCTTACTGATTCTTTTCAACGAATATACAAAGCACTTTCACTTCACGCGCATAGTTTCAACAAGATGGTGCAACGCCTCACACTGCTAGAGAAACCATGGAGTTTCTTCGTGAATTTATCCCTAACAAATTAATAAGCATTTTCGGCGAAAACTCCTGGCCACCAAGGTCGCCAGATCTCATCCCTATGGACTTTTCTTTATGCAGGTACTTTAAAAGTAAAGTCCATGAAGCAAACCCAAAGAGCATCTCAACATTAAAAGAAAATATCGTCCGCGAGGTTAACGGCATTCTGAAGTTACTACTTCAGCGAGTGGCATAGAATACTATGACTAGATTTCGAAAACGTGCCTTTCACTTGCCTTTAAATTTTATTTAAAGCCTTTGTAGTTTGTTTATTATATTTGTTTGAATTGAATTCTTATTTAAGCCACTGGATAATGTACTATCCATGAGCTCGAATTTTACTGTATTGTTTGTTCGCCACCGCATAAATATTCATTTTCTTAGTACTTATTAGTAAACTCCTCTATAATTTTATATTTAAAGTGGCTTGTTTAAGCATAAAATAAGGCTTAAAAGATTATTTCAGAAGGGACTACTGAAGCAAATACTTAAAAGTAAGCAGCAACATCTAGCTGGGTGATATAAATCAATCTACGATCCCCAATAACCCCGTCTAATGTGGAGATTACAATACCCCACAAATTTGAAGAAAGCCTGTGTCTAGCATTGAATAATTACAAAACCTCCCAAATTTGAAGAAAACCTTTGTTCAGCATTTAATAATTACAGTACCCCACAAATTTGAAGAAAGCAAATGT
Organism: Baronia brevicornis; assembly: GCA_031353405.1. Lineage (NCBI taxonomy): Eukaryota > Metazoa > Arthropoda > Insecta > Lepidoptera > Papilionidae > Baronia > Baronia brevicornis. Next base: position 430,579 of record JASFAT010002603.1, on the reverse strand, counting down.
GAGAGTTGAATAATCACAACACCTCACAAATTTGAATAGAACCTTTGTCAGGCATTGAACAATTACAACACCCCACAAATTTGAAGAACGCCTATGTTCAGCGTTGAATAATCACAACACCCCACAAATTTGAATACAGCCTTTGTCCAGCATTGAATAATTACAACACCCCACAAATTTGAAGAAAGCCTATGTTCAGCGTTGAATAATCACAACACCCTACAAATTTGAATACAGCCTTTATCCAGCATTGAATAATTACAACACCCCACAAATTTGGAGAAAGCCTATGTTCAGCGTTAAATAATCACAGCACCCCACAAATTTGAATACAGCCTTTGTGCAGCATTGAATAATTACAACACCCCACAAAATTGAAGAAAGCCTATGTTCAGCGTTGAATAATCACAACACCCCACAAATTTGAATAAAGCCTTTGTCCAGCATTGAATAATTATAACACCCCACAAATTTGAAGAAAGCCTATGTTCAGCGTTAAATAATCACACCACCGCACAAATTTGAAGAAAGCCTATGTTCAGCGTTGAATAATTACAACACCCCACCAATTTGGAGAAATCCTATGTCCAGCAACAAAAAATAAGAAGCCTCCTCCTCCTCTTAATTTATCTTTTTGGTTTTTAATGATTAATATAAATTAGTCAAGGTACATAGGTAAAATACAACTTTGGGTCCCGGAATACCGTCAATAACCTATTTCGGTGTCAACTAGCTTTACAACTATAACCATATATAAGCATATATTAATAATGATAAATAAATTAAATATCTGCCAAAAAAATAAAAACTACAACATATTTCTACCATATTAAAATATTACGAACCAACCACAATACCTACCTTTTCCCCTTCACCTTTCTGCACAATACCAAGGATATAAATTATTTATCATCTAGTTCCCACTCCAGCGGGGTATGAAGATCTTTATTAAGTGGCAACATTCATTTGGCGGTAAAATGGAGACAGATTAATTAGTGCGTTTAATTAAATAATATTACTGTGTATTTTGGATGCTTAGAGCAGGTAAAAGACATAATTAGTCATTTTTAAAACCCACTGGTTGTTTAAAAATATATTTTGCACCTTTTTAAATTTAACTAAACATACAAACATTTCATAATCATTAAAACATGCAATAAATTTCTAATAAAAATATTGTTTAATTTTATATGGTGGAAGTGAATTTATGACATTATATAAATCATAATCCCTAACAATTTAAATTGATTAGGACAAGAACAAAACCAATGCGAGCGCCGAATGGTGCTCTTATAGGAATCAGCTAAAACGCTGGAAAAAGTATCACGACAGCGTGAAAGGGGCTAGTTCCAATCCATAATCCCCTCGAATGGGGTTCATGGATTGGAACCTACCTTAGCTTTCGATTAGGTTCTATATAGTATTGGAGCGATCTCATCACCACGAGTCATCGAGATCTCATCAACAAGAACTCAATTGAAACCTATTAGAGCGATAGAAATTTTAATTATACGCTAAGTTGAAAATATTCAAATTAACCTGAGGCTTGAATAACTTTCAATTAAATTTTAACTCGATTTTAGGATAAGCTTACTATAACATTATATTGTTAAACATTTCATATTAAAAAGTTTGGGAATTAAGAGAAAATATATAAGTATCGTACTTCGGAATCCAATACCGCGAATATTTTTGGAACAAAAATTTTAAGGTTATCAAATTGTGATCGGAATAAATCGGCACCGACTTATTTTTTTAGACATCAAGTTTGCCTATTTTTTAGGTATCAGTCTTGTCTACTATGAAAGAGCGTTCCGGATTGGAAGATTATTTATCTACATTTAAAAGCCTTCGTTATCTATATCACCACTTTCATCATCAGTCTACAGCAGTCCACTGCTGAACATAGGCCTCTTCCAAGGCGCAACACCGAGACCGCTCTTCGAATACACGCATCCAGTCTTTCACAACTGCACAGATTGTCTCTCCATTTAGCCAGGGAATGTCTCACGCTACATTTACCAATATGCAGTCTCTACTCCAACATGCGTCTACGTCAGTTTATTAACTAAAAGTAGTCATTGCCAAGCCAATTTGCTGACTCTAAGAGTTATTTCGATGATTCTCCGACGGATTTCTGTATTCTGAATCACATTTACCAGAGAAACCTCAAGCATGGTCCTCTGAACGACTTTGAGCTTGTAAAGCAGATGGACTGTCAGTGTCGACGCTTGGGCACCGAAACAACAAAAATCTGTACAGGTAGAACACATAGTTTGAAGTTTTTGTCAAGTCTTTCATCTTCAAGCTTCAAAGTTTGGACGACGAGAAGACTTGGCAAAGTAATCTATAGATACCATACATACATACCTATCGTCACGCCTGTCTCCCGTAGGGGTAGGTAAAGATCACAGATCTCCATCTGCTACGATCTCGGCATACTTCCCTTGCTTCCTCCACACTCATTATTGTCCTCATGCAAGCCCGCCGGTTAAGGGTACTCTTGACCTGGCCTTTTTTAAAGACTTCAGCAATTTGGTGAAGGTATGTTTATCGTGGTTTTCCTTTACCGACCCTTCCATCCATCCTTGCGAATGTGGATGGAAGGGTCTATAGGTACCATGCCCAACTAAATCTATCTATAGGCTTATAACCTTTTATTTATTTGCTTGAATCATGGATAAATACAATTTGCATTTATAACAATTAACAAAAATATCTAGTACCTAAAAATCTTTAACTAGCACCAGCTTCTAACCAAAACAACTCCCTATTGAATTTCATTCGATTCGGTGATTTCAAAATTAATTTAACCGCAGCTCCCGCTTCTGTATGTAAATGGGACCTTGCAAAGGCTCCGTATCCACAATCAGACGGTGGAATAGAAAGCAGACGATATTTGATTGAACTTCACCAAATCGCATCAAATGAGAAAAAGTATCAATGGTTCATTTTCTTACAATAACTTGCATTGAGTTCATTTAGTAACTATATTGATTGTATTAGTATATCCACTTATTATATTACCAATAAAAATTGTTGCTTGCTTGATATTTATTGGTCTCCCTCAGAAGTAGACTACGGTAACACTCCTTGTCTTACCGTAGTCTTTAGTCACTACGCGTGGGAGATAGTTTGGGAATAGTAGTTTAGTTTTATTGCTCATTGTAGCTACTGGCCTGGCCCCATAATCACCTTTTCGACACACACCAAAATTACATAAAATGGATCAATTTTATGAGAATTACACAGTAAATTATTTTCAAACAGAAAATTATTTTTTCAACATGTACATATGTGCTCTAATAATCATCAAATATATATTTTAATTTGTATGGTATTTAAAACCTTATATCACACAATTGGCTCAATATACACAATTCTGCTTTATATATACAAATTAGAAATATATAAACTTGTGTACTTTCAAAGTTTCATTTTATTTTAAATAACCTACCGCGGCTTAAAAACGAAATATATCAAAAATTTCTAATCTCACAATTATAAAGCTTTTTATTAATATAATAAGTCTTAAACCTGCTCAAATTTTCCATTAAACTGGACGATTAATTTTATCGTAACACTAAAGATTTCGGTGTCGCAATATATAAATATTAAGTACGTCATAAAATATATAATTTATATCCGAATAACAAATTATATAAAAAATAAACAATTGAGATGCTAATATTTTGCTCCAAGGCAGTTACAATTTTGTATATCAAAATACAGAATATAATAATATATTATTTTATTATTCTCTTGTAGCTTTTATCATTTGGTGAAATTCCTAATAAAATTCATTTTTTTCATGAAATCATTTGAAATACTAAATTATCATTAGTTTATTTTAAAATTATAAACGATATTTTATGGCGGGATTATTTCGCAGGCAAAGTCCAATAGCCAATATGGCTACCAAAATTGGATTAGCCGATGATTTAAAGAGGAGAGCCTACCCATTTTAGCAATCTATGACGCTATTAATTATTATTTCCGACAAAATAGAATACTAAATAGTACTTTGAAAAATAATTAACTAACATTCGGGACAAAAACAGTCAATGATCACTATTCTTTCTGTTGTTTATCTTTTTGTGTATATAAATGTATATTTATTATGTGCTCATGAATTTATATACATAATTATAATGTTTTATGTATGTATATAATTTTATATCTATTGTAATATCTATTATAGTATACATATAATTTGTATTTCCATGTTTACTCTGTTAAAACAGGTCTGCTAGAAAACATCATGTTTTAATTAAAAAAAGTCGTCTCTTTAGATATGCGTAATTTATTAAATTAAATAAATAGGGTTTTCAGCTAGGTATCAAAGTAAAATGACTGTATTCAATGGTACATTTTATTGACCAAGTTATATAAATGCGTGTATTACTGGTGTAAAATATGAGCCTTATTATCTTCATGAAGACACGTAAAAATCACTTGAGGACATTTTTGAGATATCGGCCTACGCGATGAAGAAAATAAATAATTATAATAATCACTGTCATCATCAATCATCAATACTTTTCACAGGTTCCTAAGGTATATTTCATATCATCTCCACAATTTTAAACCATTACCAACTGTAAATTTTATGTTACAACACTAAAATATGTTACATTTTCATGCATTCCATTGTTTTATAGCTCATACATATTTATAATACATAATATAGAGACCTCTCCATTTCCAAGAAATGGATAGTAGCCACTTATATACATAATATACCATACCACAAAGTCTGAAGACAAAAGTCTTCAACCAGTGCGTCCTGCCCGTACTCTCATACGGTGCCGAGACGTGGACACTGACAGTCCGTCTCCTCGCCAAGCTCAAAGTCGCTCAGAGGGCTATGGAGAGAGCTATGCTCGGGGTTTCTTTGGTGGATAGAATTCGAAATGCAGAAATTCGCCGGAGAACCAGAGTCACCGACATTGCTCTTCAAGTTAGCAGACTGAAGTGGCAATGGGCTGGACACATTTGTCGGAGAACCGACAATCGTTGGAGTAGACGAGTGCTGGAGTGGAGACCGCGACTCGGCAAACGTAGTGTGGGATGCCCTCCTGCTAGATGGAGCGACGATCTGCGCAAGGCGGCTGGCAGAGACTGGATGCGTGTAGCCGAAGATCGGGCTAGGTGGCGCGCCTTGGGTGAGGCCTATATCCAGCAGTGGACTGCCGCGGGCTGATATTGATATACATAATATAGAGACCTCTCCATTTCCAAGAAATGGATAGTATCCACTTCGCTTGTTCAAGCCGGATAAGCGGGAAAAATACATATATTTACCCTGATGCGAGGATAAACCCGCAATCATTTACTGAAAAAAATATCACCACTGAACCAATAAGGTCGTCTTCTGTTACTAAGAAAAAACAAGCCTTAGAGAAATCTAACAGTAAGTTATATTTGTTAGTCAAACAACTTTACCATACATATTAACTTAAATTCGGAAAGCAATTCTCTTCGGGTCGGTGGATGGATTGGTCGACGGACCGATCGCTGGATGGATAGATAGATTGATGGATGAATATTTATGTATATATATGTATACATAACTTTTGAAATTGAAATTTTGTTTGATTGATAATCACTGATCAAAAGTAATAATCACATAAATTGTAGTTCACCGGGTCATCTAGTTATATATAATTAATACAAATTAATTTCCTAAATTGTAACCTAATTACCCTAACGAAGGTAGTATGGATGCAGTAATCACTCCTGTGGCTATTATCTAACCACATTAAAGCGTGATTACACATTTTGATCATACCAGCATATTGTATTTCTAGAATAATTTTAAGCTTTGATTTAAAATGTCAAATACAATAGAAACCTTGTTTTACTTTGCTTTGGGTAGTTCAATAAAAACTATTCACGATTCTAAAGAAGAAACAAGGTTGCAGTTATAAACTCTGTACGTTATAAATTAAGGACAAAAATAAATACTAACAGTTAAAATAAAAAGTTGACGGCCTGATTGACGCGGGAATAATGATCGCGGGTTCATTCCCTCATCGACATAAGCATATAGTTGGCAGACCATACCTGTAGTACATATACAGGTACTATACTCCTTGTCTACTATATTCATTGTTGTTTAAGAATTCTGATGATTTGTAAAAAAAAATTTGGTCAATAATTAATAAAACAAATATGGAAATAACAACAAAAAGTTTTATTATCATTAAAATCATTTAATTTACATTTTGAACGTATCATAATTACAATTAAAATTATATCACGATTCTGGCATTTTTTTCCAAACAAAAAATTGTATTTCAATAAATATATCCACAGAAATCTAAACAAATATATAATAGAAGTGACATAATATGAGTACAGGAGGCCCTTGTCGAATTTTTCCCTTATCCAATAAACCGACCTAATTGGCTCAGTGGTAAAGTTACCGCTTTTGCAATCATTGGGCGTGGGTTCGATATACGCATCGGAATAGATATATCTGACCTAGAGGTATTTATTACAAGTTTGGATTTCCCATGTATCCGCATTGGACAACCACGGTGGATAAATGTCCATTCCACCGAAAGTGGACATATCGACGAAAAAACGCGGTAAATGACACATACCAAAAAAAATTATTGCATATTCGGATCAGAAAAAAATACTGCGTCGAATTATCCGAGTCTCACAGCTATATATTACAATAGACAATGTTGTACAGCGTTGTGCTGTTTTTGAGTGATCAGATACAATTATTTCGGAAATCTTAAGTTTTCTTGGCTCTGGTGGTAAGTTTTCATTTTGCAATTCACTACGTTTTCGCTTTATTGCTTAGATATATAGACTGAAAAAAATATAAAAACAAACGTATACGAAGTTAGAAAATTCGGTGTAACGAAAAACGGATATCTATCCGTTAGACTACCATCACAGTTATGTAGATAGTGGTCTTTATTGATGTATTATATGTTTTTAAGAGGCCATATATATCCCGCTCTTGAGCACGGGCCTCTAGGAATTGTCTGAACTACCACGCTTATCCAATGCGAATTGGAAGGGTAAATAGAGCAGTAATAAATATCTGCATCGTGATGCGGGAATCGAACTCCATAGGCAATAAACAAAATAAACAGGTTAATTTGCAAGAACATACAAGTGGCCTCGTTTTGGTATAAAAAAATTTACCCACTTGTTGTTTATCCAAAAAAGCTTTTTATTTAAAAAACATTTGTTTCAATATAAAAAGATATTTTAAAATAAACGTTTTAAATTATCTTTCTAACGTATTTTTTGGTACTTTTCCGTTAGCCGCGTGCAAGCGAAAAATTACCAAATAATATACAATTCCGCCAAATTTCTTACAACCATAAGGGGAATGTTCGTTTGGAGCCATGTGCTCTATACTCTGAATTTATTAAAAAAAGCACGTTTTCGTCTTTAAAAATTATGAAAAAAACCTGATCTAACCTAATAAGTTAGATCAGGTTTTTTTAAGAGAGGAAGTAATAGGTTAGATTAGGTTGTAAAGAATTTGGCGGAATTCTACATTACTTAGCGATTCGCTTATGCCCAGCTGACGGAGGAGTACCTATTTTTTCAATGTAACACATTTTTTTAATACGTAATTATAAATATTGTTCCATAAAACTAAAAAAGTGGGGACAATCTGTCAATCTCATAGTATCAACATGGATTACAATATAAACATGGATTACAATGGATGATGTCATCGCGTCAAGTTCTTTATGCGTTTATGATGACACATTTTTATAGATTATTAATTTGAAACAAATAATTAAAACACATTTTTAAAATAAAAAAAAAACTGTTGTCGCTTTTAACTTAAACTTAATGTTTGTATTGTTTTTTATGCAAGAAAACTAATATACGGTATATACATTGATGCTCCATTGTGCGTAATATCTACAAAATAACTAAACAATCAACAAAATGTCAATAGATCAAATTAAAATATCATATAATAAATACAAAAGGTTACTTCTTCATAATCGTCAGTTCATTCATTTCCTCAAAACGGACCTGAAATAAGAAACAGTATTAGTACAATGTGTGTAATGTATTTACGGTTATCAGCGATAGATGGCGCTATTAACATATGGTTCGCCTAGGGACTAAGCTGTATGTTTTAATAGTTTAGTCTATACCCATTGACAAGTTATAAAAGTAAAAATTAAAAAGAGGATACCTCCAGAGTTCCTTTCGCCGTTTCTTCCCCGTTCAGAGTAATCGCATTACAAAATTGTGGTAAAGCTTTATTGATATGAAAGCTTATGTATAATCGAATAATACGAATTTGAATTTCAGCTAATTACATAATACTCGGTCAACTGGTCTATGACTATAAAAATGAAGATGCTATTGCTTTTTTAAAAACTCATACAGGCTTTACGGTGGATCCCATGTGTAAAAAAAATATGTACGTCGCTATGATGGGTTAGGGACGGCGGTGATCGCTTACCACCAGGTGACACACATCCACACAAAAAAAATGAAGGAGTTAGATGAAGATTTATAGAATAAAAGAAACAACTAACTTAACTATCGCACAACTCATGTCCAAGAAGAATTTGCCATCCAAGTACCATCTACCTAATAAGTAGATGGTAGGTGTAAAATTTTTCTTCTTTCTAAATATAAGCTTAATCTTACATTGGTTTAATAAACTATTTTCACTTACTTCTTCTGAAAACCAAACTTGCTCAACAAGGTTGGTTGGTTGTTCGATAGGGAACCTGTTTTCTTTAAACCTGGCACCTTGCACATAGATTTCTTTAAGCCGTTCCTGTTGAGGCCATTTGATTTAAATTTGTCTAATATTATCTGTGACGGCTTCAACTTTGGAGGCGAATCACCAAATGAAAGCTGAAATTTAACTAAAATAGTTATTGATTTATTTATTTGTAGAAACAGAATCTATTTTTTTCAATTCCTACTATTAGTTTACTTTCCCTATATATATACTTATATATCTTGTTCAAGTTTTCAATCGTTAATAAAATACTTTTTATTCATACTCTCAAGTTCAAATATATATTTTTTTATTGCAGTGGATGACACTTGACATTATTACAGGTTTTTTCAAATTTTAATTCATTAATTACATTTAATTAACACTAGATTGCCCAAGAAGTCATTTTGACTGCTTTTTAAATTTATTAGTGTGGAGGAAGCAAGGGAAGTATGCCGAGATCGTAGCAGATGGAGATCTGTGGTCTCTGCCTACCCTTACGGGAGACGGGCGTGACGATATGTATGTTAAATTTATTTAGAAAAAATCTATATTTATACTGATGCAATTTCTTAGTATTTTGAGACAGCATACAGTTTTACTGACATACAACTATATGCAAAACCACAGAGTTCTAAGAAATTGTATCAATATAAATATTTATTTTTTTTTCAATAAATAAACTGTTAAAATGACTTGCTGGAGAATCTAGTGTTTAAAGTAGGAGTTGACTTTTTTATATTACTTGTTTACCACTAAACAAACTATACCTGTGAATCTACCGGTGTTACTAAATTTTCTAATGGATATGTATTTTCTATCACAGAATCTTCACTCGACATCTGTAACATTAAATCACTATCTGTTCTTAACTTAAACGGATTCCTATCCTTTGGACTTTGGATTAAAATTGGACTTTTCTGGATTTTTAATGGACTATTTACTGAAGTGTTTTCTTTTTGCGAATTCTCCAGTAGTGTATCATCTATTTGTGAACACTGTGTGTCTATTTCCAATGGTTTACTCAGCATCTCTGTTTGTGCCACTTTAAAAGGATTAACACTCGCTTTTTCTGGTGACTCTTCTATTGTAACATTGTGTTTAGAGGTTTCAGATGGTTCCATATTTTCACTATTGGAGGCAGAAATAAAAAATTTGCTTTCTATAACACTATCACCTAAAACTGTTCTAGGAAACTTGCTCAGTCTTTTCAGGACAGAGTAGCTACCGTTTCTTAGACATTTTTTGAATGATCTATCTTTATTTTCTAGTATTGGTGATTTTTCCCTTTGCGATGATAGTTCTTTAATAATTTCCGTTTCACTTAGAGCTACATTGTGTATATCTTGACTATTAGAATTCTGAGTTATTTCTGTATCTTCATCATCTATTCTTTGTCTTTTAGTCGCTGGTTCTACACAGTACATACTACTTAATGTTTCTATTGTTAAACTGAAATAGAAAATTATGCTCTAATTATATAAGATTTTCATTAAAGCTAATATGATTAAGGCCAATATTCTTTCACTTTCTTATTTAATATTAATACATACTATGTAACATAATAGAGAATGAGACAACTTTTCAGAAAATGTTTGAGATACTCCTAATGGCTATATATATGCATAAAAAGAATTTTACTTAATCATATTTGATCCAAATAAAGAAAATTTATCTACATAAAACTATGTATTATATAAATGTTATTTGTTTAAAACTCGATGGTACTTTCTGGGATCTTAGATCGTGTGACCTCATCTCACCCACAAGGTCACATAGTTTAATTGGTGTTACGTTTAAGATAAGTAATATTAAAATATCATTTAATGAAAATAAATTATATCGTTATTATTTCACAATAAAAACTCTTTCTTAATGATTATATTGTTTTACAAACATTCATTCATACTTCATATTAGACATTTTTCTGATTGCTGTTGGATTGCCTATTATGGTAATACCTTTCATATTGAGAAAAATAAATTTCCAATCATGGTTATGGCTATTATACATTAAGTGATTCATCAAGTGTGGTGGGCAAGCTTGCTTTCAGAATAAATAACATATTTAAACTAATTATATAATAATATTTAAGCTTGTTACTTTAGTAAATTACCTATCATCCTGAGTCTCAGCCACATATTTGCTTACTAAATTAACTATTTTCTTTTTCATTCTTGTTTTCGGTACTCCTATAATAGGCTCTAGTTTCTTCTCTTTCTTCACCCATGGCTTTGGATTGTCTAAGTATTTTTTAAAATTCTCACTCCATATACTAGGATGGTTAGAGATTCCTTTTTCGTTCCAGCCATTGGTTTTTACATTGCATTTCTAAAAACAAGAACAAAGTTATAAAAATATGTATTTTTAGAAAGTTGACTTGTTTTGTGTAAAAACTCATGTTCATAATTGTTATAAAAGTTACAGCTTTCTGTTAAATCTTTAGCGGATTTTTGGTGCAAATTAAATCGAAAACTGAAGAGTATTTTTTGATATACTTTAATTTATTTTATTTACATGTGTTTAACGTGGACGTGTTTAAGGCGGTCTCAGGGAGTATCTTTGCCTAGCCGCTTGTCCGGTATTTATGGTATTGGTACACGGGTACGCGACCCCGGCCTACCGAGCTACTACCATATCACTCCTCGTCTCCGTTGCGATAGTATCATATCCCTATCATCCTGTCTAAATTCATCTTTTTTTCCCCTGCCTTTTCCTTCCTTCTCTATCCTTTTCCCTTTCTCTCCGCCAATCCACGGTCTCCCGTGCCAAAGGATGCGTGGCTAAGGGCGAGCTTAGTCACAAGCGTGCCGACCGTCCCGGGATCGGGCTCCACTGAGTAGAGCCGTTTCGTTACGATGAATGTGAGAGGAAGGATGGATGAGTGTGAAGGAAATGGCGGAGTCGTAGCGAATAGAGATATGTGGTCTCTGCCTACCCCTATAAGGAGATAGGCGTGACTATATGTATGTATGTATGTGTTTAAGGCTTACTGCTTGGGTATGACTTGATATTGTTAATAAAAATGTACATTGACACCGAAAGGCACGTTACACTGCTTTATACGCTTTATACACTGCGCAACACCGGGCCTTCTACGATAAGAGTTAACGGTAGCCTACAAGTATTTATTTTTAGCCTGAGTATCCCACCAATCTACCGTGAACATTCGTCCAGAAATGGGAAATACTATCTTGTCAAACTGAAGGACACAGGGCATTGTGTAGTTCAGTACGACATATGTATATGAGCTGTATATAAAAAAGTTAAGCAGTGCTTGCTTATCTACTTATGTAATATAAGTATGTCTACTAGAATACTAAGAAAGGCAGATAATAAAATTAATAACAATTCAATCGATCCACTGTTTTCTTTTTTCGAAGTGACAGTAGATTATTTAACTTAAAAGAGACAAGCGAAGCAGTTCGTCTTCTGCAATACTGAGAGGACACCAAATGCATTACCTACAGGAAAGACTTCAGGAAAGAGTTTGGATAATGGTAGGGGGTAGAGGACCTTAGCCAAACGTAATTATGTCAATGTACTTATGTCAATTCATCCAAAAAAAAAAATATATATATAAGTTATTGTTCACAATCTTAGCTTCCTTACCCCATTATCATTATTATCTGGATCCCAATCGTCCATTTTCTTCAATGTGAACGGGTCTAAGTTGCCAAGAGCCAATTGGTAAGCTACTTTATGTTCTATTAATTCTCCAGCATTCACGCATAAAGCTTGTTCTACATCTGAAAATAATTTTTAAGGATACTTTAAAGCAGAGCATTTGCAACCCACTTCATTATTAATTTTGTAAACATATTTTTCTTACTTTTACGCTAGACCTCTAATTTTTATAATAAAAATGCACAAAAATCAATTTATATTTGTACACCTTAATCGTACCCCTAAATCGATATATTAAAATTCGTATTACGAAGAACAAAACGATAAATTAAAAAATATTAAAAACTTAACTATGGTCAACTTTCAGCCACTGTAAAATGACTAGTTCTGATAAAGCTAGTATAGATAAATCATACAATTGATAAAAATTTACCTTCATCATCAGTTTCAGTTAACCGTACCATTCTCCTCTCTACAGGATCATACACATATTGGTGTTTGAATGTTGCTTCCGCTTTCAAGAAATTTTCCCTATATTCGTCGGTCACAATAAGATTTGCTTTATTGAAAAAACTAGGCAGTTTTCTTAGAGCCTAAAAATATTAAAAATCAGCATATAGGATTAATTTTAAATGCAAAACTATTAATAGTTAAATAAACAAACTCGTTAAGCTCATAGACTCACACTAGAATTGACTGTCTTACGACAGTCAATTCTAGTGCGAGTCTATGAGCTTGATGACACAACCGTTAATCAGTTAATCCTAGACAATATATTGCCAAGCAAAACAGTATATATATATAATCTTAGAATTTTTGACTTTGCATACAGTTGTACGTCTGTACAACTGTATGCTGTCTCAAAATTTTGGGTTGCACCAGTATAAAGTGTGGGTCTGAGTATAGGTCGCAAACTACTATTAGGTGTACAAATAAGTTTCCGCAGTTTTTTATAAAAAATTAGGAATTTATTGTAAAGGAAAAGTACATTACGTTTTATTCAAAGTATTTTCCATCATTTGCCACTACTTTTCCCCATCTTTCTGGCAACATTCGGATACCCCGTCGAAAAAACTCTTCATCTTTTGACGCTATCCACAAATCTACCCAATTTTTGGTGTCTTCATATGATGTGAAGCGCTGCTCAGACAGACCATGTGCCATCGACCGGAACAGGTGATAATCAGAAGGGGCTAAGTCTGGTGAATACGGCGGGTGGGGTAAAACTTCCCAGTTGAGTGTTTCCAAGTATGTTTTTACCGGCGCCGCAACATGTGGACGAGCATTATCGTGTAAAAGAATAATTTTGTCGTGTCTGGAGTAGTAATGGGCGCGTTTTTCCTTAAGTGCCCGACTCAATCTCATCAATTGTGTTCGGTAGAGAGCTCCAGTAATGGTTTCGCTTGGTTTCAGCAATTCATAATACACGACACCAAGCTGATCCCACCAAATACACAGCATGAGTTTTTTTCCATGAATATTCGGCTTAGCTGTCGATGTTGATGGTTCGCCGGGCTTAACCCATGACTTTCTCTTCTTTGGATTATCGTAGTGAATCCATTTTTCGTCACCAGTGACTATACGATGCAAAAAACTCTTTTTTTTATTCCTGGCAAGCAGCATTTCACTCATGCATAATCGGCGTTCAACGTCTCTCGGCTTTAGTTCATATGGAACCCAATTTCCTTGTTTTTGAATCATTCCTAACGATTTTAAACGATGTGAAATTGCTTGTTGAGTCACTTGTAGAGTAAGTGCAAGTTCTTTTTGCGTTTGGGACGAATCTTCCTCCAATAGTACTTCTAATTCCATGTCTTCGTACACTTTCGGCCTTCCACTGCGTTCTTTGTCTTTAACGTCAAACTCACCGTTCTTAAACTTTTGAAACCATTCCTGACAACTTCTCTCACTTAAAGCAGCTTCACCATATGCTTCTAGAAGCAATCGATGCGCCTCAGCTGCAGATTTTTTCACATTAAAGAAGTAAATCAAAAGTTCCCGCAAATGATGCTTATTCGGAATAAAACTTGACATTTTTGCACGAAAAAAATTACGTGATGCTGATACGGAATCACTAGTACTTTAAGGTTATGGTGTTGCCAGATGACTAAACTTGGGATATTACGTTTTACATCTGACAATTTCTCCATAACCTTCTGGTGGGGACATCTTTTGACAAACCGCGGAAACTTATTTGTACACCTAATAACTTTTATACCGTAGATGGATAAGGGTGGTCCTCCAGAAAAATTTTTATGGCAAACAATGTTTGGCAGGTCCGCTAGTAAATATATAAAAAGTTATTGTTGTATGATTTAATTTTTACACATACATTTGCAAAATTGGAGTCTTGAGTAGCGACCACAAATTGTCTGGCTTTTGCCAAGCCAATACCAGGCAACGACGCCAAGTAATCACATCCAGACATGATGCACATCTGCCTGAACTTGTCAAATGTGTAATTTTCTATGGCGCACTTCATAACTAGCGGGAGTTTAGCTGTCTCCACTAGAGTTCCAGTACCATCTAAGTCCATTTTGAATAAGACCTGAAAAATGGTTAAGTTTCATGAATAGATTTTATTAAAAAAGCACCGTTTAGTAAATAGTAAGTACCGTTTAGATCTGCTTTGAATACCACCTGAAAATCGGTTGTCTCATTAATATTTTTGGTAAAGAATTAAAAACTCGGTCATTTTGAATAAGACCTCAAAATTGTTTAAATGTCATGAATATTTTTTTGTAAAAAACTAAGTGGCTTTTCTGTAAACAAATTATTTTGGCATTTTTGTAAAAAAAAAGCCAAACTTCTAATCGACTTTTATTGCTATGATACTGTAAAAAAAATTAGGGTACTTTTCCGTTAGATGGGCGCAAGCGAAAAATCGACAAATAATGTAGAATTTCTTACAACCAAACCTAACCTTTTTTTCCCACGTTAAAAAAACCTAATGTAATATTCATAATTATTCATTATTTTTTAAAGTAAAAATTAAGATGGAAAAAGAAAGAAAAGCGTTTTGAATTAATTCAGAGAATAGAGCACCAAACGAACATTACTTATGGTAATAAGAAACTCGGTGGAAAAATTCTACATTATTTGGCGATTTTCTTGCTTTTTGGGTTAGGTTTTTTTATGTAGGGGGCAAAAAGGTTAGGTTAATTTTTAAGAACTTTGGCGGAATTCTACATTATTTAACGATTTTTCGATTGCACCCGGCTAACGGAAAAGTACCAAAATTAGACCGACAGACATTTACTCACCTTAGTGCATCCAAATAAAATCAAATCGGAATCCTCCGTAATAACTAAATGTGCTATGTTTTTAATATTGAGGTAGGCGAGTTGAGCATCCGCTTCGTAAGGCGCTACTATACAGTCGACGTTACGACTGCGGCACTGCTTTATCAGGGCTAGCGCCATTGCATGGGTTATGTCCACACTGCGGCGCATATACGAACGAGCCTCGTCCATCTGAAAACGACAAATATCAACTATTATTAACTTATACTTACTTTCTTCGCCGGCATAACGACCCAAAGTGTGATCGAAATCCATCCATTCATCCAATACGAAAATATGGCTCAAAGGCAATCCAACATCGAGACCAGTAGTCACGATGTTGGACTGTCAATCTCTTGCTCGAAGCCTGCTCGAGTTAGTGATCAGGGAGGCGCGTGCTCAGCAGCGGGACATATATGGGTTTTAAAACAAAATGAAACACTAATGTAATAACTAATCTAAAAAAACGTAAACTAAAGAAAAATATACTACACAACTGTTTCATAGTGTCACAAAAAGGTGGTCCAGCGTCAGCCAGTGCTGATTTTTAAGTAACTTATTAGTGTCATGCATATAGTAGTGGTTTCCATCCACATTTATATATAAGTATGTTTTATTTATAATTAAAAAAAATAATTCATTAACACTTGGACTTGATAATTTTCATATTGCCTACCTATCTGAATTTGTTAGCCCATATAAGTGAATTTTACAGGACCAACAAAAAACAAATTTTCTTTTATAGTTTTAGAAATTTTTATAAAACAATTGTTAGTTTACGTAAAACAAAAAAAAAGAGGTATTTTTATATCTCTTAGACTTCATCAAAAGTAAAATGTACGAAAAAATATGTTTTTGAAGTTACAAACTCTGATAATTAGGCCGGCAATAAGCATAACTGCAATTATTGCAAAAATAAAAAAACATGGAAGGTAGATGGTTTTTTTTTTTTTTTTATATATTCACGCCTATCCCCCGCAGGGGTTGGCAGAGACCACAGAGCTCCATCCGCTGCCATTCATCGCAGCGAAACGGCTCGTCATTGGTCGCTTTTCGCCCTCGTGAGAATCAGGACGTGACGGGTGGCGAACCACGTCGCCGTCATTTTCGACAAATTAGGTATATTAAATTCGTCTTTAGTGAATCCCACGAGCCGCAAGGGAGGATGGAGGTCAGCCCCAGCAGAGCCCTGCATGCTGAGGTAAGGCACCATAGTCCCCGGGGGAGCCCGACCCCGGGACGATCGGCATGTTTACGACTAGGCTCGCCCCTAGCCACGCATCCATTGGCACGGCAGACCGTGGATTGGCGGAGAGGAAGGGAAAGGATAGAGAAGAAAGGAAGGGGTAGGAAAGGAAATGCGGATTGGGGGGGTTACCAGACTCGGAATAAACATTTAAAAATCCATATAAATATTTATTCCGATGCGGGAATCGAACCCGCGACCATTGACTCCGCGGGCGGAGAGCCCCGCCACTGAGCCAATCGGTCATTAGGTAGATGGTTTGTAACAGTATTTATAAACACTTATGATAGAGCCATATTACAGGACAAATGGATGAGCTTGAACAGAAAAGCATAACCTCACAGTCACAGGGTATTGGTGTTAAGTTGTAGCATTTTCTGTGTTACCATGTTTAGTGTAATTGTAAAACTATACAATCCAGAGGACCACCTCCTTTTAGCTTTTAATTTGCCCTTCCCTTTAACTGCTGATACAATTTATAAATATAATCAATGTTTACTGCGAGAATGAAGTAACAGTACACATGGTAGGAGTTATAAACAAAGTGTTTGTACCTTTCCTAAGCTTAACAATTCTGCCGCTCTCTTTTTAGATATGTCTCGTGATCTGAAAACCAATCATAGATATGTTTATATATTACATCAAGTCACAAGATTCCAAGTATATTATTAGATTTCCTTGTTTATCTTACTCTCTCCTCTTAGATTCAGTCAATGCTTTTGCAGGAAGATGTCGTCCATCAAACACAAGGATAGGTTTTATATTCTTGGAAAGCAGCATTGTCACATACTTTAAACAGTATTTTACATAACTGAAACATGTAACACATAGGTAAAATTATCTTACTTGTTACACTCTATAATAGCTTCATCATAATGGACACTCTATAAAAAAATACATATTTGCATTTACTTTTACAATAATCCCTTGAATAAATAATACAATTTAGATATAAAAATGAATATTTGTGTTCTTTCCCTATGCATTTGCTCATTGTTCATCCGATTCAGATGAAAATCGCTATAGTTATTATTGGTTCTTTCATAGAAAGTATCATCAATACCAACACCCACACAACCACTTACATTTACCCATACATTAACATGTGATTGTTATGGAAATTGTTTTCCATAGCAGTGGTTGCTATAGAGATTGTTGATCATAAAAACTAAATGTAAACCAGATAATGCTGAATACAAACGCCAGTAGTTCATATTTATCAAATACACTTAATTGGTGCCATCAAATAAATATTGTGTATTATACAGTCAACTGGTTAAAAAGATATTAAGTATTTATGTGTTTCTACTAAAATTTCATATGAGAATTAAATTACAATTAATGATATTTAAACTAAATAGAAATGAACCTTACAATATTTAACTTTTAATTTGCTTTATTGTGTAATTTTGAAAACTCACCTAAAATATTTATTTTTAATAATGCTTATTGGGTTTATAAAATAAATCAATGTTTCTGTCTCCATACGTTTATTTTAAGTGATATGTTTATAAACACTGAATGATTTATATTTCGCTTATTCAAACTATACTGTTGAAATAAAAAGTGAAACTCCCTTGTTTGATAAAAATTTCACATAGGGCTAAATTTTTAGAAGCTTAACGTACAAAATAAATCAAGGTTATATAAATTAATTGTATTAATAACTATTAAATCAGTGTAATACTTACACATCAGTATCAATACCTTGCACTAATTTGTCGGCACATGCGAAAGCTCCCTTGTGTAACCAACAATACGAATCTATGGCAACAGTGCATCCACTAAATTCGCTAACATTGGCTCTTCGAGAAGCTTTCTCGAGGAAGGGAATTAAACCTGTTATACCCATGTTTAAAGAGGTGCAAAAGGCAAACACGAATGATAAAATGCACTCCGTTAAACTAAGTATAAAATATATTCCGTAAACATTTTTAATCTTATTTATGTGTGAGTTAAATAAAATTTTAGACTACTTATATGTAATTTAAACATTATTAGTAACGATAATCTAATCCCTGTCATAACTTATACAAATGAAATATGGCTATCAATATTCGCGCCATTATATTAAACAAATAGAATGTCCAGTCTAAACTACTCGTAAATCGTGGTGGCTGACGTTGCCATAATAATAAAAAACCTAATATCCATATACTCTATGATCACAGCATAGTACTATTGTACCTACTCAGTTTTCGAATCTAGCCCTTTTTTCCATTTTAAAGACACGTTTTCTCTCTCTAAAAAATTTTAACAAGGTGGTAAACAATAATAAAATTCTTATTAGTTATCACAACTAAACATAAATGGCTTTCATATGTTTCGGCGATCAACTAGAAAAATGTGCATTAGCAAAATGTTCGCTTTCTGAGCCAAGAATTATACATTCGACTTTCAAATCTGGATAATGATTTATAAGATTAATTCTTGTTGTTTGTGTTTATATAATTATACCTACAGCAAAATAAATACTATTTAATTTTTTTGCAGCTTCAAAAGTAATTATTTTAAATAAGCAAAAAAGCTTTTTGTTTTATTAGAATGTAAGCTAAGTATTGGACTTTGGATTCATGTTTTCTTTTCAGTTTTGAGATTTTGTTTGTTCGAAAATAGCTAAATAAAATACATAAAGAAATACGTTAAACCGTGGTAAGTGTTTATAAATTTCTACACAACCATCACGGTAATATAAACGTCCGTGCAACATAGACTAATGAGGGTAGATGTGAAATTACAATACTTTTTTAAAATGTGATGGTATAGTGAAAATTCGACCTCTGTATTTTATTTCAAAGCATAAAATAATAGACAGGTCTCAACAGGTGCCAAAATTGTTCCATTTATGTTTGAAATTACATAAAATGAGATTTTTTCCACGTGTCTTATCTTCGGCTGCGGCGATTGTGTTAACTTGTGTTGTATCTGCAGCTGCATATTATTATAAAACTCGTACTACAGAGATCAATGATGTGATGGTATTTTGTAAACTACAATACAATGCATACAATTGTTTTGACAAACTAATTAGTTTTATTGAAGCTGCTAAGAAGAGCGTTAATGTATGCATGCCCGGCATTCACAATCCGGCCTTTCAAGGCCGGTTGGTACAGCTGATAAACAAGAAGAAAGTTAAAGTCCGTATCATTATTGACCGATCAGGCTTCAATGAATATACGGAATTTTTTATTAAAGAACTTATAGCTGCTGGTAAGTAAAAACTAGAGCATTTAACTGGTTTACTTCAAATATTCCCTATTATATGTAAAATATAAAAGTTTGAAATTTGAGTATTTCATTATTATACCTATAATTATTTAAAGACTACATATTCAGGTGACGGGGCGCTTAAAACTGGTCCCTACGGTATAATCGGTGTACTGTGTATTTCCCGATCAACCAAAATGATACGGGACGCTTCCTTCAATTTATTCAGTTTGATATTAGTAATGAAGTACAGATAAATTTTCAAACTGTTTTTGTATGAATATTTTGAAAGCCATGGTTAAAATAAAACCTTATCAGTTAGAGATTTGTATATAGGCCTTCATCAAATTGTGAGGATATTTCACAAACAGCCATATCAGTTAGATATATGAGTGATTCGACAGGTACTCAACCTTTTTTCATAGGGGCCACAAATACGTGTTAGTCATGTTGTCGTGGGGTGCAAAAAATAAATAAATAATGACGTCTTAGTTACTATCTTAGTTTTGACACAGTTATATCATGTAAATAAATTGAAAACAAATCCCGACCAGCAAACAAAGCGACACGTACATAAAAGTATGGAAGCGATAGGGGATTCCGCGATCTTACTCGCTCGATACGGAAGTAGGCGTTTTACCCAATGCAAAGCATCGCAAATATTAAAATGACGTTAAATTGTCGTATATTACGGCAAATTACTGTATCAATAATAGCACTTCACACTGCGGCGCGGTAGTGTGATGTAGAATCTATTTACTCAGCACGCTCTCAATTTTTGTTAAGGGCACGAAATTCAAAATATTTTAAAATAAAGTAACTGACTAAATAAAGTAATGAACCTGATGTGCCAACCACAAAAACCCGGGGGCCGCAGGTAGAGTATAGCTGAGTTAGATGGATTAGCGATGAATGGTTAGGCATCTTGCACCAGCAATCAACTAATTTTGATAAATTCTGCTTACCTTTGATTTTTGGCAGAATACATGGAGATCAGGTGAGGTTGCTAATTGAGGTGCTAAGATATGGTTGAGCTCTTTTTGTATGCCTTTATTTACTCAAATACTTTCTGATTTACCATACTTTACTATTCACATAATCCTAAATTAAAATGAGACTTGAATTAATTATTATCTTTCAGGAGCAGAAATTAAATGTATGTGGAATGAACCAGAGTTTTCAATGCAACACAAGTTTTGCTTAGTTGATGATAGGATCCTCATGACAGGCACTCTGGATTGGGGCAATGACCGCTCATTTGATAACTGGAATTATGTGTACATCACCAGCAAGCTTCAGTTGGTAGAACCGGTAAAAAAAGAATTTTACCATATGTGGGGAAAGTTCTCAAAGAATGTGATGTGTATATGTGACACTCCTGCTATTTTATATGACAGTGAAACAGAGACTGTAGAAATTAAGAATCCAGAAGAAAATACTGATGATAGTACAGATAATGAAACGGTCATGGACACTCAAACCATTATAAATACAGAGATAATACCAAACCAGAACATTTGATATTTTAATTTTGCAATAATATATTTTATATACAAAACAGTTATTATTTCACAATTGTTTTATAATTTAAACATGCCAAATAATTTCAATGTGTTTAAAATTAATTTTTATTTAGATAAGACTATTTGTTATATGATAAATTATTATATTTTCAATTAATTTTAATGTTTTAACCATGAAACGCAAAAGGAGCGCAGGTAACATTCAAACTGTTTTTCATATTTCTGCTGTATTTTCTTATTCAATTTTAATTTCAGCAATTTGAAACTACTTTTTAGAAGAAAAGTGTTTCTTCAATATCTTTTATCATTTTTTTTTTCACTTCTAATATTTGCTTGTCTAAATCTTTTTTATATATTGAATTTTTATCATCTTTTATTGTTAATTTTATGAATTGAAATGCTTGTAAGAACTTAAAAAATAAATTTTATTATTTTTAAATTAGAATCTGTTTTTTATATTCACTTACAATAAATGTTTATGAGACCGAAGACATATATTTTTAGAAATATGTAATAATGTAAATAGTAGATGGTGTACTTGGCTGGTTTCCGCAACTCAACGTCATCATGGGCCTATTTTGCGTGTATGTAAGTAGTGTTATGTAGTAATAATGTAACACACATTTTTTTTTGCTATTTCTAATCTTTTAATTACATTATAAAAAATTAATTACATTATAAAAATAGGGAAAATTAGTAAATTTATAAAATTTTTAAGAGAAAAATGTAATTTTCATTGAATTGAATGATTCTAGATGATCGGATGCATAATAGAAGTATGAACCAATGTTCGGCATTGAACTGTGACAGCCATATTGATTGATTGAATATAAGTCATTTGTAAAAAAAATATATGATTTGACTGCATAGTCAATGGTATGGTATGGTAATTTGGTGAAATTTTACACATTCTTAGACTTAAAAAAATAAATTTAATAGAAACAAATGTATGCAGAAGAAATACAACCGAATTTAATATACTAAAATTAAGAAACACAGAATCTTATCAATTTAATACTTAAAGAAAATTTTATAATACCAATATACTATATGTTAGTTAGCCTTACATATTGTGAATATTCACAGTCTAGAATTTATTCACCGCCTCTTATAGCTTTATATTTGGCTATTTCATTAGGAAATGTTTTAGATAATTCAGTTAGAAGATGGCTTTTGAAACGTTTATATGAATCAATTTTTCCCTTGACCTCTTCATTTTTAGCTAATGCCTTATCAATACAATCCTTTGTGTATAGTTGCGGATTTCGGCCTTGATCAATATAGCTGTAACAATTATGAAAACATTAAAAATCACATTTCAATTAACAATATATTTGTATTTCAAATGCACTGGACTGACCAAATCTACACTGTACTCAACCTGTCTCTGAGGCATTTATTGCTGCCAAACACTGAAACAGGTGACAAAGTATTATCTAAGATTTGTCCTCATGATTGGATACAAACCCCAGTATTGGGGAATTGACACAAGGAGAAAGATATTTGTATGAGGACACAACCAAATCTTGTAACCTTTATGGTCAACCTAATGTGCACATGGTGCATTCTACCAATACACAGATGAGACATTGCAACCTGCTGATGGCAGAATAATTGTCACAAGTTGGTGATTAGCTGCAGTGTTACTATCATACTAAGTTTTCTTGTCAATTATCCACATATCCAATATGGTAACTATGAACAGATTCCTCCAAACTTGGAAGAGGCCTACATCCAGTAGTAGACTGGGCATTGATGATATTTTAACATTTTATTTTTGATATTTAGTGACAACTAACTTAAGGTAAAGCAGAATGGTTATGTTTTTAAATAAATTAATAACTTAGATTTCTTTAAATATAAATTAAAGAAAAGTAAAATAGTCTACTACTACTTAAACTTTGCGTAGTTTCAAATATTTTTTGGCAGAATTAAAAAAAATTGTAACAAATACTCACTCAAAAACTTCAGTCGGCACATGAATATCATGAACTTGAGACTTCAGTTTGTCTACTTCTTGAAGCCCAGTTACAAGTGACTGTCTGAAAAGATAAGAATTAATGATAAATTGTATAATGTATACAATTTTAAACTGCATGAACTTCAGTGCAGTCAGTGAAATAGTGAGCAATATAGCCAGTGTTTATTCTCAACAAAATTTTGATAAATGCTTTAGTTTTGTCCAGAGAACTTACATTTTCTGATTGAGTACACTTTGCCCCTGCGGTTGGAAGTCACTAACAATAATACGTATCTGCCTTACATTTTCTATAAACATTTCCAATTGAGTTTCCAAATTTTCGAGAGGAGATGACATTTTTACTTTCGTACTACAAAATACAAACGATATACCATATTAAAAAAAACATATAAATTGTCATTAACAGAGAAAGTGAGAAACTAGTTTACTCTATGATTCACAGAATACATAATTATTATTTTTATATCTACTTTATTTTACTTTATTTTTATTTACAAGCAAATTTTCAACAAAGATATGAATAATCACTTACAATTAATTCAGATAAGATATATGAATAAATTCAATTCTTTGTTTAGCTATATTAATATATTCTTATACATTTCTAGATTCCTAACTTCGATATTAATAATCGATCAAAATTTTTTGATTATTATGTCTAGCCTTGTACTTCAATTTTCAATAAAAAGTTTTAGGCGGTAAATTTAATCTTACAATAAAAATTACTGTCAGTGATTATTGTGATTATAATAAAAATTAAGATAATTATTTATTTAATATCAAATTTTGCGCTTCATATTTTTTATAAATCCCGCCTTACATCAATAACGTTGTGTTTTTATTTCATTTTGATAATCTTATATTATTATAAGTTATATTGTTTAATTATGGTGGTTTATTTTACAATATAGTTCGATTACAGCGCATAAATGAAGTGATATGAAATAAATGCGTGTATCATTACTTTTTAAGTTGACTGAAAAAGTCCATAGAAGATTTTGGTAAAATAGCCACCATGTTATTAAGACGTAACGTGATAATTTAACTATTTATACTTCAAGAGATTTGATGTTATCATATTTTATTGACATATCATATTTTATATCAGGTATAACAGTTATAATTAATTGCCATCACAGAAAAGAAAAGAAATATCAAGAAATAAAAAGCTGTATTGAAGCTACTTGTTCAAAAAAATCGTTTTATAAGTATTTTAAACACAACATTCTACAGAAAAGATAATTAACATGTCGCACCAAAAAAAACTAATATATTCTTTTGCTTAATGCAAATAAACAATAAAAGCTTTTAATATTAAAATGTGGGTAAATCGAACAAATAAATCACTAATTGATTCCAGAGGTTGGATAGATGATCTGTGATAAACTATGGTTTTGGGTGACTTAAATTACTCAAGGTCATCCTTGTTTACATTTTTATAAACAATTATATATTAAATTAATTGACTAAAAATAACAGGAACTTATGAAATATAAATAAGTATTCATTTATCTTCTAGGATAGATATAATAAAGTATTCAGCGTGGAAAATGAAAATATATTTTCCTAAATTTTCAAGGTTAATTTATCAACATGGGTTTAATACAAAATGCAGATCAACAACCATCAAGTTTTCAAATCGCATTTGCTGGAGGAGCCTCTGGAGCAATCACACGGGCAATAGCACAACCCCTTGACGTATTAAAGATAAGATTTCAGTTGCAAATAGAACCTATTTCCACAGGTTCAAAATATAGTTCTATTCTGCAAGCATTATCGTCCATAATAAGAGAAGAAGGTGTGACTACACTTTGGAGTGGACATATACCCGCTCAATTATTGTCCATATCCTATGGTGTTTTACAATTTTCCACATTTGAACAACTTACAGGGTTATGTAAGAAATTTAACCCTCCATTTTATTTAAACCATAAGCATGGATTAAATTTCTGTAATGGTGCAATTGCTGCAACAGTTGCTACGATTATCTCTTTTCCCTTTGACACCGTCAGAACAAGATTAATAGCTGAAGAAAAAACAAAAAAAGCATACCGAGGATTTTTAAATGCTTTCTATGTAATGTTCAAAACTGAAAGTCCTAAAGCACTATTCAAAGGCCTTGTACCAACCTTAGCCCAAATAGCACCACATGCCGGCATTCAGTTTGTTGTATATAAATTCCTCACAGATAATGTGTTTAAAAAAATACAGTTCTTCCAGAGATCTAATACAATTGGGTCTGTGGTTGAATCAACTTTATTAGCAAATTTTTTCGCAGGTGGTATTGCAGGTATTGTTGCAAAAACTACTATTTATCCTTTTGATGTTATGAAAAAGAGACTTCAAATACAAGGTTTTCAACAGCATAGGAAGAGTTTTGGGAAACAAATGTACTGTAATGGCTTACTCGACTGTATAAAGTTAACTATAAACCAGGAAGGATTTTATGCTCTTTATAAAGGGTATGGGCCAAGTATGCTCAAAGCTATCTTGGTATCAGCATTACACTTTGCTATCTATGATGAAATAAAACATTTTATGTTAAGATTACAGTCTTAATATTCATATATTCTATATTTTTAAATGTATTTTGTTTCTTGAATATTTAAAAATCTCTAGATATGGTATTTTGCTTCATGCCAATGCTATTGTGATAACTTTTATTATTATATACAAGTTTTTGAGTATGACTAGGTTACATACAACTACATAATATATTAAGTTTAAGGAATAAAGTGAATGAAAGCTATTATCTAATATGATTCAGTATTAGCCAACATTTAAAATATCTATATATATATATATATATATATATATATATATATATATATATATATATATATATATATATATATATATATATATATATAATATCTATCTATCTATATATGTAAATTACATTTAGCTCTATAATGCAATTTTGCCTCGTTATTTTGATAATTTAAAAAAAAAAATTCACATTCATCTTTTAAAGAGACATCTTTAAATATTTTTAATTTTATGGAGTTGATTATCAGCGTGTCTTTTTAATTTAAGTTAGAATAACAGCAATAAAATTACATTATATGTGTATATGAGATGTTTATAACTCATATTTCTTTAAAATATCTTGTAAAGAAAATAATAGCAAGTATTGTTGTTTCTATTCAGTTTGTTAATTTTAAAATAAATATAATATTAAAATGCAAACAAATTAATTTGTTTATATTTCCAAAAAATAATAAAGGTAGAGGCATGCTATTGCACAAAAGGTTTGGCTCGCTTAGGGGAATTTTACATCCTCACAGAATATGGTTAACGTTAAGTGGTAATATTTTTCTATATTATCGCATTTCGTATAGTGAGTACTGGGGATCCAGAGTACCTTGTTTATTCGACTTCTTTTTGTTCCTTCTTTCTCTCCTATTATGAACCCTTTCGTTACGATAGTCCGCGCCGCAGAGGTGTCGCCACTGAACGAGGCACAGCATCACGACGTGTTCACTTTCTACATAGTTTTAGTGGGAAAATTTCAATATGGGTTTATAGAACTGCCACTGATTTATAGACTTGAAGCCACTGACAGTTTCGAGGAGAGTGGGCCGTTGATGAAACGGTATGACGCTCACGCCGACTAAATGTGGCACTCTTACACACGAGTCATTGTGTGTATGCAGACTAAATATAGTGTTCATAAAGAAGCTTAACATTTTCCTCTAAGATTGACAACACATCTGTTTACGTTTGTTGTTGCAAATATTCTTACCTTCCCCATTCTCACCCCTTCTTTAAAAAAGAAAATGACGAACTCCTCATACCACTGTTAAGTTTTTCAATATAGCATAATAATAAGAAGATTGTGAGGCTTTTACAAAATTATAATAAAGAAGGTGTGATCTTTATGTAACTTAGCAAATTCATCAGAGAAGTTAAAGTATGGTAATCAAATTACAATATAACATACCAACAACCTTCACGTAGATACATGTAAATAACAATGCTTTAAAAACTACGTGAATTCTTGTGAACCATTATAATAACCCTTATGTAAGGGGAAGTAAATTTTTTGTTTATACTCTAGTAAATTAGAAAATATGGTATATGTCAATAAACTAATGCCAGCTAGAATCAGACTTAGAGACGTTCAATTGAAGGCGAGACCCCTAGGTCAGCGATCCTCAAATTTAAAGCCCCACGAACTATACTAAGCACCATCGATAGAAATAAGTCATCACGAAGTGTAAAAGGGATTTCCCCGCTTTGCGTGAAATCTCCGGATATTGTTGTTGTATTGCTGTCCGAAACTCAATCAATGTCCTGCCTGGGCCTGGGGTATTGTCGCTTTTTAAAAAGTACAGAAATGAAGACATTTAATATTATTTAGTTGCTCGTTCCGTTTTGAAAGCGATAATGAAGTATATGATATACAATACATATCTATATATATTAGTTACACGGGTATATAAAAAATAAAAGACAGTATTATAAACGCATTTATAGTGAGCAGTGAAGTATAGAGTACACGCTTTATTTATATTCAGTTACGATAATTGATGGACTCTGGTGTTACTTTCAGTAGCGAAGCTAGGTGGACAAGGGTCCTGGTGCATATAGCCTTCAAACTCATGGATAGCTATAACAATCGGATACAGTAAATTGAACTTATCCCCACTAGAATAAATCCATACGTCCTATCTATGAGGATTAGAATCTCTATGGGAAAAGGAAATAAATAAACAACGACGCATAAAACATAATAAAATAATTATTATATGGATGATATCAATAAACGGAAAACAAAGCTCTATTTCAGCTACGGACGTAATCAAGCAAATAACCAAAAAATGATAATAAATAGTACATGCTTATCGAGGATGCTTGGCGCATATGTTGAGTCTTAAATCA
This sequence comes from Baronia brevicornis, assembly GCA_031353405.1. Lineage (NCBI taxonomy): Eukaryota > Metazoa > Arthropoda > Insecta > Lepidoptera > Papilionidae > Baronia > Baronia brevicornis. Next base: position 402,099 of record JASFAT010002603.1, on the reverse strand, counting down.
GGAGTTCTGTAATCATAAACAAAATGTTCATTTAACATCATAAAAACAATTCTTGTTAGCGGGCTCGAGGTTTTCTACCTTCGGAAGCTGGCTGCTCCGCTTTTTTCAAAGCTTAAGTTAAGGAGCCCTCTGAGCTTCGGGGCCCTAGTGCATTGGACCACCTGGCCCTACGATAACTACGCCACTGGTTACTTTGCCTGAGTCCATTATAAAGATGGACTGACAAATCTACTTAGCTAAGATGTACCGTAAAGTATTTTATGGTTTTCGATTGTCTTTCGTAGTCTACTGCACCTGAGGATGTTTCGTTTCGAGGCGAAAGGCGTTGTGTTTGTGGTGAAAGATGATATTATGTGTTTGACGTCGTCAAAGTTAATGACTATGGCGAGGTGTTGGAGGATTTGCTGACGGTCTTTTTGTCTCTATACACTTCTTCACAAACACACAGTATTGTTTTTCTGATTTGTGCTACGGATCTAAGCAAAGTAAGTTTGACTGTCCATATTTATATTCAGTTATACCTACCCGCATATTCATTATAATTACATTGTTCATTATATAAGGTGCAGTTTCTGTCTCCGTAATGTTCTAAGCCTTGTCCTTAGCCGTACGATACCACGTACCCCATATTTCTCATAAGGGTATCTTTTATCGCAGGCTGCAACTCTTTTTTCATATAAGTTGTTAGAAGAGTCCGTATTCCTTTAGTAAAAATGTCCTCCATTTCTCTAGAAATATCTTCAGTTTCATCCAACTCATCGTCAGGCCTAAACAGCTTGCTTCTTTCATAGTTCACTCTGCTACGCGGTTCGTAAGTATTCCAAGCGTCTGAAGACTCTCGCAATCCATCGTGATACGTATCATCCAAATGGGGATCGAAGGTAAACTCATCGGACCGTCTCCTCCGTCTCAACGAAAGATTCTCTTTATTCCTGATAGAGTTTTTATTTATGTACTTTTCGCATCCATAAGCGTAGACACTTATAAACCCAGGTTCTACGAATTCTGAATCTGTTTTGACATTAAACTTCCCTGGTTGCTGGTTCAACGGTATCGTATGGAAACCTATTCCTGCTTTTCTTAATCTCAATATCATATTGCATCCGTTGCTGCGGCGTGATCTAGTATAAACATCGGAGTAAGCATCCATTGATAAATCAACGAAATTTCTTCTCAGCCTTCTGTTTGGAGGAATAGTTCGGTCAAACTCATTAGAGTCATATAAGTCGACGTTACCACTTATTGTTATGTCATGGAATAGCAACATTGTGTCTAAGGACACATTTCTCGGGTCGAAGTAGCATTTCTCCACACGCACCCAATTGCTGTTTTGAGGTAGTCGCACTCTCATTCTGGTAACGTACATATCGATAGGCGCACTCCTCATTTGCTGATACAAACTGTATCCATTGAGATCTATGCTTTGACTCTGTAAAAAAAAAAACAAGTTACAACTTGTATGTACATATGTATGTATGGCAGCTTTCAATACATTACATGAATTTTTAATACAAAAAAAGTAATCATTTCGGATTACAAATATTATTCCACTTTTTATAAAAATACTTATGAAAGTGTTTTCGTGTTAAATAGAGCAACCATTTATTTGAATATGAAGATAAATTCACCATTCTACTTTTTAAATGCATACATACATACATATCGTCACGCCTGTCTCCCGTAGGGGTAGGTAGAGACCACAGATCTCCATCTGCTCCGATTTCGGCATACTTTCCTTGCTTCCTCCACACTCATTATTCTCCCCATACAAGCCCGCCGGTTGAGGGTACTCTTGACCTGGCCTTTCTTAAAAAGTTCAGCAATTTGGTCAAGGTATGTTTTTCGTGGTCTTCCTCTTCCGGCCCTTCCATCCACATTCGCAAGGTAAATTTCTTTTGCCAGTCGTCTTTCATCCATCCTCTCTATATGCCCAAACCATCTAAGCATCCCTTTTTCTACTTTTGTCACAACACCTTCTTTAATCCACATAAGAAATGAAGATATAAGAGAGCATCTTATATCTTCATTTCTTATTCTATCATTTAAATGCAATTTTTATTGTTATAAAAATAAATCGGTTTGCTGAATAGTTTAAAGAATGGTTCAAAAATCATATTGAAAGCGAGCTCATAATTATAAACTTAACTGAAAAGCGTTGTTTTATCGTAGAAATAATTAAAAAATTTCTAGAATTTTTCTAGATTCTAGAAGAAAAAGCGAACAATTAGCAATAAAATGTAACACAATACGATGAAGTGTAATTTTATAATTATATGTATAATATATTCTCACTGGAATTGTGACTTTCTACCGCATGCTTCTCTCAGTTAAATAAACTTTCACTAATGTACTCGTACTATGAATTGTATTTCAAAGGATACTTGATTATTGTATACATGTATAGGTTTATATGTTTTATTGAAATATTTTGTTTTATTTATATTCTTAAAAATATTTACATATCATCGGCCTAATTATCAGAATTAGTATGCCCATATCAGTAAATTTTACAAGAACAACGTATGAATTTATATGTCTATAAGTATGAAATCGCCATAATTATAAAATAATATGTCGTATATACTACGGTTGCCAAGACATGGTCTCCAGTGCAGCACGATTATTCGAATGATTGTTGGTTCTTCGACAAACATGATGAGCTCATTGCCGTTGACAGCCCATGCAGTCAACCCCATCGATGGCGCCCGGCTAGATAGATGCGTGTAGCCTAAGATCGAGTTTGGAAAAGCCTATGATTAACAATCGAATGATTGATCCTGCATCAGACTATAACCAACAATATAAAATACATTTATTTGTAGGATTTCTATTAAAATTTGACTAAAATACCACACCAAAGGCATATCCAGGCTTTTAGGTTGATTTCTCTTCCTACTCTTCAACTGATTTAGGGCAGATTCTAATCTTGACGAACATCGTTCTCCTGCGATCGGAACAGTTGTTAAAGGTGGGAGACCTCCAGGACCTACATTAGAAGTAGGTCGTCCGTCAAATCTCTTTATTTCAAATAATGGTAGGAAACGTGATCCTGGAATATTAGAATTTTGTTTTTAAATACTTATCATAAAATGAAGTGTGTAGGCAATTTAGCGAGTGTGTTTAGGTGATACCCTAATTGGTTAGAGGTTGCACTTACACTATAACATCGTAGGTTCGACTCCTCCTAGCTACGAAATATTAGTGTGAAATATTCTACCAAACACAAACACTACGTGTATGTAAGTGATTAAACAGAATTGTAGTAAAGTTTTATAGTATTATTACATCTTGTTAATAAACTTTGATTTTGATTTGATTTTTTTAAAAATAAAACTTCAATACTTCAACTTTTATTTCAGAACTTTAGCTTTAAACATTTTTATTCATATAAGTTCATTTATATTTTATTATCATTATTGTGTGTTTCAATCTTTTCTTATAACATTTTTGATATTTGTGTCCTTACATTGTACTTATGACTAAGGAAAGTTTTCCACAACACGAGGAATTCTAGTGTGAGAACTATAGTCCTGTAAAATGTGTAAAATTCTGAAAATAAAGGTATTTATTATTTCACGTCAATGAGAAAATCAACTTATTAGTATTTTAATGTTAATAACGTAGTGTATATATTGCGTAAATATATTTTTTTAAGTTTGACTGAAGTAATAAGGTAAAGAAGTTTCCAATAGAGTCGTTTATTGATAAAATTATATGTATATAGGTTAAACAGCGTTTATCTCTTACCGAGATTCTGGATATACCTATGTTTCTGATTCATAATTATGAAACCGATAACCAGTACTTTTTCTACCGCTAGAAGGAGCTATTTAAATGAACGAAACCTATGTTATTTTGTAGCTACTATATAATTGGTCATAAATAGAACTTTTACGGGGACTGTTCCAAAATTTTTTAGTGAAATGAAAAATAGAACGAATTTGAAAAATCTTTATTCACATTTCATGCATTCTGGTGAACCAGCAAATGAGGTGTTAATTCAAAATAGTTTCAAGAAAAAAGAGATAATATTACTTTGTGACTAACAGTTTTTGCAACAGCCTAGGATTACAAAATAGTATACATTTCTAAAATTACATTAGTGTCTATGGATTGTTTTAGTTAAGATAAATTTCGAAAGTATGAATAATAACCATATCATGAAGACCACTAAGAAAAATAAAAGTATGAAACGGAAAGTGCATTTGTTTCCCATACCCATAGCCCATAGTACAATTTCTTATTTCTTCCATTGTTTCGTGCGCAATACCGTAAAATAATAGCAGTTTAACATTGCCGCATTAAAGAATTCACTTTTCCTAAATGTTTTTGTTAAAAGTGAATCGTTTTGTATTTGGAATATGATGTGAAAATTTATATTATATTTAAAAATGTCGTGTGATATGGCTTGCAAAAAAGTCTAAGTACAAATTCTTTTGTTGTTTTTAAAATTGAGTTATTATTTATTCGCATAAGTTAATTTTTCATTTCAATTAAAAATAACACACCATAATCTTCGTTATTATTATGATTATTAAATTATTTTTACTTATTCTAGGTTCTATTCTATTAGTCAATTGGCTTTAAAGAATATTTAAAGGTTTTATTTAAAAAGTTTTTCTTTATATGATGTATAATATTTAGTATTTCTTCACATTATATAAAAAATCATTAAAATATTACTCATAAATGGATATATAACGGAAACTATAGTCTCTATATAATTTTGGATATTATAAAATTGCTTGTGCAAAATTAACACAGTTATTTAAACATAATATAAAAGTAAAATAAAGTATTTCTGAAAGCCCACCTTTTTCAAGTTCCTCGATAGGTAACTCATTATCACTAGCTGATGCTACTTTGGCAAACAAAATAAACATCCACCACAATTTCACCATTTTCTTCGCATGAAAACATTAAATTAAACGTGCGATACAAAACGTCAAGAAGATTGAAGCATCGTACATTAAAAATATAAAATGTCAAAAACGAAATTGGCGCGAAACTAGACAATGGCCTCCACTCACTATGATGTCGAGACAAAGAATAAAAATTGGAACTTAGAGACAATAAGAAAATGCATTCAATGGAACTTAATCCCCATTCGAAGCAAACCAATGTACTTCTTCTAGACGTTTACATTTTGCGACAGATGCCTATGTACCTGAAGTATCAGAGATATTAAGCTCCGACAATTATTAGAGCAGAAAATATCAAAGATAACTTTGTTTTGCTTTAATAATTTATTTATTAACAAATTACGAACGTTTAGATTTATTAATTTTTATTTTTATTCAACAATCATTAGAATAAATAATACTCATATAGTACTTGTTACATATCATAAATGATGTTATTAATGTTATTAATGGAGTCAGGCGTTACTTTGCGGAAATCCATCACTATGTGGACAGTCAAAAGTTTTACTTATAACTGATGTTCTTTATATTTAGATATACACTATATTATATATACTATATAGTTCTTATATAATACTAAAAGATAAGATAAACGCATTGGTTATTTTGTACCCCGCGAGCAGGGAGCAGGTATCAATCCTCAAGGCTGATTCCTATTGCCTAGTTTTGAGCTTAGGAGCGAGGGCACCCCAATCATTGGTTACCACACTTTGGGAATGCACATGTTTGGTGTCTTTCGATGATTTCACGTCGTTTCTAAATATGGCGATGTCTTAATCCTAAATTGGGCCCGTCGCCTATCCTCAACCGGCCTGGGGGCTTGACGGTAACTGGGGGATTTCTCGTAGCAATAGCTGTCCCACAGGAGAATGGGCTTAGGTAAAATTTATCAATGTGCCGTGCAATTTTGTTATTACGTGGACAGTCAAAAGTTTTACTTAGCCAAGATCCGCGACAAACAAACAAAAACAAAGTCTGGTAATCCCGTCAATCTGCATCTCATCAGAAAATTAATAATGTGTGTTTTCCTGCTGGATGAAGTGGATTTATTTGGAACTTAAACCAAAAACTTACCGAAAAACGGCCAGCAACTCTCCACTCACCAACCATTACACACAATACCAAACACACACTACCACTTTTCCACCTTGTAAACGACACGTGTTTCGCCCCAACACGAGGCATCTTCAGGTATAGTAGACTCTACGGAAGACAACCGAAAAGTTTTTTCGGTTGTTTTTCGGTAAGTTTTTGGTTTAAGTTCCAAATAAATCCATTTCATCCAGCAGGAAAACACACATTATTAATTTTCTGTTATTGTTTGCTTGTCGCGGATGTTAGCTAAGTAAAACTTTTGACTGTCCACATAGTGATGGATTTCCGCAAAGTAACGCCTGACTCCATCAATAACCTTGTTATTGTTGATTTAACGTAACGTAGCATAGCGTAGTCTTTGATGCTAACAACTAAATGTTTGAGAAAATAGGTATGTACATATGTGTACTTACAACACTGAAAATGTGTTTTTATCGTAGACGAAATCTAATCTCGCATGCTTGTAACTAGAGTGTAACGAAATTATGAAAAGAAATTGGGTTATAGCGTTACAAATTGTCGCGTCAGGTGTAGCTGGGCCGCCATAACTTATCGGTCATATGAAGAGAGAAAAATATACATTCAAATAACAGCATAGGTAGAAAATTAATTTTTGACTCTGATTTTTTGCGCTTGAAATGGTGTATACACCAGTAAACAAAATACGTTATTTTCAAATTACAGCAAATACGTTTTCTGTCGTCGATATATTCTTTACGATATAGAAGAAACATAGAAGGCGCATTACAGTAGCTGGGAAGGACTATTCGCAATCCAACGGAGATTGTAACTTCGACTTGGACCGCAGGATAAGGAATATCAGGATAGGGAAGATTATATTGTAAAAAATACTATAGTGAAGATAGTTGCTGTGAGCGGTGATTAGAGTACCTGACTCTTGGTTCATTAATCTATATAATATTAGTCATATGTGAAGAAAAAACTTTGTATCCCTTTAAATGTACTACGCGCACAAAAGAGTTTAAGACTTGGTATAATTAAAATTCAAGGAAGAACAAAAATGAGTGCAGAAAGATTATAATGTTTGTAATAATGTACATACATACGTATGTATGTTGTATTATCAGTTTTAAAAATTTAATGAATTACAGTCGAACAAGTCGAATTTTGACCGCTGGGCGACAGTATTAGTAAAAATTATAAACATATTTGTGTTTTTAAAACATTGCATCCAAATTATGCACATATCATATTAATAAATTTATTCTACCAAATAGAGAAGAATTCAGAACAAAGTGACTGACTCTAGCATGTCTCAAATATCTTTTATGTTCTCTCTTATCTTGATTGATTCTTTGTAAGGATCTTTCAAGCGTTAGGCAGCGAGGATTAAACCATAGACTAAAAACAATGACTTAAAATCATGACACGTCATAGCGTAACTATAGATTAGCGTAATTATAGATTATTTAGAACTGATGAAGCAATATTGATTACGTCAACAAATTTCACGGCCATGGATTGAACTTAATTAACTTTACCATCATAAGAATTAACATAACGTGGAAATAATGACATACGAGTATTGCGATGACCTAATTGTCTTAACGTTGAACCTACTGCTTTTGGAGTTAATGGTCGAGGGTTCGATTACCGTGTCGAAATAAATAAATGTATATATTCCGAGTTTGGGTTCCGTGCCAACCTTAAAAAGCATAGCGAATAAATGTCTATTCCTCCAGAAATGGGGAAGAACGTGTCCAGCAATGAGAAATACATGGTTTATGGTCTATTTTGACTAACTGTAAATATTTAAAACTTTTATCGCTACAATTTGCCTGAATGGCGATCCAATACGGTTTGTTCCAAAACTTGTGCGTTTTTTCCAAAACTTTTTTCCACGCACCACTACTCTATTGACACTACTTTTTTTAACTAGCGGCATTTCCGAAACGATACTACATTGGCACCTACAAATAATAAGTGTACACATTCTTGATTCGTCCGCCAAACTTGAGTGAACTAATATATTACACTAGCGTTTGCCCGCGGCTTCACTCGCGTGGAATTTGGTATGCCACATTAAGTTTCGTGACGGATCATTTTAAATAAATATATATTTTTTAATTAATAGTAAAATTATATTACGACCAAAATTACATAAAATAATTACAAATTGTAGCCTATATGTTAATCCGATGTATAACCTATATTACTGTAAAGTTTCATCCAAATCCGTCCAGTAGTTTTTTCGTGAAAGAGTAACAAACATATATAATCACAAACTTTCGCATTTACAATATTAGTAGGACTAGTAGGAAGTAGAATATACACTAATACAAGGGTTCCCAAAATGTGCGATCCGTCGCGGTGCCTTGGTGCGTCGTAAAGAAGAAAGAGGAGTTCCGTGAGTCTTAAAACATAATTCAGGTGTTTCGATTAGGTGGAGTTTTGAATATCGACCCAAAATGAATATCCGGCTTTCAGTCAAAAAGCTGTAAAAATTCAGTTGTGTGCATATAAACATAAAAACGTAGCTTCATCTTGTGGATGTTAAATTAGTGTATCTATTTCGACTAGTCAGGGCGTCCAAGCAATATTCTAAACCTGTGACTGCGCCGCGGACAGAAAAAGTTTGGAAACCCCTGCACTAATGTATAAACCCAACAGCGCATTGTTAAAGCCTCACTAAAGTGAAGTTGAAGCTGACAAATTTTAATTCTCTTTTTTCCAGTCATATCTTTATATAATGTCGCTACTGTCGGGTTTATGAAAAAAAATACAATTATTATTGTAATTTGAATTTCACTCCGGATCTCATCTTAAAGGCGGTGGTCCCAGTATTAAAAAAATGGCAGGGGTTTAGAGCGATTGAGAAAAAAAGTGGCGGACAAATTGAGCTATGACCCCCGATATTCAATAGGTCATGGTAAAGAATTAAACCAATGGAACCATTATTGGACAGAAAATCAGGCCATCTTGAGGACCTATTTTTTTATTTACTAATAGCTGTTTTTTCAGTAAGATTCTAGCTAGGATTTTTTATAATTTTCACTTCTTTAGTAAACACACAATATTATTATTTTTTAGCTCATGCGAACCTTAGCTAAAAAAGTTTTGACTGTGTACAGTTTGAATAAGGGAACTTTATGGTGAACCTATTAAAGTTCAACGACCCTTCAGTTGTGTATTAGAATAGGCTGTAGGCCGCGGTAAGTAAGCTTATCTAAGGAATTTAAGATAAGAATTCAAGCTAATACGTTATCGTATGTTGCCGTCATTTAAAACATAAGGCTGTAAGTGAGGTTTTGTTCGCTACATAATGAATCATGGTAACACGCCCTGTTTACTCATCATCCTTAGTCATGAACAAGTCAAGTCAAAAATCCGTGACAACATAACTTTTATTTTAAAGACTAGCAATGTTTTGATATTTCTACAATTCTTATTAACCATTCCAACTAAGCTGATTTTTATATAATTTACATCAATAAGACAAAAGAAGAATCAAACCCACGATCTTTTATCGCAAGCACATACATTACTGATCAAGGTATTACTGCCTGTATATAACAAATAACATGTAGTTTGTAATTAAACGTCTGCTAGCAAACCTCAAATATATTGCGAGAACATGCGAATAGATAAAAGTCTAAATTACTATGTCTACATTTTCTAATTTATTTTTCTTCCCTGTCTACTGTCCAAACAATCACGAATAATGCTTCCTTTTTTGTGTAACCACATTCATTGTTTCAAAAAATTAGTTATTTTTCCGTGAGCCACAAGTTCTGAAGTAAGTGTAGTCATTAAATTCAATGTAATTCGTGCATTACAAAACTTAAAACTTTAATATTACATTGTTATAAAAGAGAACATTAGACAATGTCATTGCGTTACACTTATTTTACCTCGTAAATAACATCCTATCAAATTTAAGATCATTGTTTTAGAACAATCAATTTTTTTAAACTTGTTCACGGCTTTGCCAGTCTGCTGGTTTGAATGGTAAAGTAATTTAAGGGCGAAAAGTGCAAGAATTTTGCCAAAATGAAAGCGTAAGAAGCGGAACTCTTGCCGATACCTGAAAAGCTTTTGTATTGGTTAATCCTGTTGTGACGCGTTTACCATTATATTTATGTTGTCCAGGTTTTAGTATCTTACTGTAGTAGGTAAACTACTATTACTATATTGTCATCAGTCGTACACTCCTGACGGAGTGGTCGTTGTTATGGATCGTCTATTACATGCATGAAACTCTTAATCTCGGGGTTGTGGGTTCGAGCCCCACGTTGGTCGAACATTTTTTAACGTATTTTATTGACGATCGTATTCGTATAATTAATAGAATAATTTGTAACTAAGCTTATATAAAACTTTTTTAATTTCCGTTTGTATTTGTAATTTCTATATTAAAGTCATTTTTAAAACAAAAGTAAACTGTATTAACTGTATTGATTGTCTCAAGCTATGAATTGATTTCACAAAGTTACATAATGCAATTGAAATTATTATTATAGAAATATTTCAAAGGTATATGAAATATTTCTAAATAACCAATAACTCTGAGAAGTCAATCTGTGACTTGATATAACCAAATTTCAGAAATATGAAACAAATTAAACAATAGTTATAATTATAATACTAAGAATTTATTTAATAAATCAATAGTTTGTTTGTCCCAAAGTTAGTTATTAAAACAAAATAGGGTAAAGTAGTTTATTATTTTGAGACCATTACGATTGCTTCGAATAGAACCACAATAATTTATTGTTATAGAAGATTCTAGAAAAATGACACACATCGCAACTCTTCTTCATTGCATCATGCTTGTACTTAAGAAATGTTTTTTTTTAATACCATTTAACCACTTTATTTATATTTGCTGATAAGTTGCGTAGTAAAGACACGTATAAAATCTTTATAATCATACAACAACAACAGTACATAACAACAGTAAATAAATGTTATCACTATTTAGACAAGCATTAATTTATTAAAGTGTTAATGTTGTTTTGTAACATTTTAATTGGTATTTACTAAAGATTTCATACATAACAGCCTAACTTATAATCATTTTATTGCCTAAATATAGTTTTATCATTTATCATCTGTCTACCGCAGTCCACTGCTAAACAGGCTTCATAATATGCTAATACAAGTTATTAATTTAAAAAAAAACGTATGGTGTACAATTTTAATATTTATTATAGTATTATTTTAATATTATTTAATATTTATTATAGTATTATTCTAATCAACAGTAAGCGACTGCCCCGAGCCCCCCGAGCTTTGCATATCCATTTTCTGCCAGCCGCCCAAAGCAAATATTCGCCCTATTTTCGCCGGAGGCATCTTGCATTACGTTTGCCAAGACGCGGTCTCCGTTTCAGCACTCGTCTACTCCAACAAACTTGACTTTGCTAGGAAAATCTTATGATCAACATATTTAATTCTGTATTAAGTCATCTAAATATCAGATGTTCAAGGATTATTGGAATGGAAATAATGGAGAGTGATCAGAGAAAGAAGAAAGAAAAACTTTATTTGAAAAACCATAATGCAAGACAGACAAATAAAAAAAATAAAAATTATGAAAAAGAAAAACCAAACAGAAATTAACAAACGTTAAAAGTATAACAAACAAAAATACAATAATGATAATAATAGACTTTTATAGCGTTTATTTTAATAGTAATAATATTGTTATTAAGAAAGAGATATGTTAATAAAAATGATAACAATGACCATTTGTCAAAGTTAGGTTTAGGTAAATAGGTTTAATTCAAAATTCATAAAGCAGCCATATTGTGCACTCCTAGGATAGTGAGAAGGTTCCTTTCCTTGGGGGCCTAAATACTTCGTTGGCTTGGTTTATCCCGCCACGGAGTATTAATGACCCTAATAATAATATTATTTGTATTGTTTTCATTTTTATAGAATTATAAACATATTGTTATTAAGAGAGAAATATGAAAATGAAGGTGATAATAATAGGCAACGAGAAAGTTTTTAAAATTTAATATTTAATTAAGCAACGAAAGCTCAATAGGTAATGATCGCCTTGACTATATAAAGCCATGAATTCGATTCTACTATTGGACTCCTTGATGTATCTATATTTTATTAGCATATTAACAGAGTTCGTATCCATCATATCCTCGCGAAGGAGGAGGAAAGTTGTGATGAATTGGCTGCCAACCTTCGCAAGTCAGAGAAGCACTCTTAGAAGAAGCTAGTTTTGTAAAAAAGCAAAAATCTTATATATAAAAGTTATGTTTCTTTATTCGTTTCCTATGCGTTTGCAAATGATCCATACAATTGCATTTAAAGTTCACATAGTTACTATTGGTCTTGCGTCAAGGTTTCTGACATAGTACTATCAAAGTCAACACCTACCCACGCAACCATCTACACCTCACCTACGGTCTACCTACCTACTAACCATCACCTACGTATCAACACGTTATTATTATGGAACTTAACATAAATGGTTTTAGGAACATTTTGTTAAAAGTTTGATACACATTCGTTTGATCATATACATAAGTATAATAAAAATTTGACACATTAGCAAAATAGAATAAAAATAGTTTACGTTAAATTATCTTAAATGATCCAATTGAAAAATGAATGCAACCCGGGCACCATCGGGTACAAAAGCTAGTACAAATAAATGTCACAGCAGCTCAGAGATTGTGCAAGCGTCAGCACTCTGTTTTGGTCTCGTCCGTTGGAAGTGGTGCAAGTCAATTGTGAGCGAACAATGGGGAAAGCATCACTCCGCAGTCGACCGGACAACCGCGCCACTTGAGGCCATGAATTCTCCGTTTTGTGCAGTATCAACATATATAAAATGAAATTTAAGTTAATGACTGAATAGTGAACAACTAAAGGTTAAACACAGGTTAAACAAAGGTTAAACACTATATTTCATCCTATGGGTGTTTTATAGCCAACTATAATAAAAATAAATCTGTTTTTCTAATGCGTCTGCCAAATGTGGTGATTACGGCAACTACCATTAATTCTGACAGCACTACAAATATTCGATATTTATGTGTTATATCTCAGACATACACGATTTTAACTTATTTCTTTTATAAACATCTCCCATACTATTCAATTATTATTCCCATTCCACATACTATTGCCAAAAATACTATTGTCTTAAAAATATTCACTTCACATTAAGCTATAAGATAGCTCTCTATCTGCGTTTATCTCTATTTGTCTATCACAGTATGGAAAGCTATAAAAATAGTTACTTAAAATTATTTAAATATTTAAGCTGAATTTCTGTTTCATATCCAAAATAAAAATATATTTCATAGTATTTAAAATAACAAACAGTTTGTATTTTGACAACTAAAATGTTATTTTAAATATTCCATAAAATACTTTAATCGTCTTGGAATACCATATAAATGGTGAATACAGCTAAATAATTTGTTAAAATTGCTGAAACATAATTTCAGAGTTTGCATACGTTTCTACTGTTATTGTTATTAGCTAATCTCTAGTAATATTCTAAAAATACCGTTATTAGTTTTTTTAAGAAAAATATCCAAAAATCATCACTCAATAATTTAAATATATTTCATGGCCACACACATTAGTGATCCAATTTTATAATACACGTTCATATAATTGTCCCATAAAGATTTTTTCCGAGTGGATAACCATTCGGAAAAAATCTCATTCACGTGCGTAATATCAATGAGAACATTTTCACAAACCACTCGCTTGTTGCACATTAAAAAACAAAATGTTTACGTAAGTATATTTCATAGGTATTCTCTTTTATAATACTCAATTCATGTTTTGTACATACTTTGATATAAATATTTATGTGTGTATTCTTTTTAATGCATACGCACCGTTGATGTCTTTACTATCAAACTGTGGTCAGTATTAAAAAGACATCAACGTTGGTCAACATAGCGATTTAATACAAGAGTTTTTCGAAAGTATATACAGTTAAAAAGGTCAATTTTAGTAACAATATTAAATTGCGAACAAATAATTTACAAAACAAATGATGGGCTTTAGAATTCTATCAAATGTTTTAATCCCATGGTTATCTTAATATAACACCTTGAAATATGGCGAACATAATATTCTGGGTCGCCAATAAGTGAACAGATAGAAGCTATTATTGAATGCAAATGGTTACCAGGGGTGCACCCTTTACTTGATTTTTAGTTAAAAGTTATTACAAAGATATTGCTTCACATAAATATGACATAATTTTTTCACTATGTAATATCTACTCGTCGTTTTGTCACGTGCATAATCATTAATCTTTTTGTGCAATCATTTGTACCAATAAGATCGTTTATTAGTTTGTTTGTTGTTTCTAGTACTGTATTGGTTATTTTAACAAACTAGCAGCTTGCTCTTGATTATATAAAGCTTATCTTTAAAAACAATTATATATCATTTTAAGTGGAAAAAGTTCATTACGAAACAAATTCATATCTAAAGATAATTCGTGAAACTGTAAATTAGTTGCTTAAAAATATTTAAGTTTCATGAGTTTTCCTGTGGGTTTATGATAGATGTCACTAATGTTCAACATCCTCACTTTTTGACAGCGATCGTCAGCCATAATTTCATATGTCGCTTTCGCGCAGTGTCGCACCGAAATAAATAATTATAATGTGACACTAAAACTGTAGTCATAAAACTTCGCATAAATATCGTATAGTTCTGTGAATTGAATATTTTATCTTAATTAAGCAAGAACAAGTGTAAAGGTTGCGTGCGAGAGTGGAAATCAGGATCAAGGTGTCAAGCTGCTAAGTACAATGGATCAATTATTGGTATCATTCAATGTTACGCGATCGAACAAGGTAATGTTCACATTCATATAAGACAAAAGGCACGCACTGGCTTCGTCCTTCTCACATTTTAAACGTCATTAACCAAGTATATTACGGAGGTGATTATCGGAACTCTAACGCAAACAGTGCATGTAAGTACATATCAGATACGCGGCCAACAGCAGTAGTAATACTTCACGTTGATTAGGCATTAGAATTGTCGCCTTTACTAATTTATTTCCTTGGTGGTGGGCCTGTTCCTTCGCTTGTCCCTGTAATTGATTTATCGCAAACCAAGTGGACCTATGCTTAATGGGTCTTAGCATATACTAAAAAGTTTTTTAATAATGGCTAGTGTAAAGAATAGATCGAAAGCACCTAAAACTGCCGCTAATAAGAGTAAGGGTCGAGGTAAAAATACTACATCCTCTACAGGTGTGAAGAATGGATCAAAATCACAAGCAGGTATGAAAAGGAAATGTAGTTTAAAATCTTTAACGCCAGATGAAAAAGTGCAATATATTTTAAAAAAAGATCTTTTGGTAAAAAATAAACTAATGTTAAATAATAAAAATGGTAAAATTAATAAGAAGCGTTTAAAAATAGTCAAAGAAAGCTTAATGGCAAAGAGTATCAAGCCAAAGAAAAAAGATCGTTTAAAACTTTTTGGTAATATTTTAAAAAGTGAATTACTGATTGAAGATTCAAATACATCTAAAGGACCAAATGTAGCATTTCATAAAAGATTCAACAATAATGATGCTGGACTAAATGACCAGAATAAAAGTGATAGCAAAATTGATGGTCTAAGTCATGAAAAAGATGCAAAGCAAAATATAAATGTTGAAGGACAAACCAATTTGAAAACAAATGAAGAAAGTCACCAAAACACCAATAGTAATTTTCAGATTATAGACAATGAATTTGTGGGAAGGAACAATGCTTCCAATTCAACTCCTAAGTTTCATTGTGATTGTTGTAACAAAAGTTTCAGAAATAAATCTGCATTACGTAGACATATTTATGCACATCTTAATGAAAAGTTATATCCATGTAATTACTGCACAAGAAGTTTTTACAGATTAGCGAGTATGGAGATTCATGTGAAAACACAACATGCTGATAGCAATGAAATATCAAGTTCATATGTATGTCAGATTTGCGAAAAATCATTTTCAAAAAAAGCAAGCTTAGAATCACATTTGAGTGGTCATATAAAAAAAGAAAATCCCTGCAAGTGTGTCAATTGTGATAAACAATTCCCTAATGAATTATTGCTAAAACGACATGAAAAAGAGCATTCAGAAACTGACAGCTTCCAATGTAAACTTTGTAATGTGAGCTATGAAAATAAGACGAAGTTATCACTACATGCCAAAAGTCATTTGAATATTAAAGATTATATCTGTCAACATTGCGGTAAAGATTTTCTACGTCTCAATTCAATGAGACGTCATGTGCAGATTTGTCATGTAGGACACAGAATACAATGTCCAATATGTAAGAAGTATTTGAAAGGACATTTAACAGAGCATATGCGTACACATGAAAAGAAAAGGCCACATGAATGTCCAGATTGTGGGCAACGTTTTACCCAATCCACCCAATTAAATGTTCATCGTCGTTCACATACTGGTGTTCGGCCATATCCTTGCAGAATTTGTAAACGTCCATTCACACATTCTAATGCTTTGATGCTTCATATCAGGAGACATACTGGTGAAAAACCATTTCCGTGTGCAATGTGTCCACTATCATTTTCACAATTACCACATATGAAGGCACATATGCGTAACATTCATGGTAAAGAAAATGCATATAAATGTGAAAAATGCAAGCAATTCTTTAAGTTAAAGGCCCAACTAGAAGATCATCTGAAATCATGTAAAGTTGGAGACAAAGAGTTATCCTTCGAAGAGCAAATTCAGGCATCAGTGCAAATAGAAGAAGTTGAAGTTGAATCGGTTATGAGTTTATCACGAATGAGATTCCTGCTGGCTCTTCTTCTTACTATGATTGCAACCAAAGAGAAACTGAAATATCTAGGTGCGTAAAATTTATTTTATTAAAATAAAATATTATTCACAAACATAAATTAAATTGCACTGGATGTATTTTTGGAGTGAAAAACATTGCTTACTGTGTGTGCGCCAATAACAGAAGTCCATTTTAGGAAACAAGCACTACACTCATTTCCATTTTATCCAAAAAGTTAAACAAAAATAATAAAGTCTTTTAAAAACATAAAAAAATAGTGACAAAATGAAAAAAGCTGTTTGTTCAACTTGCCATACATCCATCAATTTGCAACTTTTTACTATAACAACAATTTTTCACTATCATAAGTTTTATTTCAATAGTTTGTTTCAAAGTTTTAGATTTGAAAGGGTTACAAGTTACAACATTATGTGTGAGTATATGTGTGCTTTTGTGAAGTATACCAAAGTGTGTGTTGGGTATTCAAAGGCCTGATTGCCATTTTAGAAAAATCTATCTTTTTATAGGCGAAAGGCGCCTTAACAGAAGCAATCACAAGTATTATGATAGAGAGTGAGTTCATATTTCATTTTGTTGATAATTTTGGTGGTGGTATGGTTGAGGACTTATTGATTTGGTTATGGAAAGATATTTCAGTATGGTGGTGATAAATTTGCTATTGAAACATGTGTCTGCTTGTTACATTTAAAGTGGTGGTGGGTTGAATTTTCAGGTTACAGAACAAATAAGCAATCTTGGCTATGATATATTTGGTTTAGTTCAAAACTTTATACATATTAAATAAGTGCCCATTGACTTTAACAGCTCAATAATTAAGAATAACCCGATTTAAGATCATGAGTTCGATTATTTCATTGAACTAACAATGAGAACCATATTTTCCTAGCAGTTTTAACTTAATTGGAATGGTTAACAAAAATTCTTGTAATATAAAATATTGCTACACAAATATTGGACATCATTAATTTTGGATTTTACCTAGTTACACAAAGCATTTAAAATGTAACTCAGGATTAATTATTTTGATTTTTTTTAATAGAAGGTAGGGTCTTTAAAGAAAACTGTTCAGTAGACACTAAGCCAAAAAGATGTGTTTATTCCACAACAATACTCATTTTAGTGCAATAATTCTAGAATGGCCACTATATGTAGTTTTAAAACAAAAAAGTCATATTAAAACTAATTTTAAGCAGCGATAGCTCAGTTGGTAAGGATTACTTACAATCTGAGGTTGTGAGTTCATATCTTCCATTAGACTTGATGTGAACTATATTTCTCTAGCATAAACAGTATTAGCTTAGTTGGAATGGTTAATAAAAATTCTAGTAATATCAGAACAATACATGTTCTTTGTTTTAAAAAAAAAGTGCATGAAGAATTACTTTTATAGAAACTACAGATTATAGAAAGTAAATTTGCAAGTCTCTTAATTCTTCTTAATGAGAGAAGAGTTAGGAATATCAGTGTCTCTGAAAATCAAAAAAAAATTTATTATATTCGGTTCACAAGTTAAAAGTAATGTGCAATGATTGCTTATCATCACATGATTCAGTTGCTCATTTGCCCCTTGTAATATAATAAAAAGATCAAAACTCTAATTTGTATATCAAGTTGTACTATATAATGTTTAAATAATATCAAGTATGTTTAATTAATATACATATGTACATACATACATAAGACTGACAGCCCTTAGCTAAATTATTCTGTTAATTTAATATTAATCACATGTAAATATATTAAATAACACTTAATTTTCGATTTAATAAACCTATTAATATTTTAATTTGCTGTCCCTGGCAGGGTTCAACAAACGTCTAATAGATGATATTATTGTGGAGTCTCTTGAGGCAATGGGTCACACACCCTGTAAAGATGAATCTTTACCGCCTATAACGTGTCTCAGAAAGAACATTGAAATTTTGCTGAATGGAACAATTCCTAAAAAGAAAATGGAAAAATTTCGAAAGGAGAACAAAACAACAGAAGAATTGCTGGAATTGTTAACAGATGAAAAGAAAAGTTAATTAATCATTTTTAAAGTTAGTTATGCATATAAACTGAAGGCTTTATATTTTCCTTATTTATATTTTAAAGTAGCAAAATTCAAGAAAAAGACTAATACATTTAAGATGACATCACTTTAAAATTTACATATTGATATTATGTTCTTACCTTTGAATTTTTTTAGATATTAAAAATAAATAATATACAGTGGATGGAAGATATTCAAAATTATTTTTAGGTAAGAACCTAATATTTCATTAAAGGTTATTATTTAATTCGTATTTTAAAAATTAGCAAAATTGAAATAATCCAAAGAAAATAATTTACTTGGAGTGTAAAAACGAAAATGGAAAATTTTCTTATATATTTTTTAAACATTGTTACTTGCCATTAAAAACTAAAGTGATTAGTCCAAAGGTAAATTTTATTTTAGTTAATATATTTACTTTAGTGTCAGACCTTTAAAGCTATGTTTAAGTTGTTATTTAAATATTAAATAAAAACATATTTTGGTTTTTATTAACCGTAAATATCTACTGACATATATTTACATATATTTTTACAATAATGATGAAAGGTAATTTATATAATGTTCGAAAATGCGGCTACTGGTTTGGCCCGAAATTTACATTTGTGTTTCTCGATCTCACAGGTTTGAAATTGGCTTAGATCGGTTTTTGCATTTAAACAAAATCAAAACTCAATTAACATAGCAAATAATTTTCTTCGCTTACATTGTTCATAATAGATACAGTCACATTTTTCGAGTAACAAATATTTGTTACTTTCTAATCCGCAACATCCATTCATAGTTAAGGAGTGGAATTCATCACTAGTAAATAACTGCAATCCAAAGAGTGTTTATTAGTATAAGTAAAAATAGAAGCATATAACTAATTTATTTATTTTATTTATTATAATAACTTTGTTTTTAATTTAATAGTTTAAGTACGTAATAAAATAATAAATATCAAATATTTTAAAAATAATAAGTAAGTAATTAAAAAATACACATATAATGACGATAAAAAAGTAGCTCTGTGTATGTGTGTCGCGCAGTGAACGCACTGCTTATTATTGGTTGACAGTTGCGTCTTATCAAAGTTGCTCAATTATAACTCAATTCAAAATATTATTAAAGACGAAAGAAATCACTCAAAATAGTCATTTGTCTTTTAAAATTAAAGCAGAGCTCTTACCGTATCCGACTTGAAGGACCAAATGATTTCTCAAGGTCGTGGCCTTTTAATTTTTACAAGATTGGTTTTTTCACATTAGCCTATTTTATCAATTACTGCGTGTCTTTTTTCATGTAACATATTTTATAGTCCACAAAGCAAGAGCAAGGGCTGCCGCATACGGATTCGGTACCTTGACCCAACTGTGTCATAATTTAAATTGATTAACAGTTAGTGATTGTGTCTACTATAAACATTTTAAGCTACTTTTTACACCAAAGTGATGGATGAATCCATTAATTGTTATCTGAAAATGTACAAAACCAATGTAAAAAATAAAATTAATGTACCTATCTATTCCAAATACGTTAAAATGGTGTTAAGCTTGTGCTATTATAAATATACTTGTATATCATTTGAATGTAATTTAAACTTCGACGGCAGCATAAATAACGACGAATACTAGTGATAGCTAAGATTTTTCAATAATCATCTCCGTTGTCACCAGCCTGTAACAGTCTTATGTTAGACATAGGCCTCTCACAACTAGGTGGGGTTGGCCCATATTCATTACGGTAGGGCCAGCCTTGTTCCCAGAATGATTATACCTCAGCAACCGCACATGGTTGTCAGAACCTAGCTTGGATGTAGTAGCGTAACCCGCTTGTGGGTGAAGTTAACGGTTGGGCTATATGCACATGTTATTGGGCCGATTTTTAGCCAAAAATCCGTCAAAGCTGATTAATTTTTCAAAAGTCGTGCAGCTGTTTTTGAATTCTGCGCACAATGGGCTTAATTAACATTCATTTTTTTTTTAAATAATTGAATCTAAAAATTGCAAAAATCCCAACTGTACAAAAAAGGAGAATATCAAGAGGGTCTTTCGTTTTGAAATCTGCTTTTGACGTTTAAAAATCAAACAAAAACTATCTTATTTCAAACCGAACACACAAGCATAAATACGTTTTGAGCATTAATGCTCCCATATACGTTTGTACCGCGCAGTCAGCAAAAAAATTATATGGAACATTGTTTTAACTAGATCCTATTTATCACGTAAAGAGTGTTTATTATACTTACTTATAGAATGTTTTGTTCGATAACCAGATTGGTTAACATTCAGTTTGTTTATTCAAGTAACTTCCTAAAAGAATAGCAGTGGAGAAATTACCGCTTGCGGACTCATTGATCGCAGGTTCAATTCCGACATAGGAATAAATAGTAAGGGGCAAGCCAAATAAAACCATTTAAAATGAGGGTGGGGACACTCAATACCACTACCACTTATTTACATTTATATCATCACATCAACAAAATTAGACTGTCATAACCTGTGTTTTTTGGTAAAATATCTATGCACAGTCATGTTAAAAATTAACTTAAATATTTTTAAGTACGCCAAAAGTACTTTTGTATAAAATACATTAAGATAGTTTTCCATATATATGTGTGCCATTGAATGTTGTCTATAGTTAAGCATATATAATTTATGGAGTGTCAATGTGTAATGGAACGAATTTTAAGAATTTATTATTATCAATTTTTTTTGACAGTAAAAGCAACCCGATTGTTATTCCCTTTCTGAACCCAGGGTCGTGGATTCCATTTCCGCTTCAGGATAAATATTTGTTTGGCCGACAAGTGTTTATTCTGAGCCTGGGTGTTTTTCCTTGTCATTTGTGTGTTTATGTGCTATGAGTGTAAAACAATTTATTATTATTATCGATTATAATTATTTTTCTTATTATATTAGTTTCAGTTATGTTGATTCATGCAAAAAATCAAAGATTTAATTGTTATAAAAGCACCGAGTTATTTTTCTCCTTTCCTTCATTTAAATAACGTTGTTAATTTTTAGTATATAGTCCAGTGCCATTATCGTTTTAAATTTGTTTATAAAAATATGATTGATTACATTTATGTTCGTTACATTTGTAGATGTAATTATAGGCATTAATTATAATTGGATATTCATGTATTAATTAAGTGAAATAATTGGTGTGTTTCAATGTATCAAATTGATTTACGTACAGTTTCAATTGCTAGTGAGGTCAGTAGGATTTTAAAAATGATTGATATGTTATACTATCATTTTAAACTACTCCAAACTCTAGAGAACATTCTTACCCATCCCCAAATCAGTCATGATTTAATTAATATTTTTAATTAATTTTGTTTATCGTGGATAATTTACGGAACTGCTTATTGCAAATATGTTGTCTGCTTGCTAGCGCCAAACAAATTGATACTAAAAACCCTTTAGTGATATTATTTTTTCGTTTGCTTTTAAAATCGAATATAATAAATATATGGCTATGACGTAAAATAAATGTTCATACATATATTTTTTACTTATAAAATCAATTTTTTTTTGCCGAAAACTTGATGTGTCTATTATCACGTTCTATTAAAATGACTTCGAACTTATATAAATTTACGTACGTTGAAAAAATATATAGTTATAACTTCTAGTTGCAGAGCAGTCATACAAATCGCTAAACACAAAATACTATAAAATGAAACTAAAGTTAATATTATAACGGAGCGGACACGTTAATAGTAATAGGTTACTAGGCCCAAAACATCTACTTAAAAATCCTTATGGCCCTACTAGAAAAGCGAACTGAAAATATTATGTTTTAATACCAAATGTCGAAATATCAAAGTATTTCGTGAACTAAATGCATGGTGTTAGAATACCATTGAATTCTATCTTTAATGCATAATGATGTCTTCTCGCTTTACCAAAAATATTTTAGCTCACTTCTTGTGTCTAGCCAAAGAAATTTATACCCACCCTAACCTTTATCAATAAATGTGTATATCATTATAAGATCATTCAATTGGATATTTATAAATTGCAAAAACTTGCATTCTTCAGTGTCTAATAACATAACCTACCAAAGATAATTATTCTTAATAAATCACAATTATGCCAATGTATTTTTTTTTATCCAAATTCCTTGAACGCGCTGCCAAATTAACGAGATTATAGCTCGATTTGAAAACACTTCCGTATTGCACTTCGGTAAAAAATAAAGAATAGAAAGTTCTGCGCTCATGGATGATGGACAGTATATCAAAGATGTTAGTCTGCGGTAAGCCTCGATCTTTATATTCCATAATATAAGTTATAGGTACTTGAAATTATATGAACTCGAAAAATAAGTGCAAGAACAAGACGACATGCTTCATTTGTCCTTCCGAGTTTTAAACACCAGCGTGTAGAAACAACCTGTGTTTATTCAAATTATTTGTTACTAAAATAACGTATAAATTCGTAACGAAGAACAATAAGATGCATTGATTATCATAAATTTATTTATTGTAATTGAATGCAAAACAAGTATTGTATGATGTTTAGTAAAGTCATCAACCTTTTTCCTTTTTTCACTTAATTGATTTTTATTTCATATACTAAAGTATACAATTAGTGCGTTAAAAATTCGATTCCCGCATCGGAATAAATATTTATATGGATTTTTAAATGTTTATTCCGAGTCTGGTAACCTCCCCAATCCACATTTCCTTTCCTGCCCCTTCCTTTCTTCTCTATCCTTTCCCTTCCTCTCCGCCAATCCACGGTCTTCCGTGCCAATGGATGCGTGGCTAGGGGCGAGCCTAGTCGTAAGCGTGCCGATCGTCCCGGGGTCGGGCTCCCCCGGGGACTATGGTGCCTTACCTCAGCATGCAGGGCTCTGCTGGGGCTGACCTCCATCCTCCCTTGCGGCTCGTGGGATTCACTAAAGACGAATTTAATATACCTAATTTGTCGAAAATGACGGCGACGTGGTTCGCCACCCGTCACGTCCTGATTCTCACGAGGGCGAAAAGCGACCAATGACGAGCCGTTTCGCTGCGATGAATGGCAGTGAATGGAGCTCGTGGTCTCTGCCAACCCCTGCGGGGGATAGGCGTGAATATATATAAAAAAAAATATATATACTTATTCAATTTTATACATCTCGCTCATGTAGAAAATTTATCTTAAAAATACATTTGATATGGCTATGATAAATGTATGCCAAACTAATTGTTTTTTTTCTGTTATATGCACATTTTATTATATTTAGAGGATATACATGTTTTATGGTTATTATTGTTAAAATTATAATCGAATAAAGGTTTCTTGAACAGTACACAGTAAATGCCTGTATCGTGACTTTTTAAGTTAACTGCCAAAGTCCATAAAAGACCACCATTTTATCAATATGTAAATAACGTGACAAACTAAGTAAACTTAAAGACGGGCTCAAAAGAGCTTGAACCCAATGCCGTTAAATCATTCAAAACAAAAAACAAGCCTGCTTTGGACTTTTCCCGCCAGCTTACATCGTGACGTTGTGTTTTTATTTATTTTCATAATTTTATATTATTATCAGTTACATTGTTTAATTGTGGTGGCGTAATATACTTCCATTAAGGTGTATAAGTGGAATTATATGAAATAAATGCGTGTATCGTGACTTTTTAAGTTAACTGAAAAAGTCCATAGAAGGTTTTGGTAGAATAGCCACCATTTTATCAAGACGTAAAGTAACAAGTTGACTAGTTCAAGAGATTTGATGATATCGTATTTTACTTGAGACTGGCATAGTAGTTGTAACTAATTGCCATCAAAGAAAAGAAAAGTCTGCTTTGGATTCCTTCAATAATAATTTGAAACGTCGAATTTTTCCCGCCAACATACATCAGTGACGTTGTGTTTTTATTTCATTTTCATAATCGTATATTATTATCAGTTATATTGTTTAATTGTGGTGGCTTATTATACAATACAGTTCGATTAAGACATATAGGTGAAGTGATATGAGATAAATGCATGTATCGTGACTTTTTAAATTGACTGAAAAGTCCACAGGGTTTTGATATATATAATCTTTTCACAGGGGTTTGGTATATATAATGGTAATAGACACCATTTTTAACGTGACAAGCTGACTAGACCTTTTAAAAGATTTGATATTATTCTATTTTACTTGACATTGGCGTAATAGTTTTAACTAATTGCCATTAAAGAAAAGAAATTTGAAACGTCAAAATGAAAAGTCAAAACAATATGTGATGTGTAAATTCCAATTTGATAACATTGAAAAAAATTATAATAACAATAATAATTTCCTGAAAATAAAATGGGAACAACTGGTCAATCTGTTACATTAGCGAATAGTATAATAGGAGTAGGCATATTGGCTATGCCATTTTGTTTCCAACAAGTAAGTTAAAAGTTAGTTTTTCTTTTTATTACTTAGGCTAATTCAAATTTTTACCAAGAGTATTCATAAAGTTACAAACATTATATCTCTTAATGCTCAATTCGTAAATGACATGTACAGCTTTCATGTCTCAATATGATTTCAAGAAATTTGTTTTTACACTCATCTACAAAATCACAATTGCCTTAGAGCCAACAACACTAATTTACACAAAAAACAACTTAAAACCACATATTTAAGGTCGCGCGTATTGTTAATGTAGATTACATTGGATAATTTTGTATAAAAAATTCAACCAGTTTAGATTAAGGATTTTTGAAAAAGGGCAAACAAATTACAAATTAACTTCTGAACAAGTTATCTTCTATGAGAATGTAAACTTTCTCATATGTGGAAGCCAATACATTCTACAGACATTTTTTTGTAACTGACAAATATTTATAAAATATAACTTATTTTGTTAATAGCTTGGCTACTATTTTTAACACTTAAATATAATTATACATCTATTTTTCAATTGTAGTGTGGAGTATTATTAGCTACTTTAATTCTAATGCTGATGGGGTTTGTGTCCCGGCTTTGCTGTCACTTCCTACTCAAATCTGCAATATTAACAAGAAGACGAACTTTTGAATTTTTAGGTAAGTAATGCCTGTATTAGGAACTAAGTGCTCACAATCAAGGGAAATATGTTAGTTTAGGAGGAGTAAATAAAATAAATGTATATTTGATAAAAAGTTAAAACATGGGCAGAGAAGAAACAGTCTCCACATCTCTGAAATCACCATAAGAAATCCAGTAACACAAATGCTACTACTACTTAGCGTCAATATTCTGGGAGATGTGGTAACTCCCTAATTAAGAAAGGCTATAAACACATGGCTTAACTACGGAGAGACACTTCTTTATGGGATAAGAGGGCAAACGTGTAAGTATGTCCACTGATGAAAAGCAATAAACGCCACCCATAGACAACTGCAAGAGTCACAGAAGCATTTCCACCCTTTTAGTTTTGTGTAGGCTTGTTTTTGAAGGTGCCAATGTTGTATTGGTTCAGAAAGATCGCCGAAGATAGCTAATTCTACAGAGTGGTGATGTGTGGAAATAAGTTTCCCGAGAAGCTCACTATAGTGGATCACTACTCATTCAGATGGTGTGGATGAAATTTTTCTTTACAGCGAGTTGTGAGGACATGTGTAATTAAACTGCATTTTGTGATTAGTTGCAGTCAAATATGTTACAACAAAGTTTACTAATTTATATGCAATAAAATCAGTTTACAACTAGTGGGAGGTGAGTGAGCAAACAAATTGTAACAGCTAACCGTGGCTAGGCGCGCACGACGTAACGAGTGCAAGCTCGACAGGTACTGTGTGAGAGCATGATTACTGCATAAAGGTATGTGCGTACCAGGACTCAGGACCATCAGTCCTCAAGAGTTCACCGTCTGGTGATGAATGTCACTCTCCCACAACCATTATTCAAGAAGAGGTGTTATTTATTGTTTAATGTATAACAATTTAATCCATATTTTTAATTATGAAACAACTTTTCTCATCATACTGATTGAAATTTTGAACATTTTTATTGCAAAGGATATAATTTATTAATTAAAAATGTAAGCATCATGTATCAAATACTTGTTCATTGTTACAAAAGTTGATGTTGAAGGAAATGCATGTTATTATATTTTTTGCAGCATTCCATGTATTTGGGCCGGCTGGGAAGTTGGCAATAGAAGTAGGTATAATTGGCTTCTTGATGGGTACTTGTATAGCATACTTTGTAGTGGTGGGTGACCTGGGACCACAGATAATAGCTAAGTTGCTCAATATTAACCAAAGTGATATATTAAGGTTGGTATTTTAAAATTTACAATTAAGATTAAATTTGTTATGCATAAACTAAAATTTATAAATTACTTTAAATAAACTAGATAGATAGGTTTTATGTGTGGTATATAGTTATGCTCAAAGACTAAAAACTATGTATATGTTATGCTCAAAGGGTAAAAACGCTCATGACGTGTTGTGGAAATCACAGAAAAACCACATAGCAAAAATTGTTGCCGTCATGTTATACAACCATAACACATTAAAACAAACTCCATAAAATATTTTAATCTGTAGATTTGTAATCATCAGTTCTTTCGTTAAATACTTCTTATTTTGATAAAAATTAACTTTCCATGAATATAGTTTTAAATTTATGATTCAATAAAATATTTCAAATACAAGATTAAGGAATCAATTTTGCTCGATTTTCAGGACATCAATAATGGTAATTGTATCACTGGTGTGTGTGTTACCTCTCGGCTTGTTGAGAAATGTGGACAGCCTTAGCAATGTTAGCGCGGCTACCATTTGCTTTTATTTCTGCTTAGTAATCAAAGTAGGTATATTGTTTGTTTAATCAAATATATATTATAGTAAATTAATATACAATTCTCGCTTGGAAATAAGGAGATAAAAATATATCTTAGATTACAATAAGTAATTAAAGTGGCTCTAAAGTAATGATAAATGTAGTAAAACCATCTAAAAACATTATTATATAATTCGTCCTAAATTATGATAGTTTGTAATAAATGTCATGTTTCTTAAATCAAAGGATGCTAACACTTCTAGTCCAGTCATTATAGTAAGTTCACCTCGGAATTCGAGATACCCAGCTGTAAACAAAATTTGTAGAGAATTTTGTATTCTACAATATTGATAATAAATACAAATAGCAAAAAACCTATAGGAAATGAGATATTTACAAAAAAAGCGCAAAAAAACGATTTTTGTGACCTTTGACCTTGAAATTTAATAGTTGCGTATACCCTACCATATGTGGGTTTTGAGACAACTTTTAGGGTGTCAATATACAAGTATTTACAGACTTACAACTGGGTATCTCGAATTCCGAGATTCTTACCTAATTAAGCTTAAATGACTGGACTATTCTGCAATGTTAGCTAATTGAAACTCTCATTGTTACCTTTGTAATTATCTGGCAGTTGTCACCTGGCCGACTTTCTTATTCTAGACTTTTGAATGACATATTACTTTAAAATCAATTTGGTCAAGGTGTGGTTTCCTTGTCCTTCCTTTCCATCCACATTCCTAATGTAAATTTCTTTTGTTAGTCATTTTTCATCCATCTTATCTAGATCTTTTTTGTTAAAGGCTTTATTCTTTTATTTTAGGTGATATTAGAAGCAACATCGCAGCTTTTGACGTCCGATTGGAACGTCCGCATTGAGATGTGGAAGCCTGCTGGAGTTCTGCAATGTGTTCCTATATTTTCAATGGCACTATTCTGTCAGACGTAAGTGATAAAAAATTTAATTTAACATAGTCATAAGACTTCATTGGCTCTGGCAAAATTACCACACACACCATACACGTCACACACGCCACAGACGCCACACACGCCACACACGCCGCACACGCCACACACGCCACACACGCCGCACACGCCACACACGTCACACACGTCACACATCATACACACCACATACACCACACACTAAAAAAAGCCTTTATTCCCTTTTTTTATATTTCATAATTATAATTAAGATAAATTAAATAAGATATGTATTACATATAAATGTACTCGTACATATATTGTAAAGATTGAAAATTAATGTTTTGGTCCCGAGATACAGGCACTCGCCCAGTTGGGGGTCCACCGGCAATTCAACCTTATATGTACGCATGTATTAAATAAATAAATTTGTCATGGCCTCTTATCATGTGTCCTGCTCATATCCATTTGTCTTATTTCTGATCTGATAGTAAGAAGAAAATAAATTAGGGGATAAATTAGTCTTTAGTAATTGTTAGTTAATCTTAGCTTGCTAATCAGATACACTAAAATCTCTGGCCATTATTACGTTTATAATTGTAGTTTAAATTGTCTTTAGTTTAAATTGTAAAACAAAATAAATATATTTTGTTTCCACTATTAGGCAACTGTTCGAAATCTTTGAACCTCTACAAACGTTGTCACTGGAGAAGATGAATGTGGTGACAAAGAATGCGATCAACATTTGCACGGCAGTTTATTTCACGCTCGGTTTCTTTGGTTATGTTGCGTTTGGTTCACGAGATATATCCGGTAAGTACGCTTATAATAATATAAAGTTTCTCTAGCACAGCGATTTTCAAAGTTATGGCGTGCCTTGTAAGAGGCTCATCTCACAGTGACTACCACAGGCTGTTATTGACGATGATGAAGATTTCATACATATATATATATATATGTATACATATATGTATATATATATACGTATACATATATATATATATATACACATATAGATATACATACATACGTATATATATATAGATATATATATATATATATATATATATATATATATATATATATATATATATATATATATATATATATATATATATATATATATATATATATATATATATATATGAAATCTTCATCATCGTCAATAACAGCCTAAGCCTAACAATATATATATATATATCGTCACGCTTCTTTCCCGTAGGGGTAGGCAGAGACTATAGATTTACATCTGCTACGATTTCGGCACACTTTCCTTGCTTCCTCCACACTCATCATTCTCCTCATGCAAGCCCGCCGGTTAAGGGTACTCTTGACCTTGCAATTTGGTCAAGGTATGTTTTCCTTGATTTTTCCCAGCCGACCCTTCCATCCATTTCTTTTTTAGGCAGGTCTATTCTAAATAGGTAATAACTTCCACTTTTTATTCTTTGTCTAATGTAATTAATTTTACATGTATTTGAATCAGTTCCATAATTAATAATGCCTTAACCGTTTGTTTCAGGAAACATCTTGATGAGCTTAAGTCCAACAATGGCGAGTGACGTCATCAAGCTTGGTTTTGTTATGTCCCTCGCGTTCAGTTTCCCTCTTATCATATTTCCGTGCAGAGCGAGCCTCTATTCGTTCCTATATAAAAAGGTACGAACGAATTTATTCTTCATGTTGGTTAAATTAGTCCACTCTGTTTGGCCTCGGCGTAGAATCATTTCATCCGGTGGTCGTATGAGACTGGGTATCACACGAAAGGACTATGAGAGCAAACACCAGCAAACTGGCAGCAGTGTTTGCGCACGTAATAAGAATCAATTTACGATTCCCAATTTGGCCGTCAAGCGGGGGGTTACGGCAATGCGCCTCAATTTTGAGGAAGGCTTTAGTCCTGCCAAAATATTAGCTATTTTCAACACCAATGTTACTGTTTAAAATAAATGTAAATATTTTTTCAAAATATTTTCCTAACGCTATCTTAAAGATTAGATTAAAGGATTCTTTGCTGTTTTATTCAGCTAATCATTGCATGAATGAAATAATAATTTATAATAAAACATTGAAGTATATGTCGATGTATTAGAATTAATATCATTATTTAATTACTTTATGCAATAGACAAATCTAATTTTATATGTATTGTGGCACCATCTGTTGGCAGATTCATACGGATTTCTGCTTACATTGACTCTAGGATTTAAGTGTGAAAAGTAAATTATAAAAAATAAATTTCTAGTCATCTAAGCTTAAGACATACTAAAAATATTAATATTATCCATAGAAAACCCAATAACTGTAAGGTGCCCGTTTTTTTTGCAAACGAGTATATATTACTCTTTCAAGACTGTAACCTGTTTTTGTGCTGAATAAATCTTTAAATAATAAGAATATCGTGTCACAATGTTTGTTATCTAACTCCTCGGAAACGACTTGACCGATTTTTATGAATTTATTTTTTATATATTTGGTAGATCTGAGAATAAGTCGTAAACTATTTTTATAGCTATACCTAGAAATAATTTATATGGCAAAACAACGTTTGCCGGACCAGCTAGTAAATAAATAAATTAATGTCAACAGGCGCATACTTCGCATCACGATCACATAATAAACCACTCCATCCCGGAGACGACATTTCGCTGCATTACAGTGGCTATTGTAGCTGTGGCTTTGGTCATCAGTCTGTTACTGCCTAACATTGAACTGGTGTTGGGTTTGCTCGGCTCTACCATTGGCGTCCTTGTCTGCGTAGTGTTCCCTGCCGCTTGCTTCGTCAATGTCACATTTAAAAACACCAACGAGAGAATTTTGGCTAAGGTTAGTTTATTTGTTATTATAATATTTTTCTTCCACTGCCCATATACCTTCCAGTGCTGAGCACGGGTCTCCCCATTTCTAGAGGAACGGGCGTTAACTCACCACGCTTATCCAATGCAGATTGGCGGGGTTACCAGCCGCGAAATAAACATTTGCACACATACACACACACTCGCACGCACATACACACACACGCACACACACACATATATATATCACCACGCCTGTTAATGTATATAGAAGAGAAATATTTTAGGTATAACATTTTTTTTAAACATTTAGTTAAAAATATATTATTAATTATTCACAGGTGGTTGTCATACTAGGTCTCATTATATTAGTACTGGGTACGTACGCGAACCTACAAGCCGCAGAGAGCAAATATGATGATAAATATATTACACAGGAGCGCATTGACAAAATGGTTGACGATTTCTTTGATAAGTTGGAAAAGAGGGATGGTAAGAATTTACTTTAGCATTCGTCTATAACGTGCAACACTGAATCTGTATTTTAAAATAAATATACATTTGTTTCAGATATTGCACCTAAACCTCAAGAAAATAGTCCAATGCCTATAAGTTTGGAAAATAAAAATGCAAAAGAAACTATATTAGATTCAGAAGTGCAACCGCCTAATCCAATTCCGCCAGAATCTCACTCAAATGAGAAAAATCCCAAATCCGACATTATTCAAAAAGAGACAGAATTAAAAGAATTGTTACCTCAATTAGATGGAACTAAAGAAAAGGCTAATGTTATGCCAGAAACACATCCAAGAGATCTGAAAACGAAACTAGATGAAGTGAAATTAGCTAACGGTAATTCCAAAGCAGAAGCGATTAATAATGAAAAAAATAAGGAAGAAGTGAAAACACCACCATCTAACCAAGAAAAGCTAAATATGCTAGAACAACAAAGGCTGATCGAAACAATCAAACAGCATGGAGAAGAGCAAAAAGAACTTATAAAAGAACAAAAAGAAATTTTACATGAAATTTTAAAAACTAAGCAAGAATTAGAAAAAGACAAAAAAGAAGTTGATAATACGGAAGCAAAGAAGATCGCTGTTGAAAGCATACAGAAGATTGCAAATATGGCAATACAGAGTTTATCGGGCGTAACTGAAAAATCCGTCGCACAAGTTGTACCTGTTGAAAAGAACGCTGAGCCCCTACAAAAAATTGCGAATGAAGCGGTACAAGAAATAGCTAAGAAGGCTGCGGAAACTTTGGAGGCCATAGGTGAAATCAAAGAAACTAAAGAAAAAATACCAAAGCCACTAGTAAAAGACTATAATAAAAACGTGCAAGACATCAAAGCTAGTTTAGATTCTTTAAACGATCCAAGTAACATTAAAGTTCTTCCTAAAATAAGTGATAATGTATCAAGCTTAGTCCAAAGTAATAATGGGCAACCTCAAGCTCCAGTTCCTAATGAAAACATAGTTAAGCCGCAAGAAAATATTGTATTACCTATTTTAAAACAAGAGCCTGTAAAATCTGATAGTAAGAAATTTCCTCAACATAATAAACATGAAAAAACACTTGAAAACGTAAACAAGATACAATACGATGTAAAAGAAAATATATTAAAAGACCATTTACATTCACCTGTTGAGCCTCAGTCATACAAAGGTGAAGATACGAAAAAAGAAAATGTTAATCCAAGCAATAGTGGTATTGCACAAAACGTGCCTTTACCGTTAGCATTAAATTCTCAGACAAATAATGCAATACCACCACGAAATAACGACACAGTTGGAATAGATTTAAAACAAAATAAATTAATGGATAAAGAAAATTTTGTTTCAAAGATCAATGCAGTGAATGCAATTGGTACTATTAAAGATAATTCTGTTAAAAAAACTGACGAAAACGTAGTTGAGCCTGTACTTATTAGACAAAAAAGGGAAGTAGTTGATTGCACGGAGAAGACTTTGTTGAAGCCAGAGGATAAGCAAATTTGTGAAAATTTGATAGCAAATCCAGGTGTAAAGAGCTATAAAAATGTTTATCCGTCCGATGTGAAATTAAATATAGGTTTACCTGAAAAGTTTCCTATCCATTCAAACATTATTCACCAAAGATCGTTAAAGAGTTACACTGAAGGTGACCTAGAGAGATAAAGTTGGAACGGTAACAACGGGTAAAATTAAGGAAAATAAATAAACAAGCTAGAAATGTACCATAAGTTCAGATCTCATTATGTTAACTTCATCAGAGATTTAAGTTTTGGTATAATATTTATAGATTCCTTTGATTTATATTAATATATAATAATATAATAAGATATATAAACATTTATTTTCATAAATTTAATTGTTCTTAGGTAGATTGTATAAATTATGTATTGGCATCCAGTGTATTTTTTGAAATTCTATGAGTTTTGTGTTTATTATGATTAACTTGTATTAGCGCATGGTCTTAAAATGTATCACTTTTGAAGCATGAGATACATGTGTGAAGAAGTGTGGTCATGTGAAAGATAGCAAGTTTTAGTAAAATCGATCCATTCAATATATCATTTGAAGTAATGTTAAAACGTTTAATTAATACATTATACAATTTCGATTTATTTACTTATGTATAATAGTTACAAAGAATTCGCATTTATTACTTAATGTTAGGGAACTAAAGATAATTTTGAAGTGCAAATCGTTTATCTCTAACTTATTTCTCATTTTTATATAAATACATCATTGTGTGAAGTGTTCGCCCTCAACGAAAGGTCGCAGGTTCAAATCCCGCATAAGTATAATTATTTCTATAGCTTATTTCTTAATGTTGGCTCATATGTGTTTTTAAAGGAATCTACGACGACGAATCCTAGGAAGAGGCGGGTTTATTAATCTTTTTTTTGTATAATTTGTGATCTCGAAAACAATAAATAATCGTGATATGTAATTATATTTTATTGTTATGAGCGACACACGTGTATTGATTGATGTAGCATATTATACATATAAATTACTATTGTTAATACATTGACTGAATGTTGAAATAAAGCTTTTTCATACAAAAACGTTTTATTCATAATCAACTAAAGGTATACAAAAAAAAAAAAAATATTTTACATGTATCTTATTTGTTAAATGCAAACTTTCAGAATACTTAAATTAGGTTATTTCTGGCGCTAGATATTTTCTGGTTCCCTTCGTTTCACTTGCGGGTTTTTTTGTTACTGAAACAAAAATATTTTCGTATTAAAATGAAAGTGAAGCTGTGGGTGGTAATGAGATGTAAGGATGCACAAACACATCGCTTGGAGTGTCAATCCCACCTGCATGCGATGTATCCTCTTACAACTGACTGTGGTATAACAATTGAATAATATGGGAGAGGAAGAACTATAATCAATTGGCTCAGTGGTCGCGATTTCGATTCTCGCATTCGAATAAATAAATATGTATGGCCTACAGTTCGGGAATACCCAGATTCCGAGTCTGGGTATTCGCCAACAGGCCAAAAAAAAGTTCGGTGAGTTTATCATATCAGTTTCTTCAGAAAACTGCTGCCATTAATTTTCTAACAATTTTTATAGCTTCAACTTTGGTCAGAGCTGTTTTAAAAATATCATAACAATATTAGATAATAGGCAGATGAGAATTGGTGATGACAATAGCGACTTCTTGCCTCACCTTTTCCCTGATTCAGTATCTCCAGGGGGGGTGTTCGAGAGGCGGGATGAACGTCGCGAACCTTTGGGCGTGGCGGTGGATGAGGTGTCGGCTTGCGACGTTTCCTTGTCCGCCTCCAATTTCTAATATAAAAAAAAAATATAATAATTAAAGTATAGCTTTTTGTCGACTTTTACGTTGTACGCAGTTTGTATTTTTACGTCAATTAAATTAATAAATAAAAAATGTGAAATAATTTATTTACTTTGTCAGCCATATGTCAACGTATTAGAATTAATATTATTAATTATTTATTTTATGCAATAGACAAAACTAATTTTATATGTATTATGCCATCTGTTGGCAGGTTATGTAAGGATAATGTTGGTTTATGTAAAATAATTGTAATTTGTGTAAAATAAATTATTTAGAATGATGTAAAATTCATATATGTAATTTGAATATTGAGCTGTATTTTAAGAATTGTTTTGCAGTAATTTCATTTATTTTTTAAAAAAAGATATTGTTGCTATGCTGAATCTATTTTTAAATTCATTGTTAACTGGATATTGTTTTTATGTGCCTTCTCGATTTTGTGCATAAAAGCCGAAATTCATTCGGAGGATTCATTCTAATTCGAACCGCCGTCGACGCCGAAATATAAATACTTCTTTTCTACTATTTAAGGTTTAAACCGCGCACATAAAAACTACCACGTTCTTGCACAGATTGAACAACTCTGAATAGTAATTTTTACCTTGTCCGTGGAAGTTCTCCTCCCTTTGGGCGTGTGCAGCGCTTCACACGCGCGATTGAAAGACGCCCGACGACTGCGTGATGGACTTTGCAAGTTTAACAGCGATTCAGACCCGGAAGTCATCGCTGCAATCAATTCAAATTAAGTTTAAAATATAGAATATTTTTTTTTTATTGTTCAAAAAATACAAATATATGTCTTTATATACTACATTCGCCAAACTTTTATTTGGTCTCACATAAGTTCGTATTTTGGCGCGCAGATATTGACGCCTATTGGATGGAAAATATTTAGGTAGAGAGAATATTTTCGTAACGTCAGTTGTAGTTTTAGTTTAATTTACCACTTAGTTTGTGACCTCTTGTATAGTAAATTGAATATTTGCGGCATATTATGTTGTATTATTTTCGAAAAGGTATAAATGCAATCCAAGCAGCGAAATGTATATGTATGTAATGTCTACAGGGCATCTGCAGTTACCGATCGCGTCGTACAAAAGTGGTATGTCAAGTTCAGAAGCGGAGAATTCATCCTCAAAGTTTGCGAGCTCTCCGGACGGCCTGTAATGACTGATAGGGCCACGATATTGTCTGCGGTGGACGAAAATCCACATACACTGCGTGAGATAGCGGCCGTCGTGAATATGTTGCACAGTACCGCTCAAAGACACCTCCACGCTGAGAACTATGTCAATCGTGCTGATGTACGGGTTCCGCACGATTTAAATGAGCGCAAGCTGATGCAACTTATGCTTGTTTGTGATCAGCTCATTAAAAAGAACTAGGAAGAACCATTTCTTCAGAATATAATTACTGGCGACGAAAATTGGATACTGTACAACGATGTTGTGCACCGTCTAAAAAATATATCGCCAAAGGTTGGTCTTATTTGATGGAGTGTAAAGGGCGTAGTCTACTATGAGCTGCTACCGAATAATCAGACTATCAACTCTGTCAAATACTGTGACCAACTTGACAGTCTGAAGACAGCTCTTGTACAAAAATGGCCTGCAATGTTTAATAGACGACGTATATGTTTTCACCATGACAATGTTCGACTACATACATCTGTACAGAAGTTGGTAGAGTTTTCATGTAATATTCTACCTCACCCTCCATATAACCCGGACATCGCACCAAGCGGAATAAATGGTAGTCAAACTATTTATTCCGCTTACTACAAAATTATTTTAACGGAAAAAATATCGTATCAGAGGATGACATAAAAATTCATTGTGTGAGATTTTTCGAGAGCAAAAACGAAGCCTTGAGATGGCATTATGCAATTGTCTGAACGTTGGGCCAGACTCCAGAGTGATACAAAATAATGAACAGTATAGTTAAGAATAAAACTTTTTATTTTAGAATGTTTTTTTGCTTTGAATAAATATTAAAAAACCTAACGTACTTAAGTGACAACCCAATACATTTGATGGCGAGACGCGCTCGATTCCAGCATAATCACTACAACACAGATACCACTGGCATAGTTTAGGTAAATGTATGTATAGGTACTTATTTTGCAGTGTATAATTAACCAACATTGACACTACTCATTATTTTTTTGAAACAATTACTCAAATTATAACTCCTTGATAAACAACTTCCCGAGTCTTGACTTCAACACACTTTTTTTGACTTTCGGAATTCCTCTCATCAAATATCAAATTATGTTTATATTTATAATAGTCCGGTAACAGAATTAGGTTTTCAAATATAAATAATAAAAGATTACAAAGGATATAAATAAAATTCAATAAGTTTTACGAAAAGCGATATATGGGTTTAATTTCTTAAAAATTACCCACGTTGGGCACACTCTTGAAATCTAGCCACAGTATTATGTGCCACTCGCTGAAGTAGTCGCGGACGATATTTTCTTATAATAACTGAGAAGGTCGTAGTGTTTGTTTAATAGATTTTTCTTTAGAGGTATGCCCACAAAAAAGTCCATAGGGGTGATGTCTGGCGACCTGGGTGGACAGGGGATATCGCCGAAACGAATAATTATTTTGTTAGAGAAGAAATCACGAAAAGGCTGCATGGTTTCTTCAGCAGTGTAAGGCAGGTTTGAACAAGAACGTGCCACAGCACGTTCTTGTTCAAACCATGTGCTTGAAGTGAAGATGTTCTCTCAATATTGGCAGAACATTATCAATTCAAGCCGGGGACATCTACACCCTGTTAGGGGTGTAGGAGCGAGCGTCGGGGGTGAACCCCACTACTCGGGCATCTGCTCGAGCAAGCGATCGCTTCCCGGTCTTTGCGCCGCCGTTACCGGTGGCTTTTGGAGGTCCTTAAATTCGGACACAAACTAATCGCGCTCTTCTCCACATTGGGCGAACAGGGTGGGGCCGAAGAACATAATCAGTGAACATGAGTTTGCTTATCATTCGACCTACATAATTCTGTAATTAGACTCCTATATAATGTGAATTTTTTAAGAAATTTTATATTTTTTGTAAGGAAGAACCGTCAAAAATTATGTTAAGATAACAAGTGGTGACATATGTACCGTCGTGGAAAAGAGGTCTTGTTTACACATTATAAGGGAGAGGACAACTGTTTCGCCACGTGAAAAACAGAAATAGTTGTGCTGAATTACAAAACGACGCGATTCCTGAATCAAAACGACCTTGGAACCTTAAAAAAAACAACCATACACACACAAACTGGTAACGTTTCTGCAATGCCTTTGGTATTACAAATGTCTATGGGTAGAGTTGATTGCTTTGCTGACTTTTAGTTGACACACTCGCTTGTTACCTTCCTATCCCATAGACGTATCTGTGTTGCCAGTGTTAATTGGCCAAAAATGCGTAACAATCAGCGGTAGAAGATTGTCGATGTTGCAATTATTAAAAGTGATTAAAAATGACTTACCAACGTCAGCAGATACTCTCCTGGAAACTTTGGCTGCTTTTGAAACTGTTTTAGATTCCGAGGCTGCACGGCGGTCTGGAAATAAAAAGCTTTTATAGCGGCGTGACATTCGTGATATAATCTTTAAAATAAATTCATCTAGCACATTGAAAATAATAAAAGTAGCCAGGGCAACTTTCTAAAAGCTATGATTAAAATAAAAAGAAGTAAATAGTTTTTTAATCGTTTTAATAGTTATATACTAATACTAATAAATTCTATGTATGATTAATATATTTTTATATCCCAGCTCATATGTGTCCCTTAGCTTGAAATGGGTATTAACTCACTACGCTTGGCCGAAGGAGCAAGCAGGTTGGGATATCCAGACTGAATATATATCTGTAGGCCATACATATCATTAATTATTTATTCATTCATTAGGCTTAATTAATTATCAGAATTCGTAACTAAAACAAAAACTTTTCTCTCACTTCTCACTTTTGATGGCATCTAATGGATAATCTTAAAGCTTATCCAATGTAATAATTTGTACTTACCCCAAAAACTACCTCTTTTTATACCTAAAGATAGGTTTTAAAAAATATTTTTAAAATAATATATTTTTTTGTAAATTTACTCATATGGACTTACGAATACTGAACATTAGGCTGACGTTATATTCATCCCGATGCGATACTTAAACCCATTACCGCTGAATTTGAAGGCGGCAACTGCGTCACTTTGCCATTTAGATCAAAAAATCTATAACATTAACACTTTGCCGTCGTGAACAACTACATCGGTCTACCGTTCCGGCCCCACACCCTCCTCCCTCCCATTCCCCCACCCATAATGACACTTTCCTTAAAAGTCGGTAACGCTTTCGCACTGTCTATGTCGCTGCGGATGTCTATGGGCGGCGTTGATTGCTTTCCATCACACGCCTGCTCGTTTGCCTTCCTATCCCTTAAAAACAACCGTGGACTACTATCCGACAAATGCCGATAATACTACGTTGTTGTCGTGCATCAACACCATATCAAACAGTCCCGATGACATGCGCTGACGGCAAAGTATTAAGAATAAATACGGTAATAATGACGACTGCCTGAGACTATCAGATTTTTTCTGTGGATAACACCAAACAACTCCACCTCGCTACGGACTTGTGTCTCAACGCAGTTCCATAATACTTTCATAATAGTTTTTCTCGTTAACTCGTTTTTCGGTTACCTACAATCAAAATATTTTTCTTGATATCTTTCATTTTTGAAGATTTTAATTACCTATTTTGTATTTTGTGGTTAGCAAACTATTTTGGGCAAGAGATTTTGGGCTTTTCGAAAATGAACTGATACCTCAGACCCCTATAGACAAATTACTTTAAAAATCATCTCTAGTTTTTTTCACATTGAACAAAATACTTACCATAAAATCTTTAAGGTTGGTGGTGAGTTTCGAGCCCGAGAGGTCAATATCGACCACTTTGGGAATCCCCGCATTAAACGAAACACATGTAAAGCACATAACAACACCATACTATTCACCATTATCATATATCTACTTAGTAGTTTCATTGTAGTGGTGATAAACTAATCTTGCTCTGGTTTTATCATTATATTTATTTATTTGTTTGAAATATTATACATTATATCTGTGGCACCATATTAAAACATTTTGCTCATATTCTCATATAGCTTTATTGCTAGTACCTTTACTCAACTAATAAAAAATTACATCATTTCTTTAGAAATATCTAGATTTATTTTGTATTTTTTGTGTAATGCACTGTAGTTAACCAACTACAGCATTTAAGCAGAGCCAAGGTCTATTATTTGGCACATTAATGTCAATTTTAAGTTATTTTGAAAATTTGTGCAGAACTTTACTGTAATTTTTAACTTAATTTTTATTTTGATGTTATTTGTGCCTTGAATAAACAAGATATCTATCTACACACCCATTACCGTTTACATTATTTCAATTTACATTTGATATTAGCGATACGCATGCAAAGCTCAAAGCGTATACTCACGTCGTGGGTGACTGGACTCCGATGTTGTGGAAGCTGGGGAGTCGGTGCGCTGTACTTCGTCGACGTCGGGCGGGCCTAGCGTCGGGTTAGTCGGTTACATTTATTAAGGGGGGGGTGATGTGGGATTGGTTCATCTACATGAGCATATCATCGATAGCATAATAAGAAACTGATTAATAAAGTCTGACGTTAATTTAAGGAACTTCATTGTTCAGATGGAAAGTCCTGATTACTTTGCTTAGATCCGTGAAAATCAATTCGATTTTTTGTATTGAGAAACGAGAAAGGGGGTGTGCGGGTACATCTACGGTGGCGCTAGTTTCTTCCTGATGGGAGGAAACTAGCACCACCGTAGATGTATTCCCTACTTGAAAACAATGGGAGGTGAAGGGATAAATGAATCCCAGAACTCGTCATATAAAATGCGGTAATAAAGTAAATTTATACCATTTATTGTCGATATTCTGTGAAGGTGTGGTACTTACCCAGTCTAGACGTCCCATTTATGCTACCATGGCTCTACCACTATACATAGTATATAATATGGCATATTTACAAAGCAGTATATAAACACTAAAAGATATTGCCCTTCATTTGTACCAAAAAATCGCGGTCTAATATTTTATTAATCACTGTCATTTAATTCGAAAATAATAGAAAAACGGAAAACACAACACCACTCATTCAACATTGTATTGGCACGTGTTTAGTCCCAACAGAGACATCATCAGGTATAATAAACTCTACAATAAACAAGCGATGAGTGAAGAGCACTATGTTGAGACGAAACACATTCATTGTTGAAGTGATATTATGTATTTTCTTTATCGACGTTAGTAGTATTTGACACGTGATCTAGACTTGCCTACGACGACGATGGTTGGCCACGGTCCAAAAATACCTAAAAGAATATCAGCTTGACAAAGACGTAGCACAAAACCGTGCTTATTGGAGGACGACCCCAAATAGTCTATAATGGCCTAGACCAGGGATTTCCAAACTATTTTGGGCAAGAGACCCTTTTTCATACATCAAACCTCCATAGCTAAATTGCTTTAAAAATCCTATCTCTAGTTCTTTTCCTATTGATACAAAATATTTATCAATTTAAAAACTTTGCGGTTTGTGGCGAGTTTCGACCCCAAGGGGCCGAATCGACCACTTTGGGAATCCCTAGTCTAGACAGAAGAAGAAAACGTTAGTGGTATTGGGACATTTTTTTTAATGTGCATGTTTCGGTTGTCAGTTTGACTCTCATTTTTGAATTTAATGACATGGTTAATAAAGTTATCGACGGCTGTTTTAAAGTAGGAATTAAGAGCAATATTTTTGTGCTTATTAATACTACACGCAATACTATTTTTCGAATTTGTTTTCGCAGATCTCAGCAAAGTAATTCTTGA
This sequence comes from Baronia brevicornis, assembly GCA_031353405.1. NCBI lineage: Eukaryota > Metazoa > Arthropoda > Insecta > Lepidoptera > Papilionidae > Baronia > Baronia brevicornis. The sequence continues at coordinate 360,102 of JASFAT010002603.1, read as the reverse complement.
CATCCATCTAATTAATAAATGGTTGTAACAAAAACTAAAAATTTTGTGGTTCAAAGAAATAGCACAATTGATGATATTGCTCATACAAATGCGCATGACAGGCAAACAAAAATTGTAATTAACTAAAACTACAAGCTCTTACTAAAATTGTACTAGAAAACTACGAAAATCAAATCACCTCTTTTTAATTATTACTGCAATGAATAATTACAAAGAGGTAGTTTCATTTCTAAAGGTAACTGTGAAAATAACAAATAATTTACTTGTCGATTTAGTCGTATTGAAAATCAAGTTAAACGATCTTCAATGGTTTTGATCGTTGAAACTTGGTGAAATTTCGCATTTATTTGTGGATCAAGTAAACAAATCAGAAACTCACTGTAATGTTTTATGTAAACATTAATTAAACCCGACCGGTCTCACCTAAATAAGTAGTAAGTGTTAACAAACATTACATAGGTAATTTGAAAAAAATATATTTATAAAATCCCTTAAAAAGTATAAAAACTATTTTATTTTATTATGCACCATAGATGCATGCAATAAATAAGACTTTGTTTATGTGAAACATCATAAATCTTTACATAATCCATAAATAAAATTAAATTTAAATTGCACCAAATCAAACTTAATTATATTATATTTGTTAATTTAATTAACCTCTTAGGCAAGACACGCCACTATAGTGGCTTTCGCGAATGTTCTCTATCTGAACGATACGCCACTATAGTGGCTTTCGCGGATGTTTTCTTTCTGACTTTCTTGGAAGATGCGTCACAATAGTGGCGTACTATAACATACTATACTATGGCGTACGTAACACGCTCGCTCACCGTTTAAATTAAATAATCATATACACACATTGTTACGTACTTATTTTGCCTTCGCATTTGCCGTACAGAGAAACAGTCCTGTACAAAACTCAGCCGTGCCTAAGAGGTTAAAACAAATCCACTAAAATCAATTCCAAACCAAATAAAACAAATTATATGACTGAAAGTGTTTTCAATGACCATTTGAACTAAATGATGATAAAAATTATATGTACATACATATATACACAAACTAGTAATTTATTCGATTTACGACAATATTTTAGTTGCTTTTTTTTAAGTATTGATAAATTTATCTTTTTATATGTTTTAATAATTTATTACTTTTTATTAAATAACATACACAATAAACTTTTAAACAACAATAAAAAGTTTTAAGGAATTATTTCACAAAGCAATGAAATATCACTATACAGATATGATGTGAGTCTTTTACTAGAGTCGCAACAAATCCTTGCTTACTTCCATGTCAATTATCTTACAGTTATGCGGGAGTAGAAATAATTCGACCAATTAGACATTATAAAAACTTCTCTTTTGTGCCTAGCACTTAAGAGGGTTTACGAAGATATATATATATATATATATATATATATATATATATATATATATATATATATATATATATATATATATATATATATATATATATATATATATATATATATATATATATATATATATACTATATATATATATATGACATATATAGTATAGTATAGTATATATATATAGTAAGTATTGGTATGTAGCAATACAGATTAATCAATGCATCTCTATAGTTTTATTATGCTCTGTGATTTGCAATATTTATAATTTTACACAAACATAATAACCGCACACTCTTTACCCTCTACATTTCCCATTACTCCACTAGAAAGTATGAAAAACAAACCTGGTTCATAATTAAGGGGCTATCCATAAATTATGTCTCACGTTAACAAAGTGTGACATTATGTGACCGTCGAGTCACAAGCTTTGTGACGTCACACATACACTCGTATAAGTCTAATGTATTTAAATTTTAAACTTCAATTCGAACAGATAACTTTAAAATATTATTAATGGAGTCAGGCGTTACTTTGCGGATTTTAAAATATTACCAATTATATATAAGTGGAAGTGCTGATTTATTTTAATAGTTTATGACTGTAAAATTGCAAAATATGTGACGTCACACACGCAAATGTGTATATGTATATGAGTATAAGTAGTATATATATATATATATATATATATATATATATATATATATATATATATGGATATATACATATAAATGTGCGTGTGTTCGTATCAATGTCGTGACTGTGGTCCGAGATCTGACCACGTTGGTTCTCACTGAAAACCAGTGCAAGGTGATGCAATAGAACTCCTGGCATACGCCAGGTGGTCCAATAGAATACCTGGCATATGCTAAGCAAGAACCATTTTATGACAATATTATTATATTATTATAATAAAATTATTTTCTTTTTGTTTTGTTTATTTGTATATTATAATATTATTAAGGTTTAAATTTTAGTATTTGTAAAAAAAAGTTGGTATGAATAAACTTTTTTCTATTTCTAATGTATGTTATGTTTTTACGCAATAAATAATACATTTAATAAATTAATATGTAAAGGTGTAAGGGTGTCGCGTATTTGCAAAGAGTATGTTATTGAATCGCTGAGTAAAGAAGTTTCAGAAACAACTTTTGATGGAAAGCGCAATTTCAATCCAATCAGTCTATTCTCGTTCAATGTGGAGGTTCATAGCTACTACGCAAACCAGCAATCGGTCTAGGAACCAGTTTAATTCTTTGACCAAAATAATGGTTAAAGGATTATATATGCATAATACTCGTGCCTTGAATAAGGTTATGATCACAAGGGTGCCATTCCGCCAGAGATATGCCAAGCTACGTAGCTAAAGATGTGTGTGACATTCACTAATTCGGAGAGGTTATTTTCATAGCTTAGCTTAGCTACTTATAGCAAAGCTATGTTTTTTATGGAGGAATGAGAGCTAAGGATTTGATGTATCTATATAGTAGTAGAGAAATGTCATGCGACGTAATGATAGCTCAGAAGCCGCATCTTCATAATCGCTTCTTACCCGCTCCGCTAAACCGTATAGCTTTGGTGGAAATAGTAGTTTTATAGCTTAGCTTTCCCCTCGCTCACTATTTAATATCGCACATCTCTGGTGAAAAGGCACATTAATGATATTTTTTACGCCAAGAACAAAGCAAATGAATGAGCGCAATGTTATAATCGTAAGTATTATGATATTTAATAATGAAATGTCCAAATTGAAATTTTTGATTAATATCAGGGTACCAACGTTATTTTAAGGTACTATACCTTCATAATCCTCTTTATCGAGAAGTTTAACTCTGTCGAGTATCTGTTGGTCTGAGGAAGGTGAAACTTCATCGTCATCTAGTGAGACTTCAGAACGCGACGTTCCACTGCCTCTGCGGCTGGGAGGCGTTGCGGGGTGTAGCAACGTCTCCAATAACATCTTTTTATTACGTGTCACTCTGAAATTTTATTTATTTTATTTTCGACGCATTGTCCACATTAGATCACGCATAAAATGTTTAGTATTAAATCCAAATAATATATCACATTATAATCCCATGTACGCATTTGCCATGTAACTTGGAAGATATAATAGAGACATATTGATTATAATGTAACAATTTAATTCCCAAAAATTAAATAAATATTTGTTTTTAGAACTTTTATCGTGGAAACTATCGTTTCACGACAAAACTATATTTTTAGCTGAATAATTTTTATACATTACTAATAATAAGTCTAAACATAAATTCACTAAAATGTGGTAGAGCTAATCTTACCTTATATTGTTTTATTTTTATTGATAATAAAATCAGTAATATTGAGTCATTAACGTTATAATATAAAACGACTTACCGTTCAGGAGTTAAATATACATCCTGACTATTTTCTTTTTTAGTTCCTGAATCTTCAGCAGATACTTCGGGGATTACCGGCAATTCAGTCTTTGTGTTCAATATAGATTTCTTCCCTTTCCTAACAACGGATTTGGTATCCCGTGCATCTTCACTAGCCTTACTTTTGGATGATTTCTCCGAGGCGTCTGAAGCAACACTAGCATTATCATCTATATTTTTGCTATTAGATCGTGTTGAGCGTCTTCGGGGTGTAAGAGCCTCAAGAGATATTATTTCAATTTGTTCTCCCTTTTCTGCAAGTTCCTTAGATTTTCTTCTCGTCATAATCTTTCTACCTTCTGTAGGAGTTGTAACACGACTCCGAGACGGTGTTGAAATCTCCGTAGTTAAGTTTTCAGGAGTTTCTTGTTCCAGTTTTGCTGTGGAGTTGTTATTAGATGATGTCGATTGGGAACGCTTTCGTTTTGAATTTGTGTCCTCTGTTGCATTTTCTTTGCATACATTTGGTGCCGACGAAGTAGATGTATGTTTTTCAAGTGGTAGAGTAGCTTTAAGTTCATTTTTACTAATTCCAGAGGTACCTTCTTTGGAAAACATGGTCTCAGATCCGGAAGATACCGCTTTTGTTCGAGTAGCAGCATCAATAGTATCCATGTTTATTGGTATTTGGGCCACATTATTATTTTCGGCGGTGAAATCTTCTACCGGAATTAATTCTTCTACTACAACTTCTACTTGCACTTCAGGGGTAACTGTAATATAAATAAACAATTATTTAATATTGATAAAAGCTTAATCACTCTCCCCTTCTCTCTCTTCTTCCAGTTATTAAATATCTTTGTTTAAGACAAGAAAATTTTTAAATAGTTATCTGCTCCTTCAATTCAAAAAATTTCAACTTACCAGTGTCTGTTAAATCTTTAACATTGTCTTCTTTTTTCTGGTTTCCTTTTGTTTCAATTTCTTCGGAATAGTTTAGTTTGATATCTGATTTATCAGAACATATTGCGGAATTGTCATCAGTTAGTATTGAAATATTTCCTTGATTTAAAACATCTGCGAATACATCTTCTATCGAAGGTAATTGTAAAACTAAGTCTTCATTTACTTGTTTTTTTTCTACAATTTTTTCTTTGTTTTCATTTTCCGCTTCTGCTTGTATGTTACTTAGGTTTTGAGCTTTGCTTGGAGCATAAACAGGACGAGGATGTATTTCTTTATCAGTATTAACAACATTTACAGTCGTGTTTTCTCCTTGTAATTCCATAATTTCGACTTTATTGCCAGGATTATCAGATAGTTTTCGTTCATCTTCATTTGAGTCTGATTCGGAATTTGAATCAATGATAGATATAACATCATCGCTACTGCAGGAACAGACCTGAAAATAATTTTGTGAAATTTTTTTATGATATATATATACGTCACCTATCTTACTTTTCAGACTTTGCTCTAATTCATTGCCATATTTTTTAGAATTTAGCATCTTTTGTTAGGAAAAAAAATCAAATTCGATGAGGCAGTCAAAACCGCTTTCAAAAATCCATTAATGTATTTAAAGGACGAATGTTTAGGATACTTACTTCATCATCACTAGAATCGTCTTTATCAGAAACTCTTTCCTCTATTGACTCTTCTTCCAACTCTTCCATGACCTCCTCATCACTAGATTCGTGTCTCTCTTCAAACATATCTCCTTCGAACTCATGTATTTCTCGATCAATTTCCACAATTTGTTCCTTCTCCTTTTGAATATTACGAGCTGTTTTATCGCTATATATTTCCATATCCCATTCCTTCTCATCTTTCATTTCGATATCACTATCACTCGTCATTAAACTGTCGTTGTTAAGTATTGCATTGGTTGTTTCTTCAGACTCAGATACTTGTGAGGTCTCTACCATGCTGCTTCCAGGACTTTTTAAAACAGACTTATCATCTGTCTCGTTTACAATGTTGAAATATGGAAGAGGCTTTGGTAGGATTTCTTTAGCTTCATAGATATCTTGTACAATTTCTTCACTTGAAGGTTCAGCCACACTACTTTCGTAACTTTTTAAAACAGAGTTATTGAATTCGGTGTCGTTAACTGTAGTAAACGCGGGTAAAGTTTTCTTTTCCGCATCTGTATTACTAGTTTCGGGCAAATTAGACGTTTCCTTTACACTCGATTCAGTAATTGTACTTTGATAGCTGTTTAACACCGATTTTTCGAAATAAATGTCGTTTATTGTGTAAAACGCTGCTGTCTTTAATTCGATTACAGAGTCACTTTCATCTGTTTTGCCTATTTTTTCACTCGTTGAAAGATTCTCTGCAGAACTTTGTAATATAGATTTGTTAACAATCGGTGAAAAAGTTACGTCCATTAAATTTGTTGGATTCGCTGTTTTCATAGGTGTGCATTCAATGGCGCTTCCAGATTTTTCAACCGATTCTTTTAATTCAGACTCTGTGTGATCTACAATATGTTTGGTTTTGCCAAATGTATTGGCTTCCAGAACTAGTCTAGACAATGGTTTTCTAGATTTAGAAAAAGTCTCTGTTTTCGGCGAAAGCTTTTCAGGCGTTTTAGAACGGCTTCTGTAAGTAATGATAAGTCACTATTGCATTCTATGTTAGATACGTATTAAATAATTCTTGAAAAACTTGTACATATTTGTAAGTCGCTTATTTTACAATTTATGTGTAATCAAATCAAATAAGCTGACGACACTAATGACGCAAACAATTCTACTGTGAAATCAATATGTCTCACTTTTAGTAACTAATTGATACTTGCCTCCAGTTGCGTGCACTGCTTTTTTGTTCAGAAGGTTTTTCCAATTCAGGCGTATAAGAGCGACTTCTGTATACAAACATACATACATTTAAAACTTATATGCAAATGAATTAAAAGTTATTTATTTATATATCAACAGCCTGCGGCAGTCAACTGCTGGACATAGGCCTCCCACAAGAAGCGTCACCTAGCCCGATCTTCGGCTTCACGCATCCAATTTTCGCCAGCCTCCCTGCGCAGATCGTCGCACCATGGGAGCGTTTCACTCTATATTTACCGAGACGTAGTCTCCACTCCAGAACTCGTCTACTCCAATGATTGTCGGATATACGACAAATGTGACCAGTCCATTGACACTTTAGTTTGCTAATTCGAAAGGCTATGTCGGTGACTTCAGTTCTCTGGCGGATTTGTTCATTCCGAATCATATCTACCAGAGAAACTCCGAACATAGCTCTCTGAGCGACTTTAAGCTTGTGAAGCAGACGGACTGTCAGCGTCAACGTTTAGGTGTCGAAGAGAAAGTATAGGTAGGACACACTGGTCGAAAAAAAAAAAATATATATATATATATATATATATATATATATATATATATATATATATATATATATATATATATATATATATATATATATATATATATATATATATATATATATATATATATATACATGTACCTATACTTTAATTTTCTTACCTATAATTTCGTTTTTTGGACGACGTGGGAGAGTCGGACGATTTTGTTGGTGACTTTGTGGTAGCGTCTAGCCCAAGTGATTCTCTTACGTTTCTCTCTAATCTTTCAGGAGTCTTAGATCGATTTCTACAATAATAAAGAGTATTAGACTACATCAAGCCATTTCCAAGTATTTATTCAATTGAGCAAGAATACGGAAGTACTAATGTAAAATGTCTAAAAAATATACGCAATTTTGTATTCTCGATTGAGTTTCAATACAAAGAAAATTTATATAAATTGGAGTTTCAAGGAGTGAAGAGACAAATTTTCATAAATATTGTTATCAAAGTGTGACTGACGGAAGTTTAGAATTTATTTTTAGGTTTTATTTAATCTTACATCAGTTTTCTTAAATTTAAGGGTGTTCAAAATTTCCTTATTTCTTTAAAAGTATGCATGCGTAATATCAAAGGTACTTTATCATTCTTGCCTTAAACTTCGTTTGTTGCCGTTAGTTTCGTTGGTTGGTGACTCTGTAATAGGTTCTAGCCTGGGTGATTCCTTCGCTTTTATTTCTAATGTTTCAGGAGTCTTAGATCTGCTTCTGTAATCATAAAGACAACCAATAAATGAGTATGGCTGATACATTTTCAACTGAATCGGAAAGTGTAATACGAATCTAAAGTGTGAAATTTGTTCTTGATTGTTGATCCAGAAAAAACAATTTTATCTAAAACTCCTAAAAGGTTCATGACAAAAAAGAAGTATTATGTAAGGCGAGGAAGGGATTCAGATTTATTGCACACCAAAAAAAGTTATACAATTATTAAATAAATGGCCAACTTATCGCTGATAGCTAGATTTCTTCCAGACAATTGTAGGATGGACACATTGTATATATAAATAAATAAATAAAAAATAATTCCACTGGATAAAGGATATTGGGACAACGAGAGAGCGCCGTCTGTGGTTGCACAAACATTTTATAGCCAAATCGGCTTGGAAGACGTTTAATTTTATTTTCAGCAAGATCTAAATAAAAGCGTTTATAATAGCTAACGAAACTTATAATTCTTACCTTAAACTTCGTTTGTTAGGTGACGTGGGAGAATTGACTGGTGACTCTGTGATCGCCTCGAGCCTGGGTGAATCTTTCATGGTTCTATCTGGAGTTTTAGATCTGCTTCTGTACGATAACAATTATACATATATATGTATCGTTATGCCTTTTCCCGTAGGTTTAGGCAGAGACCACAGATCTCCATCTGCTACGATCTCGGCACTTTCTTTGTTTTATCCACACTTATCACTCTCCTCACGCAAGCCCACGGGTAAAGGGTACTCTTGACCTGGCCTTTCCTCAAAACCTTGGCCATTTGGTCAAGGTATGTTTTGCTTGGTTCCCCTATCAACCCTTCCATCCACATCCGCAACGCAAATTCCTTTGGTCAGTCGTCTTTCATCCATTCTCTCTAATGATCACACTGAGATTATGTCAGCTATTCTCATTATGAGTGGAATTCGATTATTGGATTTATGAGGAAGCGCTTCATTATTACGCTTCTACTGTGAATATAACACCTGATGATTTGATAATAAATGACTATGATAATGAGCGGCAAAATTTGCTCACACACGGCTAGCGAGTTCAACACCAGCATTGGGACAAATATTTATATGTCCTTCAGGTATTTATTTCGATACTAGTTGCGCTTGCGGACTCCAATTCACCTGTCCAGTGTACCAATTATGATCAAATAGGGGGATTCAATAATTGACTGCCATAGACCGTCGGTAAAAAAGGGATCAATAGTACACTACTGAAGATTTCTTTTTCATCGCCATACATATTATGATTACAGAATTTTATTATTAATAATAGGAAGCACCAGCTTTATTAATAATAGCTGAATTAGGAAGTGCGCTAACAATCTAAGTTCGTGATTTCGATTCTACCATTAGGCTATTATAGATGTAAACATATTTTACTAGCATTAGCACTATTAGCTTAGTTTACTAAATAAAAATAGCTTAGCTAATATAAAACAAACTGTATTAACATCAAATGGCATCCACAAAAAGTATAAAATAGTGTGCATATATGTGTGTGTGTGTGTGTGTGTGTGTGCGCGTGCGTGCGTGTGTGTGTACTAATAGTAAGAGTTGAAAAACAAGACTAGCTAGCCTCTTTTAAAAAAAAATCAGAGATAATGCACAGAGCGGTCGGCAAAGACTAGGCACGCGTAACCGAAGACTGCGATAGGTCCTATCTTTCTCTTGCCCAGCGGTGGATTGCCATTTATTAATCTGATAATGAAACTTGACTGACACGTTTGTCGGAGAACCGAAAACTGTTGGAGTAGACGAGTAGTGGAGAAGACGACAAACGAAGTGTGAAACGCTGTTAGATGGGGCGACGATCTGCAAGGCGGCTGGCAGAGTCTGGATGCGTGCAGCCGAAGATCGGGTTAAGTGGCTTGCTTTGGGTGAGGCCTATGTCCAGCAGTGGAGTGTTGTGGGCTGATATTGATTGATTGATGTGTGTTGTTGCAGAGGTAAATAAATCCGTCTATCTATCTATCTTAAATGTATCTATCTATCTACCTTATGCTTCTCGGAACACTGAGCAAAGTTTTCTCCGGATGGGGCTCGCTCTCAACTTCTTGTTTGGGCAGTTCCGGGATTGGTGCTAGAGACGCTCGGGGACTGATCTCAGGAGTCCGGGATCGGCTCCTGTATAAATACGATATAAAACATGTGTTTTATCACATAAATTTTAAAAAACTAAGAGGTCGGCGAATGCCGTTCGCAAATGCAATACGAAGAAATCAAAAATCGACATAAATGTTGCATGTCTGTCTAACGCGTAACTAAAGCCAGTATTCTGTTTCGCTTCGGCTATGTGCCATTTAAATTTTTAGTAAACTTGGCTATATTCGATATTACCAAAAATTATGAATGAAAAGTTAAAATTTATGCAACTTTTAAAATCCGTAAATGGCAATAAAAGCTATGTTCCTATAGTGAGAACATTATCAATATTGCTGTTTTTAATGCAAATAAAAAAATTATAAAACATGTAATTTACATCCTGATGTAAATGCAATTCGCTCGCATTTTGTTCTAAGTTAAGTATTTTGCTATACAAATTGTATAGGAACCTAGATGAATACTGCCTTGAATAAATAAAAGCACGTCGCAATCGAGTTGTACCCAGGACGCCAGCGCCATCAAGCGGCACTCGATGGAGTCGGTGACGTGCGTGCCGTTGATTGTACCTACTCAGCTGTACATGTACAATTTTGAATATAATCAGATTTTTTTAATCCAACCCTACTCACCGACACCAACAGTTAAAAGGATCGACGATGAGTGTTAATGATAATAGAGACGATCTTCCTCATACAAGCATGTTAAGTGGGAAATATATTCGAATTGCAAGTTTTATTGGTATTACGTTTGTATGGACAATTCATTAAAATTGTATATATTCAATAACGATTTTTATTACATATATATCAACATTTTATTGGACAAAATTAGGTAAAACGACATTCACCGTGACGTCTTAATTTTCGGGCACTTCTTATAGATTTTTTTCGATAACCGTGTGCAACATTTTTTATTTATTTTTATATACAGTCCATATACTGCTGATCAATACAAAAATGTAATGGAACAAATAGTAATTTAAAAAGTGAATGTAAGTTGATCTCTTACCTAGAAATTCTGACTGGATGCATCGCTGTGACTCTGGGTGAATCATCTCTTTCAGGAGTTACCGAGTCACTTCTGAAAATATTTTCAGAAGTGATTGTGTATTGTTACCCAAATATAAGAATAGATGTAATCACTTTTCGAACTAAAGGTCCTCTAAATGATTCTCGTATCGGGAATAATGTATATCGTAGTCAGGTGTCGGTTTATGTTGTTTTTATGTTGCAAAAATAGTCATGATATACAGAACCAACATTTTCCTCAAAGGTAATAATCGCTTTTGGATCTTTGGTACAGAACTTAGGTGGTGTCTGTATAATGATGTGGTTCGCTCTCAACTTCTTGTTTGTGCAGTTCTGGGATAACTTTAAAGGAAACTCCCATAATTGTTTTGCAGTAATTTCATTTGTTTATTAAAAAAGATATTGTTACTATGCTGAAGCAAATCTATTTTTAGAGTCTTTGATTATTGTCTTTGTTAGCTTTCTCGATTTTGTTTTTTATATAAAACCTATAATTCAGTCGGGGCAAGATTCATTCTAATTCCATCAACCACCGAAATGTACATCAGCGTTTTAATCTAAATCTAAATGAGTGGCAATCCAGTACGGTCAGTTTTTCTAGAAACATCTCTCCACGTACCACTACCCAGTGGAATCAGCTACCTCCAGCGGTATTTCCGAACCGATATGACATTGGAACCTTCAAAAAACAGCCTACACTTTCCGTAAAGCCCGGCAATGCTTTTGCAATGCCTATGGTACTGCGGTTGTCTATGTACGGCGTTGATTGCTTCACAGACATCCGCAGTGCTATAGGCAGTGCAGAAGCGTTGCCAGCCTTTAAGGAAAGTGTCATTAAGGGAGGGGGAGGTGGAGGGGGGTTGGGTCTCCGGAACTCAACCGCCCACCGGGTGAAGCGCGGTAGTTAAGGTACCACTCAGACAACGATTTTCTGCGGGGGTGTGGTACTTCCCCGGACGAGCCGGCCCATTCATGCTAGAGACAAATAACATGCCATTCTTGATAAAGTATTCGTCTGCAGCGTAGCTCTACCACTTCTATATTCCATGAAAAAAATCACAACAAATCAGAATCCAGCTACGTAGCAATATCAATGTTTAAAAGATGATATAATTACCTCGTTATCAACGGTGTACTGGAATAATTTGTCTCTCTAATAGGTTTTCTACCTTTAGGCGTGCGCGGAGCTGGTAAAGTATACTCCAATGAGGTGTCTTTCATCTCCGCAGTTGTATCATCTTCTTGGTGCATTTTTGCATCATCACCTTGTTTTATCTCTGACTCAGTTTCCTCATGCATATCATGTTTCTCTTTCGAGTAACGTGGGTTTATTAGAGTAATCGGTATATCGGCTATGCTTTCTACGGTGTTACTGAGATCATCCGAGAAGCTGCTATTTGCCGACATCGATAGCGATTGCCTGCAAATCAATAAAACAGGTGATTAGTTGGAATTTAGTAGTAGTATTTGAAGTTACAAAATAAACTCTTTTGCAAAAAAACGGACACCTTTCACTCATTGGCTTTTTTATGGATGATATTAAAATTTATATTGTCATTAACTTAGATGACTAGAAATTTCTTTTTTGTTTCATTCCACGCACCACCACTTAATGAAATCAGCTACCATCAACGGTATTTCTAAACCAATACAACATTGGCTCTTCAAGAAACAAACCTACATATTACCCAATGACCTACAACGCTAATGCAATGCATATAGAGTTCTGGATTGTCTATTGGCGCGTTGATTGCTTTCCATCGGGCGACACGCTTGCTTGTTTGCCTCCCTATCCCAAAAAACCAAGCTTTGGTATCGTATACTGAGTCTGGGAAAAGAATTTGTTTCTACATCACAAACCAAAACTTCAATTTCATTCATATGTATCGATAACGTTAAGTAAATAATAGTTTAATAGGTAAAGATTCTGTCGTGTGTTCAATTTACTAGCAAATGCACTATAAGCTTAATTGGAATGGTCAACTACAATTCTATTTATATCCAAAACATTTCTAAATTTCTATCAAAAATAGTTACAGTAATATTAACTTACCTTGCTTTGACGGAATCCTTATAGGATTTTCGAGGTTTGCCATCAGTCGCTAGCTTTTTAGGTGGCGACTCCATTGGATGTCCTTCAAACTGTAATATCATACATCAATTTAACTAGCATGGGTTATCTGCCGTTACTGATGGGGTTTTACCCACCATAATGGATGAGTTTGATCTCCTAATTTTTAATATAATAAAAAAATACATTGTTTTTTTAATTTTACATATGTTACAGGACTCTAGATCCCACATTAGAATTTCCTGTGTTGTGGGAAACTAGGCTCCTCCCTAAGTTAAGGGGTTATATACAGTTAGAATTTTCAAAAAATCGATTTTTTTTTATTTATTTTTTTCTTAATATACATATATTTAAGAATACACACAGAAAATTTCATATCGTTCCGGTGAATATTTTCGAAGTTACACGTAAATTTTAAAAGGCGTTTCAGAGCGGTTGGAAGCATAAGGCCGGAGCGGCAGCGCTTACCTGGAACGCTGTCCCTTTTGTGCACCTACCTAATTGTAAATGTTCCTTTCTAATGTATTTAGATGGGTAAAGGATCAGTGTGTTATTGTCCTTTTTAAACCGGAAAGGTAAGTTTTAATTTTGCTCTCCCCAAACTGGAAAATATTTAAGAGTGGAACAGACAACTGTGGAAATCGCTGCATACATAGCTGCCGGCATATTTAATGAAGGAATGGCATCACTATTATATTATATGAAGGCAATAGGAATCACACTTGGACCCAATGCGCATTCATATGCTGAAAAAGAAGATGAGCAGCGCGTGACCATTTCCGATATCAGAGCGAGTGAGAGCATCCGAGATGGAAGAATGGCTCGCAGACAACATCAGCTCGAGTTATTAGAAGCTGCCGAAGCGACGGAGGGTTTATTATATGGTCCTGGAATAGACGACTCCATGTAAGTTGAAAAAAAAATTTTCATTCTATGTAAAGTGCTTTTCAAACTTTAAACGCGTTTTTCTCCATTTTGAGAAAAACGCGTTTTCAAAGTCGGTGACCAACATTACTCAAAAACAGCTAAACCGATTGATCTCAAATTTTGACACAAGTTTCTTAAATATATTTTTTAGTGATTTATCGAAGATTTTATCTTACCGATTAATATTTTTTTTTTATAAACAACTTAAGGCCGAAATTTTTGCCGAAAATCGATTTTTTTTTTCTAGAAACCGCCATTTTGTCAAAAAAATTTATTTTGCTTATTCCTTCGATTAATTACTAGATTTAACATTACTTTAACGAAATCTGTTTGGTTTTTTAATTTCAGAGGATCCAGATCAGAGATATAGTGGTCACCACAAAACGCCTTTTTTGAGAGAAGCTCCCGGAGATCAGCTGTAACTCCTGTCCAAATAAATATTTTTACTAATACTAAGTCTAAAAATATTGTTAAAAGATACCATAATATATGTTCAAATATTTAAATCAATAAATTTAAAAAGTTTCTCAATAAAAATTCTGGAAAATTCGCTTTTTTTCGACCTTCTAACTGTATATAACCCCTTAATAATACATTGTAAGAAAACATACCAAAAAACGTATTATAAGTAAAAATAAAATATCTCGAATAAAGCGCATTTATAGGATCCAAACTATGTGATTTTTTTTCGCATGAAACCAATGTATTCATTGAAAATATGAATCATTTTAGTTCATTATTTTAATATATAAATTTATATTCCGTAAATTGATGTTGATTTTATGTCTACATACACATACATACATATCGTCACGCCTGTCTCCCGTAGGGGTAGGCAGAGACCACAGATCCATCCATCTGCTACGATCTCGGCATACTTCCCTTGCTTCCTCCACACTCATTATTCTCCTTAGAGGTATTTATTCAGTCTGGCTGCATTGCCAATCCGCCTTCGCACAAACGTTGTTGGTAAACGGCCATTACGCCAAAAATGGCGAGACTTCGTGTCCAGTAGACATACATACATGTACATACATACGATACAAATATAGATGCAAAAAATCGAAAACGTAGTAAATCGCAAGCTTCTAGTTTTTAAGTTAACTTAAAACCTAGAATTTTGCGTTTCTAGGTTTTAAGTTAACTTAAAACCTAGTACCATAGATAAAAAACCTTTTAGATTTCTGAAAAAATGGTATATGATCATTCAAAAACAGGCAGTTTCAACGCTGCACTAAATTTTCTATTTGTTGTATAGCTGTGAGACTCGGACCATTCGACGCAGTATTTATTTCTGATCTGAATATGCAATAATTTTTTTGACATGTCATTTACAGCGTTTTCGCTTTTTGCGTTGCTATGGTTTTTGAAAAAATGTCAAGTTTTTATCTCTTATATATTTTTACCTCTTCATCGTGTTCCTCCCTCTGCAGTGAATGTTCTCTCTCGTGTCGATGCACTGGCGCAGGAACTGGGCATGGCCCCGGAATCGGAGACGGCGTCGAACCAGACTCGGATGCCGTCGGTATCGTGAACCTCAAGTGCCTGGTAATAATAAAAATTGCTGTGAACTGCTGTAAAATAATAAAAGTTTTATCTATTTGGTGGTAGACTACTAAGAGGAACTTATGAGTAACAAAAACATTCCACGATGATTTGATAGGTAGGTATTATGAATAAGTATTATTTTACGAGAATTGGCCGAAATATTTCTCCCTTTGGCAACTCTCATAAGTCTAAGATTCCAAAAGACTTTTAAAAAGTGTTTTCTACAAATTAACAAAGCGCACCTAGGACTAATTTTTATTAATATTAATTTATAATTTTAAGACCATAGAATTACTCGCCACGTAACTCCCATTACAGAATTTCATCCCTCTATTTCAAGAAATATAATTTTGTTTAATAGTAAAGCCATCTTGTGTTCCACAATTTGTAATGTTTTCACCACGTTTCGCAATCGCCACCTTTTTGTAGCATCATTTTGTTCTAGAACTAGTCTCTTACCTTTTACTCTCACCGATTGTCTTGTTTCTCTAGAGTGATGAGATTTTTACGTTTCTTTGGACACTTTTTGTATACAAATCTTTTAAGTGTGGTTCTAAAGCCGTTGTCTTTTTAAAGCCGTTGTAGATATACTTCACTCTCTAAGATCTTATCGAGGCAAATGGTGCTGCCACTGCAGTGGCGAATTACTGGGCCGGAAAAATGTAGGTCGAACCAATGACACGAAAAGAAGAATAATGACAACAAGTATATTACTGTCATCAGTACCAGATTTAACTTTAAAATTTAACAAATTTGTTCAAAAATATCTTTGCAGTTGGAAGATCTTACATGTTCAAAAAAACATTTCGTACTGCACCACCTACTTTTCATTTCTCTTCTTTCCTGGCAATTACTTATAACTATTATGGTAGTGTCAAGTAAAATACTATAATATCAAATCTCTTGAAATGTAACTAGTCAGCTTGTCATGTTACGTCTTGATAAAATGGTGGTGGTTAAAACATGATTTTCAAAACTACGTTTACTTAGCGTTATGTAAATCTAAAAACTTAATATATTTTATGAAATTTGGTAACATAATATTGAGACAATTATGAATGGTTTTCCCTTAAAAACAAAAAATACATATAATTCAGTTGGCGTAGTATTCCTTGAAGGTCTATATCACTTCATTAATACATAATCAAACTATATTGTATAATACGCCACCACACCACAATTAAACAATATAACTGATAATAATATAAGATTATGAAATAAAAACGCAACGTCTCTGATGTAAGTTGCCGGGAAAAGTACATCACCTACTTATTGCCAACTTACTTGGAGTCACTGCAATGTGTCTGGACGCTCGCGGTCTCCATTAATTCCTCCTCTTCACTGTCGCCTAAGTATCGCGAATCCACGGGTGATGTTGCTTCTTCTTCCTCTATACCATCTGGTCTCCGATTCTACAGGTCAATATAAAGAACGACACATGAGCTAAGAAAACGATAAAAGTAGTTTAAGCTATAATAAGTATTTAATTACTTACAGTAGTCCTCTGTTTTAGAAGACGACTGATAAAATAAATTTACGTTGCGGATGTGGATGGAAGGGTGGGTAGAGGAAGACCAAGGACTACATAACTTGACCAAATTGCCGAAGTTTTAGGAAAGTCAAGAGTACCCTTAATCGGCGAGCTTGCATGAGGAGATTGATAAGTGTGGAGGAAGCAAGGAAAGTATGCCGAGATCGTAGCAGATGAAGATCTGTGGTCTGTCCCTACCCTTACGGGAATCAGGCGTGACGATTTGTATGTATGTAAATACCTTGAGAATACTATGCGGCGTTTCTGCTCCACCCCTCTCGTTATCCTTGAAGTTTGGACTCTGCATCTCAGGCATATCCAGCAGTTGAGACATCTGGTCGCTTAACTTCTCATCAGTTCGGTGCGTACCGCCAGTTTTAGGCGTCGCCGTAAAGTTCAGTTTACTTCTCTTGGAAGGCGTGGCTTCGTCTTCAGATTTCTCCGATGATGGTAATCTGAAAATAAACACAGAATGGGATGGAATTTAAAAGTTTATTATACCTAATATTTTAAGTTGTATTAACTTAGCTGTACCTAGAATACATGCACGGGTACAAAATTTTATTATAACTTTTTTATTATAAAACGAAGCAAATTAAACCCTATTATTAGGTGTTTCACGCAAAGTCAAGATAATGCATTATTACTCAAGTAGACGCCATGTTGTAATATGGAGCGTAGTCTCGCCATTTTCTTTTTATAAGAAAATTCTATTGAAAATTTTATATAAAAAAATTCGGGCAAAGAAGTGTTATAATTGTTGAAACTCGAAAAGTCAAAAAAACTACACATTACAGGCGTACCGAATTAAAAAGACAAGCAAGCTTTCATATAGTTATGTGGTTTTCTTTTGTTAGATGCGTGTTAATGCCATAGTATCTAGAACACATCGAATTAGGTTAGACAGGTTAGGTTTTTAAAATACGAGGTGATGAGTCGATACTTTATAAAATGAATTGAATACAATATCTACTTACATTTTTTTCGGTGCCATATTTCCCATATTATGTAACGATATTAATTTTGATGTTTTCTCGCAAACTACTTTTTCAGACATAAGTAATGTAACCTTTTCAGAAAACTTGCGTGTGCAAATAAGTGGTAAGATTCTTAATAAAGTTGAGTATATTCTCACATCTCGCTCGCACGTTAGGGTAGGCATGAGAAAACGAACACAATGCATGCATGCGTCATATTGGTATTTGCGCTTCCAACTTCACTCCGCTTTGGATATTCCGTAAGCTTAAAGCGCTTTAAGTTTTTTCATGTAATTCGCTATTTTTATTGTTTGTAAATAAAAGTCATTGCTAGTAGTTGCTAGTCATTGCTTTAAGTTTTATGACATTTGAGTTAGGTTTTTTACTTTTTAAAGCGTTATTCTTGTTTAAAAGAAGAATATTATTTTATTTAAGCGTTCTCACACAAAAACAAGGAACTTTTTCTCAACATGTATTCGAGGACTGATGCAAGTTGGACGGATGAAAGTCGGTCATTCAGGGCGAATAAAGCTTAAGTTTTAAGATTTGCGGGTAAAGGAGGCTAGCACATCCATGGAGGATGTGAAAAAGAGAAGGCAACTCACAGCAATAGGAAACCAAGGACATGGTTTGAGTTACGACGATAACATATTCTATACCAATGTCTTTATCGATCGAATAGTAATGAAATTTAAATATATCCGTACATTGCTGTTCTTGTGTATGCACTAACTGCTATACTCGGTTCTGCCTGGGTAACATTTACTTTTTCAAGGGGGATTAATTTGAAATAACTATAATTTCGCCAATGTATGAAATTATTAGTATGTATCATCGAGTGAATTTGTATTTATAGTAACCGTTGCTACAGAAAATAATTTTCAAAAAAACCATGTATTAATACTTGGGTGAGTGTAGATAGTAGATACTACGCTACTACATACTACTACGATGGTACTACGTAGTAGTAGTACGTAGTAGCGTGGTGTCTACTATCCCTAAATTAGGAATTAGAGATGTTTCGACTGTACTCTTCGCTTATCTGAACGCTGATTTTCAGTTTATCCAGCATTTAGATACTCTCTTGATAGAAAGAAAATCAAGATAGAAAGAAGATCAATCAATTTTGATTTTTTTAAATTAATTTTTATTATTCTTTTAATTGAAATATATTGCTAATAAAAGTAATTATTTTTTGTTAATTTTATGAAAATATTTCACAAAATTAACAAAAAATAATTACTTTTATTGTATATTTTTTTTGTTTTCCATTTTTACGAAATAGTCATTATTTTTTGTGGGATATCTTCAATTCGCTCACACATTTCACAATAAGGCGAAGGAACTTGCTTCATTAAATATGTAAATTCTTCAAATGGGCAAGTTTCGTCAGAGGGAGAGGCTGAGCTGTAGAACATTTGATCTCGAAATTTCAGCTTTAGTTAACTAAAGAGTTCTTAAATATGACCATAATTAAATAGTCGTCATTTGTAAAAAAAAAACAATAGCGCGCAAGATTTGACCAATTTATGTTCTCCTTGGTCTTCCCCTAGCGACCCTTCCATCAACATCCACAAAGTAAATTTCTTTTATCAGGGGTTTATATATATATATATATATATATATATATATATATATATATATATATATATATATATATATATATATATATATATATATATATATAGACGCTACACAAAAGGTCTCATTCCCATCCATTCCATGGCTGGGCATGGCCTACCACAGTGCGATTTAGTCGCAGTTTTCTGTCACGAACGATTTACCACCTGTGGTGTTTCCACGTGATTATGACATGGGGGCATCCAAGAAAAGAGCGTATGTGTTCGTTAAAGACTCGCTTACCACCACCACGTGACCCGCATGCTCGTTTGCCTGCTCTGCTATAAAAAAAACTGCTGCCTCGTACGTGAAAATTGGGAAGGGAAAGGGAAATAAAGAAAGGGGAAAGAAGTTTGAATTTCGGATGCCTGCACTTTACGTTGCATAAAGTGTAGGCATCCGAAAAGCCTCTGATATGCTTCATATAACTACTGATAATAACACTACATGTTTAATTAGTACGAAGCTTGCAACAAAACATAAAAAATAGATCATGTAATTCATTCAACGGTAGAAAAAATCGAAGAAAGAGTAGAAGATAGCATAGAAGTACGAAAGTTTGGAGAGAATAAGATGGTTAAATCGTAATTATTTTACTGAGATCGAACAATAAATTAGAAAAATTTGTTGGTTGAGTTCTGGAGGCCAAACCACCTCCTCATAATGATCCTTTACTTAAAGGCCGGCAATGCTTCTGCACTGCCTATGGCACTGCGGATGTCTACGGGCGGCGTTGATTTCTTTTCATCAAGTAACATGCCTGCTCGTTTGGCTTCCTATCCCATAAAAAAGTTTATTTTAACACTAGATTTAGCAAGTTATTTTGACTGTTTGTTTACTGAAAAGTTATATTTATAAAGATACAATTTCTAAGAATTTTGTAACGTTGCATACAGTTATATATTAGTACAACTGTATGCTGTCTCAAAATGCTAAGAATTCATTTTTCTTACATCTTACATTATTTTTCTAAATAAATTTATAAAGCAGTCAAAATGACTTCTTAGCTACTTCACTCAAGATTTAATAAAACCATCATACCTACTTGAGGTACTCATTTGTTATTCACGATCTCGTGCTAGCCATGGGAAGTATGTGAATGATGATAGAAGGATAAAGATATGATAGAGCATGCTCAGCCTTAGTACGAGAGATTAAATATATGTATGTTCCTGCATATAGGCCTACCCATAAACAAGCAAGCATGCAAGCGGATTTCTAAATAACAGATAATCAACACCACCGATCAATAACTGCAACACTCGAGGCACCTAAGATGCGTCATGCCTATTTTTTGGAAAAAGTATAGGATTATGAGATGCAATGAAACGAGGACTCTCAATATGGGAGGAATCGACCAATCTACGAGATTTTGAAGTTTTTACAAAATATTTCCACAGTAACCCACCTGCTGTGCGACTCTGATTAAATGTGTTTTCAAAAGATAAATATGATTCCATATAGTATTTCTAATGCATATAATTAAAGAAAAGGTGTTACCGTGTACTAACACGGTAATCCCCTTTCTATAAACTAAATACAATAAAACCTACTTCAACGCGGTACTCTTATAACGCGATGATTTCTTAAGTCATGTATTTGTACTGTGAAATTTAAAATGATTTTACAGTTCAAAATCAACTTGGCACATCTTGTTCTTACAAAATTAAATTATTCTATTTAGTTTTTGTTACAGTGACATCATACAGTGATTCCTCGTATAACGCTTTTTCCTATAATGCAGAACTAATCTACCGCGTTATAGGAGAGTTTACTGTGTACAGGTAATGACTGCTACAAAAAGTATTAATTTTAATTACCTCTTTGAACGACCTAGCCTGGGGGTACAAATGAAAGGTGTGTCCTCGATATCCAAAGCCCGCTTTAGACCTCTCCTAATTTTAGGTTTATTGATCCACGTTTCGCTAGCGTTTTCTATTGTGTCCTGTAAGATAAATAACACAACGTTACATTAAAAAGCTCAAGAAAATATTAAAGTTATTTTTTTTAATGGAATACCAGGGCAAACATGCAAGCGTGTAGCCTAGTGGAAAACAATCAACACCGCCCATAGACATCCGCAACACCATAGGTCAATGTAACCGTTCCAATGTCGAACCAGTTTAAAAAGGTAATTGGTGCATGGAAAGAAGTTTAGGGAATTAGCTTCCGGCAATCGAGGGCGGATCGATCCCGCTTCATTATGCCACTGCCCGCTATCATGGACTCCGAAAGCGTTAGCTTTATATAAGCCAATTAGTCGTCTTTGAGATCTCTCTCTGTCGTCACTCCCTCATGTCTGAAGATCGTAGTTATCATTATGTCCGCATCTGATGTGTATTATTTGTTTCCGCCGGCATCTATCCATCGCTTCGTTAATTATGTGGTGGAACTTGGTGGTAGGTGATTCTGTTAGTTGGTATGCCTACCGAGTTGGAGATCGGCCTCTCGATCTTTTTCCTTCCGTATTACCAACCACAATGAGTTTTTTCAATACATATTCAGTAATAATGTTTAAATTTATCTCCGAGAATACCGCATCTGTGAGATTATCAAAAATGCAAAATATTATATATTATACCTGAATGAATGAGGATTTGTAGGTGAATGTGTTTTTAGGTGATCTTGCTTTGACGTAGACAGACATGGGCTTAGGGACTACAACTGAAACACATTAACAAAATAGATTTACTTTATATTGTATTATATAACGAAGATTTTACACATTATTCTGGACTCTTTATCGCGCTGTGTAAGTACAAGTTAATTATTTAATATTTTTATCGCGTTATACGAAATTTTACGCGAGTCGGCTCAACCGAGGCTGTGCCATACTTTAACAGATGTGGGCGTCAAGTAGCATTTTGCAGTGTTACCGTATTTCGTAAGGCGAGTGCAGAGATCCGAAGGCCCACTCTCTTTCCTCTTTCTTTATTTCTATCTCCTTCTTCCATTACTTTTTGCTTCTACTATCATAATCCCTTTCATCCTTTTACATCCTTGCCTTACGGTATAACACGCACCTCCAGTACTCTTATCAAGGCAGATGTTCATAGTCGGCAGTGGATTATCATCAAGTGACTTGCTTGATCCCACGGTCTTACAGGAAAGCCCAATTTCAGTGAGTGAGAGATGAGTATGATCGTGTCAGGTAACTTTTCTTTCGCGTCAAAGCCACTGTAGGTCGTTGCTATCGATAAAATAGGTGACAAGTGACTGTAAGTAGCTTGTTCGTTTGGTTTATCGCTTCATTCGTTTCATTATAATTGGTTATATTACATCCATACATACATGTAATCACGTCTGTCTCCCTGTAGGGTTAGGCAGACCACAGATCTTCATCTGCTACGATCCCGACACACCTTCCTTCACACTCATCCATCTTTTCATCCATCCTTCTTCTTACATTCATCGTAGCGAAACGGCTTTCCGTTCGTCGCTTCTCGCCCTCGTGGGAATCACAATGTGACGGGTGGCGAACCACGTCGCCGTCATTTTTAATGAATTAGCCGCAAGGGAGGATGGAGGTCAGCCTCAGTAGAGCACCGCATGCTGAGATAAGGCACTATAGTACACGATCCCGAGACGGTCTTTTATATTAAATTTATTAAAAGACACGAAAGAGACAGATTGCTATCGTGTCTTCGTTGCACAGCACACCCATCTATTGTGATGCCTCTGGCGGCCGTAAATTGAAGAGAATAACGCAACCATTAAACCGACGTACCTGCTGTTGATGCAAGACCTGTGTGTGCAAGATATATACACCGCGGTTGCTCCTATCGCTGTCATAAAAGAGAATCATAACAGACTCACCATGTGGTTCCAGCTGCATTCGCGCAACTTGTGCTACGCTATTGGCTATGGGAGGCAAAGACGCACACATCAACTCCAGCAACGTATCGCGGGTGTTCTCTCGTTCCACGAGTTCCGCCAGAGACTCGGCTGACTTGTACATCTCCTTTGATCGCCCTTTCATCTCTCTCAGCTTGCTGTTATATTCCTCTGCCTCAATGTACCTACAAATTTAAGAAGTAATTCTTTACGGTTAAATTGTAAGAAATATTTATTTATAAAATTTAACAATGAAGTTTATGTATAATATCTGATCTAATAAATCTCTGAATGAATTCATTCATTTTATTTTTTTTAATGTTGTGTCCATCTCTAATTAGGATTATATAGTAATATATTTTTGTGAACTATTTAGGATAATGTGTAATATAACCACTGTTGATGGTCTGTTACCGTCACAAGCTCAAATTTGCTTATGACAGGTGACTAGGCTTTCATGACACTTTTACTAGTCTTATATTTTGTTAGTGACATTGACGACATAAATATATTCGAAAAATACCTAATAATCGAATAATTACCTGATAATCTGTAAGCCATACATATAACCTCGAGATCTTCATAACACGGTGAATAATATTTGCAGAAAGACGGATAGTTAAATGTTTATTCAAGGTACAATGCATACAATATCAAAAGTAACAATCAAAATAAAAATTAGAGTAAATTATTACACAAATTTTCGGTATAACTTAAAATTCACACTAATATGCCAATTAATAGGCCTTGGCTCAGCATTAATGCTGTAGTTGGTTAACTACAGCGCTGGTCATTCTGCCAATACCTGTTAGAGTGTGACTTCCACAAAAAATACAAAATAAATCTATGTATTTCGAAAAAAAAATATTTTATTTAATACTTTATTGTACACATAAAACACGAGATACAAGAATTAAAAGAAAAGAAGATGTACAAAGGGGAGCCTAACTCAAAATTGAGTTTTCTTCCAGCAAACCCAAAAGTGAAAGAGAGATAAGATAAGCTGTGAGGATAGAAATAAGTGTACAACAACAAAATATAATAATAATAATATACATAGCAATACATACTATATAAAACCATACATATATATATATATATATATATATATATATATATATATATATATATATATATATATATATATATATATATATATATATATATATATGTATGGTATATATATATATGTATATATATATATATATATATATATATATATATATATATATATACACATAAATAAATACATATATAAATATTAAAGTACTTAACTTACCTAGCCTGTTGCAAATAGTACATTATAAGTATATCCGACGTCTGCGAGTCATTACAGTCCTTGAGATATCTGATGAACACTTCCTCTTCAGTCGGTAACAAAGTAACTTGAAGCAACTTGGACAGGTGACCGGTGTTGCGACAGCCTACAACATTTACAATAGCATTTGTTTGGTATCTATTAAAAAGGTAAATTAAATTTGAGATTTAACAATGAAAAATTAAAATCATACAATACAAAGTTTTAAGGTGATTTGAAGATATTGTGAAATCATAGTTTTTTTCAACAATACAATAAAATTAAAAGAATTTATTTGTACTATTGGAAAGGAGATAGACAATATAAACGCAAATTACAAACAGAAAGTTAAAATTCTAATTTGTTTTATTAAACATACTTAAGTTTAAACAAGGATTTTAACACAGGCCGTTTAATATTTTAGATTTCTTTTTGTTTAAGAATTCTTTAGATCGCAAAACTATGTGGGCAAATGGCAAACATAATATATATTATATAAAATAAAAAAAATACATCCAAACAACGTAAAATTTTCTAATATAGCTAAAATATTT
Organism: Baronia brevicornis; assembly: GCA_031353405.1. Classification (NCBI taxonomy): domain Eukaryota; kingdom Metazoa; phylum Arthropoda; class Insecta; order Lepidoptera; family Papilionidae; genus Baronia; species Baronia brevicornis. The sequence goes on along the minus strand of JASFAT010002603.1, from coordinate 334,780 downwards.
AAAATTATTTTTTAAATAAACGTATACTTCAATATTCATTTCATATTCATGTGCATATAGTAAATTTTGAGCCAATGCTGTTCACGTGGTTTGTGAACAAGTGACGTAATGCACTTTGCGTTTGCCGGACTTGAGAGATATTTTTGAGAAATTTGATGTACTTCAGAAAAATTAAATTACTTAAAAATAAAGAAAAATATCATTTTTAGTATTACTAGAAAAGTATTATACTATTTCGTATCATTTTTTTAGTAGACCTCATTATAAGAGAAAAACCAAAATAACTATTCAAGTAAGTTTAGTATGTTTCTACTTACCTTTGAAGAAGAAGTTTAAAACTTGAACCTTTTCCTCCGTACTCGCAGCATTTTGCACACACATTCTAATTACATCGAGGGCTTCAAACACCAAGCCCCGCGCCAGATACAGATTGCAGCAAGATTGCCAATCGCCCAATTTGTCATGATCATTCACTCTGGCGCTAGTATTGATCATTTGACCATCCTTGGTACGCATAGGGCTTTGTATTGGCGCTGGTTTTCGTACGTGCAGATATTGTAGGGCCGCTTGGGTTTTCTTTTGAGCCAGAAGGGAGGACAATACGACGTTGTGTTGCCAGTCCGATAGCGTGTTGCCAGTTAAACATTGCAATTGATCTAAGGCGAACTGGAATAATAATATTGTTAATCAATTAACAGATTTTTGATGCTCATATAATATCGGATCTTTTAAACAACAACACGTAGCTACTTTATAATAAATAGAAATAGAAAATAGAAAAATTTATTCATGACACTTTTTTAATAATATAAATATAAAACCTAAATAATATTGTGATGTACAAATGGATGAAAAGAAAATAATTAAAATTTAAAGTGTCACAAAAAGGGTTCTTGCTCAGCGTATGCCAGGCGCTCTATTTTCATTTCATTTATTTCTATAAAGGCCATAAATCATTTAAAGTTTAAGAAATTCCAGTATATTTGTAAGCCACTAACATATCACATCTCATCAGAACTAATGATAATTGCCAAAATTAGCAGACAATGCTGGTCATTGACACGATTAATTCTACATCCTAATGTAGAATTCATCATTGATCTTCATAAATATTAGTTAATATTTCACCACCGTTATATAAGAAACTTTATAAAAATGTAAGTAAATGTAGCATATTTACTAACATAAATAAAGAAAAATATATGTAAGCAAATATGTATATCGAGTAAATATATAATATACATATGTTTTTGTGTGTCTACGTATGTATGTATATTTCGTTTGCCTTTATGTCGTAAATTTAATTATATAATATATAGATATTATATAAAAAGTGAAGATATTTTTATATAAGAGAATATATTTTTATATATTCTTTATAGTATATACATAAGTACCATTTAACTTTTACTTTGTATAAAATTCTCTTAATGCAAAAGTAAAATGCCACATACATCAAAGTCCCTGTGATCGAGGTGCCAAAATGCCTGTGTTGCTTTGATGGCAGTGTTGCTCAGACCGAACATGGTCGGGAACTGCATTAGTCTCCGGATAACAGCTTCGTACCTAACGAAGTTGTACAATGTTATTTCAATTTATGAGAAATTAATTGTTATTCAACAATTTAAAAGTCAAAGTCTCACCGTATTTCATCGTATACCATAGAGTAGTCAAGAAGTAAATAGAGAACAAGCGAGTGTTTGTGTTCTTCAGCAATATCTGGCAGCAAGTACAGGCGTAGTAACGAATAAAGCGATGGTGGCGGATACAGGCCTCCACATTCACTTCCTCCTTTTAACCACATCCTGAAAATCATAGATGATCAGGTCAGGTTTTTTTATTATAATGGGATAGGAAGGCAAACGAGCAGGCGTGTCATCTGATGGAAAGCAATCAACGCCGCCCAAAGACATCCGCAGCACCATAGGTAGTGCGGAAGCGTTGTCGACCTTTAAGGAAAGTGAAAGGAGGGGGAGGGGGGAGGGTGTTGGGCCTTCAGAACTCAGCCGCTCACCGTTTGAAGTGCAGTAGCTAAGCCACCACTCAGACGCCGGTTTTTTGCAGGAGTGTGGTACTTCCCCGGAAAAAACGGCCCGTTCATGCTACAGACAAATATTATGCCATTCTTGACAAAGTATTCGTCTGCAGCGTGGGTCTACCACTATCAGTTACTAAAGATAAAAGTACTGTTGAACAAATGCCTCTTGAAGGCGCGCCACTTAGCCCGATCTTCGGTTACGTATATTTTCAGTATTTGCCAGTCACCCTGCGCAATTGGCCACTCCATCAAACCGTTTTCCCATACTACATTTGTTGAGACACAATCTCCCCTCCAGCACTTATCTCCCGCAACGTTTGTTGGTTCTCCAACAAACCTAAATAACCTATTGCCACTTTAGTTTGCTTACTCGAAAGGCTATGGAGGTGATTATGGTTCTTCCTTCCAAATGTTATTCATTAAAGATACTCCGAGTCTTCTCCATATCCTCGAAGTGATTCTTAAGTTCGCGAAGCAGAGAGAGATTGACACCATGTAACCAATTACTTTGTATACAATACACTTTTTAATTATGTACAATTCAGGGACATTAAAAGATTAATTGCCAACTTCATTGCCAGTTTTTTCGGCAGGAAAAATAACCACTAAAGTAATATCTATTTGGTGTCATAAATACTCACTCGTGTATTCTCTCCCCATCAAACTCTTTTTCTATCAGCTGATCGATATACAAAAGTGCACAAGATCTGTCATCTGTTTCCTCATCTGGCGGAGATTTATCTGTTAAACGGTGGAGCTTCAAACGTCTGTAACAAAATATATCACATAATTTTTAGACACAAATACTAGCTAGGAAATGGGGAGACAAAAACAATAAGTATATAAAACTAGAATATAACATTTAAAACGACAAATGGGTGCAATGTAAGACGAGTATTCTATAGTACCGTAGTATGCATTCGCTACGGTAACAGAAGAAACAACAGGCAAAACTCAACTCAACTTAACCTCCGATTTCAAACCTAATAGAAGGAACTTAAGCTGATAAGCTACTGAACTAGAGCTTAACAAGATAGTGTTGCGATTCAAGTCACTCTGTTCCCTATGCGAGTAGCGAAGGGTCCGTAAATATAGCAAACCTTCCTATAACGCGACAGTGCCGCGTTATACGAGGGATCACTGTATGTATAATCAATGTTTCTAAAACTCAATAACTAGGAACAAAATTTAATAAAACTATTTAATTTTATAAGAACAAGATGTGCAAACGTAACAAAGTTGATTATGAACTATCAAACCATTATAAATTTCACAGTACAAATATATGATTTAGGAAATCCCCGTGATATACGAGATATGAAATCGCGTTAAAAAGTACCGTGTGCTAACAGTGTTCTGTACTGTATTTACGAATATACTTTAATTAAGATAAATAGATATTATTGTTTATTTACATTATATATATATATATATATATATATATATATATATATATATATATATATATATATATATATATATATATATATATATATATATATATATATATTAATTTAAATAGGTGTATTCTTTAGTTAACACCAAAAACAAAGTTATATTTATATACAAATAATAGCGATTTCTTCCAGACAACCGATAGTTTGGTGACATTATCGTTGATGATAGAAAAGAAAAAAAAATATTTATAAACAAAGATAAGATAAAGAAGAGAGAGTATGTGATCATTCCGGCGAATTACCTCTTGTTATATATCTTGTATAGCTGGTGAGCTGGATATGGGAGTGCACTGTAAGCGTCATGTCGCTCCGGCAGCAAGCCAACGCGCAAAAACCACTGTACCACTTGGAAGTACATTGACACTGTGCCTATGCCTTTATATTTCTCTTCCATTTCAGTAAGCGCTGCAAACGACGAAACTAATTGTTAAAAATAATACTGGTTGTGAGAGCAAATCATTGTGTTAACACAAAAATCATTACTGGGATTATTGAATGATTTATTCGATGAAATGGAGGTAGAATCAACTAAAAAAGAAAAGGGGGTTTCGAAAATAAATGGTCAATTCTAACAGATTATACAGGTTGATTCAATTATATGGCGTACTTCAATTTTACTTAAACACACAGCCTTAACAACTTCTCAGTACACAACTGATCGCTTCTAAAACCAATTGAGACTTCGGACTGACCAGAACTCTCCGGCTGAGTGGTTCTATACTGTTAACACAGTCCCATCGGGAAATTAAATCTCTCGTCTTAAAAAAAAATACGTAAACATCCGGAAACGAGATTTCTTGTTTTAAAAAAAAATAGACATCAGCAAACGAGAAATCTCGTTTGTGGACTTTGCTGATCTTTTTTTTATAACAGACCACTCTTATTTGAATTTTATTGATGAATATCTTGAGATCAATTACATTTGTACTGGTTAATTTCGAAGCATTTATTTTAGGGTTGCGTAATTTATTTTCCTATTTCACTTAAAAATTACCAAAAATGCCTAAAAAATACAAAATTACTAAAAAGACAAAAAAAAATATAGTATGTAAGTAAGACTCGTGGAATAAATAGCAAAACACTCTTATATCGGTAACAATATTATTTAATACATTGATAACAGCTAATATAGCAATTAGCTGTTATCAATGTATTAATGTTGCTGTGAGTATTATTTTTTAATTTAACCTAATACGAAAGTTAGAGATGACACTAGCAGAATATGGTTATTGTTCTATTTCTTAACATACAATTTATACAGAAATTTATACCATCGGGAACCACCAGGTTGCAGCACTTGGTGAGGATAGCGTCCAGTAATCCAGTGAGTTGGGTGAGCTGCTGCACACAATGCTCCAAACACCTCACTATGTTCCTGATAACGATATATAACATTGGCATTGGAGTATTGTGATATTATAGCAATGCAATGGATGGCGATGAAAAAAATTGAGTAAGTTTTGAAGAATATCAAAAATCTATAATCACCTGTCTGGCAATGTGGATGATGTAAACAATGGAGCAGTTAGTTCTCTGGCGTTCTGCTTTAATTCCAATGCTCTCTTCCAACTCCAGTCCACCTGGAACAAAATAATGAGTATAGTGATTTGCTTTGCATTTTGGGGTAGTTTATAGTAACAAAAGCTTAACTTTCCATGAGTTCTTGTATGTTCTGTTTTTCAGTTCATTTCAGTGCCAAGCCTATGGATTGTGATCGCGGATGTTAGCAAAGTGAGTTTGAGTGTTCTCTATGTAAGGTATCTGTAAGGTGTCTTCAATTGTGGTCTAGGTAGTGGTGTAGACCACAATTGGAGGCCAACCTGACTTGGAACTCCCTTGGTTCGCTACTAAAGTAGGGTAGATAGGTAGGAACCTATCTACCCTACTTTTCTGTCATGATCAAACTTTCAACATTATAGCAGAGTTAGAACACTAAGGAGCTTTAGTCGCAGAGTTATTGCTGACATCGTCGTTCCCCCCAGTCAGCAACTTGCGCCTGGTAACGATTTGCAATGGCTTACATGGAGATCTCTTAACAGACTCCATTCACAGTTGGGCCATTGCAGACATAAAATGAGCAAATGGGGCTATACCACACCTCAGTGTGAGGGATTTGATAAGTGGGGTCGCAAGTCAGTCCATGGAGCATCTGCGCAATTGCTCACTATGCCCTAACACCTGCACATTCCAAGATTTTATCGAGGCAAATGCTGCTGCTTTTGCAGTGACGAATTTCTGCACAGGAAAAATATAAGTCGAACCACTGACATGAAAAGAACCAACAACGCCATGTCAAAAAAAAGAGAATCCAAAACGGTTTTGTTTTAGTCTAATTTATAATAAGTTAATACATACCAGAAAAGGAAGAGTGCATCCCACACCGCTATGTGTACCAGTGGCCCAATCGTGGGCGCACCGCTTCAGGAATCGAGCCAGCCGAGCTTCCAAAGCCACTGATAAAAGATACCTCCGTTGCTCTTCCTAAAAGTAATAGCGCAATATAGTTTTGAATTTGAGGATTTACATATATTTGCAGGTTTATAGAATATGGCTACAAACATACTTCCATCCCTGACGGTCCTCAACCTAGGGATATCAGATGTTTCATGTCTAGCATTTTTGGCACATGAGTGCTCCACCTTTTTAGATTAACCTCCTTGACAATGATGATTAAAACAACCGTAGGAGTGTCGCCAATACTAGAGTTAAGGCTGTGTCTAGGAAAATGTAGTGTTGGACGACTCCCAGCCAGATGAACCAATACTAAGTTCAGGTTGACTGACAGAAGCTGTATCCGGGTAGCTGAATATTGGGCTAGGTGGTGTTTCTTGGGAAGTAACATACATCCACCATGGCATGGCATGGCAGTAGGCTAATGATAATAAATTAATGAACAGAGTTACATTTAAATCTCTAAAATAGTCCACCATCATCTGAAATAGTAGCAGTTTCCCACCACAAACTGTGCAAAGGTGGAATGATTTCCCATCTGCGGTATTCACACGTAAGTACGGCATAAGGGCATTCAAGAGACGAGCATATGTGTCGGAGCGAATAAATTACATATTTCAACAAACCTCAGTAACATTCCTTCCATAGGTGTGTATGTAGGTGTCGAGGTAGAGAGGTGTCAGTCCGGCGGTGACACAGGCGTGGTATAGCCGAGTGGGCGCTACCAAAGCCGCAGGACCTGCCGAGTCTAACGCGCTGATTATCTGTCGCTGAATACCCGTTGTACTTAACACGTTAACCTCCGAAGTGTTCAAACATATGCAGTCTGCAAAAAAGATAATCTATATAAAAACGAATCTCTGAAATGTATGTACGCACATAACTTTAGAACGACTGCACCAAATTAGATAATTTTTTTTCTTGTGTTTGTTATTATCAGGACAACATTCATAAATATTGACACGCCTGTTTCCCGTAGGGGAAGGCAGAGACCACAAATCTCCATACACTACGATCCATTCATCGCAGCGAAACGGCTCTCTGTTAGTCGCTTATCGCCCTCGTGGGAATCAGGACGTGATGGCTGGCGAACAACGTCGCCGTCATTTTTAACAAATAAGGTTTATTATAATTCGTCATAGTGAAGCCCACGAGCCACAAGGAAAGATGAATGTCAGCCCCAGCAGAGCCCCGCATGCTGAGTTAAGGTACTATAGAACCCGGGGGTACCCCATCCCGGGACGGTGGGCACACTTGTGACTAAGCTCGCCTCTAGCCACGAATCCATTGGTATGACAGATTGTAGATTGGCGGAGAGGAAGGGAAAAGGATAGAGAAAAAAGGGAAGGGCAGGGGAAAGGAAAGATGGGTTTAGACAGGATGATAGGAATATGATACTACCGCAATGAAAGATAAGGAGTGATACGGTAGTAGCTCGGGAGGCCGAGGTCGCGTACCCTAATACCAATACCATAACTACCGCACAGGCGGCTAAGCAAAGATACTCTCTGACCTGATTATACTCTACTTAGCAAATTAAGTTAAAAACAAATTATTCATTAGCCCATAGCCAGATTATAATTATAATGAGCAAAATCTACAATAATAATCATTACCAAACAAAAAAACATACCATACTGCAAACAATTAGGGTAGAAGTGTTCCTCCAGCCTTGTAGAGTGTGAATATGGCGTCACAGAGTTGGAGTTGAGGCGAACGTCCAGAGTGAGACAATCGCCACGAGCAAGGGACGAACACCACGTCACGCTCATGAAAGCGTTGCTCTCTAGTTGGTAAGTGGCTGAAATAATAAATAGATATTAATTAAAATGTGCTGTGTGATTTCAGTATAAAAAATCAGCCATAGTAAAAGTATGTGTGGGGTAACTTTGAATGATAGAATAAGGAGTGAAGATATATGAGAGTGATGTGGAGTAAAAGTGTTGTGACAAAAGTTGAAAACGGGATGAGGATGCATGAAAGGTGATTGGCAAAAGAAATTTAAGTTGCGGATGTTGAGGGAAGGGTCGGTAGTGGAAGACCAAATAAAACATACCTTGATCAAATTGCCGACGTTTTTAGGAAAAGCCAGGTCATGAGTACCCGACGGGCTTGCATAAGTGTGGAGGAAACAAGGAAAGTGTGCCGAAAACGTAGGAGAGGGAGCCCCACCCCTACAGGAAACAGGCGTGACGATATTTATGTATGTAAATCAGTCATCCCATTTCTTTTTATGGGTTACGTCCGAGACGACTATGGGTGCAGATAGTAGACGAGCTGCAGCTTTATTTAGAATGACTAATATGTGATCCTCAATCTACCCGTCAAGTGTAGGGATTATGACAACACTCAATATTTTTTTTTTTACAGTTCATATACAGGTGTAGGTTCGTTAATCGTACAAAATTTACCCATATGTAGTTTATCTCAAAATCAATAACTTTTGTTATACAAAATATCATTGTTATTACATCCAAAAGCAAAGGGGGCTTTTCACCAGTATTCGTCTTGAGAATCATGGACGCAGAAATGGGGATCAAACTCAATGATACGCACTTTGTAGACAATGGATTAATTATAATGTTCTTCAGTACATTTCACATTAGATATAAATAACGTTTAGATATAAATCACTTATACTATTAAATTGAACATTTAACGATTCGTCACAGGAAGGATATGCTTGTTTCGAAGTGCCTAATAACTTTGTTCGTTCGATTCGTAGATGTTAGTGCTGGTAGCCTGTTAAGCTTTTACAGCTTTGTCGTATTCAGGGCTCGCGAGCTCGGGAGCCCGCGGGCAGATGATGATTTGGTGAACCTGCGCTAATCGCAGGTTCCAATTTGACAGTTAGTCGTTCGATCGCACACGTGTGTGTGTGTGTGTGTGTGTGTATATTTACTTTAATCATGTCGTGATGCTACGTTAAACGCGTAGGGAGATTATAACCTAACACTATGGTCCCTGGTAGTCCCCCAGGCCCTAGGGTCAAGGGGTACCGACCGGGTAAGTGAGTGGATCTCTTGTACGCGGCTGGTGTAGTGTTGTTACCTACACTATGTGCTCGGCTGGTGCCGGGGTGCGTGTGAGTGTAGGTTTCGTGGGTGGATCCGAATGACGCCGTTTCGTCAGCCGGATCGTGTAGAACGTCTATTCGGGTTCGCATTTAGATCGGGCGAGTAATTGACCGAGCGAACCACCAGTGTGGATTTGGGTGGGAGTCCGATCTCTCGAAGTGACGCTTCGAAAGGTTTTTAAAATATTGCTTTACATTCGGTAGGTTGAGGTCGCAATGTAAAAGCCAACATCACCCGGTGTTCCCAGACGGTTACCCATCCAAGTACTGACCGCGCCCGACGTTGCTTAACCTTCCTATACCCGCGCGTTTGTCTGAGAGACCGACAGAATGATTTTTCGATTTTAAATAAAGAACGAATAATGCTAGTTTAATGAACTTTCTAGTACTTGCCTAATTTGATACGACCTTGAAATTGACGTGACGTGTGACCAAGTTCATTAAACTAGCATTATTCGTTCTTTATTTAAAATCGAAAAATCATTCTGTCGGTCTCTCAGACAAACGCGCGGGTATAGGAAGGTTAACTTCGGTGATCGGACGAGAACCGGTGTATTCAACGTGATGTGGACGTTGGCAGTGCCTAATAATGGCCGCCTCGCTGCTATATATACTACGCTCCACTGGAGAGGCGGACAAAGACCAACCACTTTTTATTGTTGTAAATCTTAGTTATGCGCCGAACGCGCCGTCATATCTTTTTTTCCATGCAAAATAATCAATATTTAATTATTTATTAAATTACAAATGTGTAACAATCTATTAATGTCAATGTGTACGTTCGTATAAATGGATAACGCAACATTTTCTCGCTATGAATTTAGCTAAAAGGGCTTAAAAGTTTATCAAGAAATATATTCGCGCTTGTTAATTGAATAACCTATAATAAGTAAATTAAAAAAATGCTTTTTTTTATAATGGTATACTGAAAATAAAAAAATATTTCTGGCGTGACTCCTTTTATTCTCTTGAAACGTGGTGGAGCCTTAGTGGGAGTGGTGACGTACGATGCACGTTCCGCTATCGCATGATATCGTCGTCTCTTTTTCGCATTAGATAACGCTACGCCGTCATATACAATGTTATTTTCAAAATCTTACCCGGCATTTGATCTTTATACCACTGGTCCAAATCGAACAGCAGCATACCGTATTGAGCAGCGGATGTTGCTTTTTCACCCCAACACTCCCATACTATCTGACAAATGTTTAACATACCTGAAAATTATAAAGTCATAAACATATAACGGAAATTTTAAACACACATGGTATGTTTATCATATTCGTTTTCGTTGACGAGGTTTTATCGTGATAAGAAAACGGAAGATTGTCTCATTTTTTATCAATATGTACACTACCCGTGCAAAGCTGGGGCGGGTAGCAAGTTTTTATTAAAAAAGAAAATATGCATGCCGATATAATGGCGCGACCCCTTTTATTCTCTTGACATGTGGTAGGGGGGTACTTTAAAGGGGGCGGTGACAACCGGTGCACGTTCCGCTAGCGCATGATATCACTCTCGCCATCAAATATTTACATAAGATATTTTCACAATAAATAATAAAATCAAATATAAAAAATTTCCCACAACTGTGAAATAATTTTCATTGTCTGAATGTCGTATTTATGAAGCAGCAACAACTCAATTGGGAAGGATTCCACTAATCAGTGAAATCACTCAATCTAAGATCACGAATTCGATTCTAACATTGGACTATTGATGTGAACCATATTTTTCAATCAACAGCACTATTAGTTGAAATAGTTATAAAGAATTCTAGTCATATCTTAACGTCACTGCTATCTTTATAAAACCTTAAACTTTAGTACACTACTAAAAATTAAAATTTATAAGACTTACTATCTTCACCTTCCTCCCCTAAAGGTGAACTCACGGAGTATGTGTGACAAGAGACACATCTACCTCCGACAAGATGTGACACATCTTCTGATGAATTTAATTCCAATTCAAATCTTATTGTAGCTGATGAAAAATCCTGGAAACCAAATCATATTTATTTAAGATATCTAACGGGTGTTTTGAATTTGGAATTCCGGTGAGGAGTTGGGAAAAAGCCCGTTAGTTCATTCTTGTGGATTATTTGCTCAGTGGACGGTTGAACAATTTGTGTTCCAGTTGAGAACATCCTTCTTTTGCTTCATGCATATGGTTTCAACAAAATGGTGCCATGACTCATACTGCTAGAGAACATGGACCTTCTTCGTTATTTCTTGGCTTACAAATTAATAAGACGATTCGACGATATCCTCTAGGTTAGACCACCTAGGTTGTTAAGTAACATATCATCCAAGAAATTAACAGCATTCCGAAATCACTACTTCAGCAAGTGGCATAGAACACTGTGGCTAGATTACAAGAGTGTGACTGATGTGGCAGTCAAAATTTATAAGAATTATTTGTAAAAATAAAACCCGCACTTTTTTGCAAAACTTATGGAATTTTATTTATAATCTTTTTAGTTTTATTATTATTTATGTTCAAAAACATAAGTCTGCTACTGGATTTAGGTGATACTTCATTTGATATTTAAAGGTAATAAATAAAACCTAACAATTTTCTTTTTTATTTAAAGTCTGTACAAAAATGAATTTTCTTATTAATTTGAATCAAGTTAAATGTTATAGTTAAGAAGGGTTAAAGTTTATTCTCCAGGATTTAGTTGGAGTTCTGGAAGCATATCCATATTAACATATCTAAATCAATAAACCTACAGCTATGATAGAAGATTTCAATAATAAGTAATACCTACTTGATATAAAAATTTCGATTCTGATAACATCCTCTTTCCCTGATATGTTAAAGAATACATCACAGCTAATGGAAACTCTTCTTCCTCAAATCTATCTATCACTGAAAACACAGCCCACAGGTAACAAAATGCTCTAGGATCGTCACATGGTTCCTGTAAGTATACAAAATATATTTTGTTCATTAACTGAATTTAAATTATATTTCTAATATTGTTAAAGAAAACTTGATATCTGAGTCGTGATAACTTTTTAGTGGGAAAAACTTAATCATTATTCTTTCATTTACAGAAATTAACTACATTCAATTGTATCTATTGTTTAGGTAATGACTTACCTAGATACTAGCAACTAATGTAACTTTCATCAGATTATATTTATGAAATAAATAAATATTAAAAGTAGTAGTGGCTCTTTATCTAGGCCTGTTCTTGCCACATTATGATTCTAGTGTAGTGATATATGATATAAACAATGATAACTACATTCTAAATGATTAGTCTAAGTAATTTTAATTCAACTTTGTATATGATCTCTTTATATTTATAAATAACCTGTTGGTTTTTTATATTACATACATTCATATTGTCACACCTGTCTCCCGTAGGGGTAGGCAGAGACCACAGATCTCCATATGCTATGATCTCAGCATACTTATATATTAAATAAAAATATTAATATAGAGAAGCAAATCAATGAAAGCTTTAAATAAAAAAGTTATTATTGTCTGCATACTTATTTTCTTTACTAATGTGGATATAATAACTTATTTCAGATAACTGAGGTCCATATAAACTTTTTATTAAAAACTTACTAATATACAGAATAAGACAAAGATGAGAATATTTAACCATTACCTGAAAACCAAAATGTGTGACAGGTAAACACTCAACATTCAGTTGGGATGTGAACTCCAAGTCCAAAGTTAACAGATTCCACAGTTGAAATGCTCCAAAGTTATAACCAACTGCCAGTCCACCTATTTGAGGTATGTACTGCAATGCTGTTATTCTTATATGGTCTCTTTTTGCTTTCATTCGTACAGTCCCATCGGGATTACGGAATATGTACTGTCCATCAATTAAAGAATCTTCATTTAAAAGTATACCCAAGTGGTCGTCATTTTCTATAGCCAAATCTCTTTGTTCTTCAATTCTATGTAAAGCTTTTAGAGGCAAAAATTTTATATTGGCTGCATTTGCTTCATTGAGAACTAAATGTTCATAACCTTGTGAAATGTCTTTTATGGCTGAAATAACAAATAAGAAACTTGAATCAAGAAATGGACATTAGTGAATTATAACAAACACATTTTGAGATGTCTTAAGACATCAAAATAGTGTTTATAAAATCAACAAATATGACAAGAATATCTGTGTTAAAACTGTTATGTGGTTACCTTAACACACATATGAGTTAACGTAACAACAGTGTGCGTATTATGAATACCCACATTGACCTATTATCTGACTGGTACTGGACTTAGTCTAATAGTACTTCATTTACTGTTATGTAAGAAAATATTGTAGGGTATTTGTTAACTTAATATTATAATGAATAGTTTACTTATAAAATATAAGTGTTGTATTAACCCTTTGTGTATACATCTCATTGAGATTGTTTTGTGTGGTGTCACATTCTGCACACAATGGGCATTCGCCATTTGCACACTAGCATTTTTCAAAAATTTTTAGGGAACACTAATTGGTTGTCACTAGTATTTACCCAATAGTTTTCACGGGACACCAATGTGCAATGTGACTGAAGTACTAAAAATTATTTAAAATTTAATTAGAAATATTTGATACCTTTTATTAAACTCTGTCTATTTAAATCGATAATAAATATATCTCCTCTTCGTGTCCCAGCTATAACTACTCCATCAAATGCTGTCAATAGTCCATCAGGTATTCCGTCACAAATTGCTAGCTCCGTAACCACACTTTCAGTTTGTACGCAACGAAGTATTTGAGATCCATTGACATGGAGGACACATATCATACTAAAGACATTGTCATAGTCTAAACTGATAACAAGTTGCTGAGAATTGTCTGTTAACGGTATAGCCAGCTCGACAACACTTGTTACCGTTATGTGGCTGCCACTGAAAATATTAATTTTTAGTGTAAAATTGTTATATTTGACTTATCAAGTCAGGCTTAGCTTGCAGGTCTGAGTTTGTAACCATTTTCTAGCTCAAGCAATATTAGCTAAGTTGGAAGGGAAGAATTCTAGTAACATTAAAATCAATGCGTCTTATTTCAAAGGAAATATTTAAAATAATTCAATATTATCAGTTTAGTGTTTAAGAACAATTTCAATATAACAGTGAAATGGAGCGTTTCCTTATTCATAATTATTGTGATAAATATTTCACCATGTGTTAGAAAATAGCTCATATTGAGAAGAACAGGTGAACAGTGAAAGTTTCTTCCATCAGAAATTGTTGTACTATACTTTTAAAATTTAAAAATCATAAACCTAATAATAAAGATCTGCATTTATTTTTTTAGATAATTTTAATTTTAAAGATTCTAAGTAAACATCTAATTTTAGATCATATAAATTTGTAGTATTTTCTTTATATTTGTTTCATATTTTATTTATATTAAAAAACATAAACAAGTTTTTTATATAGACTGTTAATTTTCATTGAATTACAAAGAAAATAAAACTTGAGCTGTTCATTTAATACTAGAAATAAAAATGTTTGTTAGTATGATAATAATATACTAACTACCTGATCATACTTTAAGTAAACAGATGGATGATAAAAATTACAGCATATAAAAAACATTGCGTGGGACAGCATTAATGATGCAATCACCAAATTACCTCGATGTGGAACCAAAAGTGTGCGCGGCAATCTTTAACCCGCTTCTAAGATCGACCACGCAAAATTTGGGCCCAAGAGCGAGCCAGCCATATTTTGTATCGCGTAAGATACCGCCGAGGGGTGTTTTGTCTGAAAATTATTTAACAGAATTAATCACGATTTTGTCAAACTTTTTAATAATATTATTTAGCCTATTATTTACCCGTGAAGTCTTCAGTCGGCTGCAAAAAATTAAATACAGCTGGAGATAAGTTGGATGTTTTAACAATAGAAAAAACACTATCTTGTAACTTTTGCATTTTTGAAAGTTTTTCAAATAAATATTAATAAACGGTAAGGTTAACCCAACATCGTAATTTTAAAAATTGTAGCCGTTTTATAGGTGTAAGATAAAAAGATATGTAATAAGTTTGATAATATTATGCTTAATAATTCTAATTTTTCTTAATACGATTAAACTCCGAACTATTATGAGCCATTTGTTAACCGTAAATTCGGTACGCGCGGAATAATTATTTTAATTTTGAGCTGACATTATATTGTAGTGACATTGACAAATGACAAGGACAGGGGTGAAACTACCATGCAAAAGATAAACTTAAAATTTTGAATAGAAACTAACGGCACCTCACGGTGCGAAGCATGATTTTGTTTTTCATTTTTATCAATTTTGTTACTTGACAAATCTTGTGATAAAATTAATAAAAATTAATGAAAAAACTGTATATTACTTTATGAAATATTAATTTTAATATTTTTCACGAAATTATTTATTTTAGACAAATTACAGTTTATTTGTAATTATACAGTTAATTTTAATTTATAGCAATATCTACTATCTATCTAAATATATTGTCTTCAAGTCGTCATGTTTGGGTATAATTCATGAAATAGGACTTTTCCCGTCAACTTACATCAGCGACGTTGTGTTTTTGTTTTATTTTCATTATTATTAGCTATAGTGTTTAATTGTGGTGGCGTTTTATACAATATAGTTCAAATAAGATGTATAACCGAAGTGATATGAAATAAATGCGTGTATCGTGACTTTTTAAGTTAACTGAAAAAGTCCAATATAGATTTAACGATAAGTTGAATTATTTGAAGAGATTCGATGTTAATGTATTTTACTTGACACTGGCATTAATAGTTCTAACTGGTTGCCATCAAAGAAAAGAAGAAGAATTTATGGAATATATTTAAAACAATTCTTAAAGCTAAAACTACTATGAAAAAGTAATAATTCAATGTTTCAAAACTTTAAATACTTGACTTTTACTTGACTTCTAGACGTTTCGGAAGTTTCATTGGTGTTTTGTGAATTTGGAAAAAATTTACAACTTGGCTTTGTTTATACGGACTCTGTGATTCTAGCATATTTTATACCACGTGCCTTTAAAATTGTGTACCTGATTTCGATACATTGTGCATGTGATTATAGTGAAACTTGTGGTCGCCTTAGAGTTATTGATTGATTGATTTGACACTCTAGCAATTAAATTAATTTTCACTCTAGCAATTAAATTAATTTTCACTCTAGCAATTAAATTAATTTTCACTCTAGCAATTAAAAAAAAACAGTTGGTTAAGGGTGTTAAATAGAAGTTTGAATGATAAAATAAGAATCTTCGATAAAGATGACTTTGTTAAAACATGCATATAAAATTTGTTTCAGAAAAAATAAAAAATAAAATTTATGATGTAGTGTTTCATTTTAACAGAAGTTATAAATTTATCTGGTGGTATAAAAGTACTATATTGATTTTTGAAAAAAATATTTGTATTGGTCTGGTATAAAATAGGTTGGTTTGTTTATTTATTTCAATAGTATAGAATTTTCCAGATAGTGAATACTCTTTTAGACCTTTGACCTGCCATCTATTGAGTTCTTGTGGTACTAATTACGTCCTCTGGTGCTAGGGTTACCTTGGAACGTTTTAAACTAGAGTTGCACATCTATAATAGCATAAGGACAAGCAATATCTCATTTTTTCCTCATAATGTTTTGATGTAAATTTGTGAAATTTAATAAAGTGTCTTTCTTAACACATCCAAGAGATGTCACTGCTATAAATTTTATAAATATCAAAATAAGGATTAAAGTTAAAGCTATTATATATTAAAGACGTACTGACAAGACATGAGCAAACTGATAATTTATGTCAATATTCAACGAATCGAATAATTGTAATAGCTCGAATTATTCGTAAGTAATAATTTCACGTGTAATTTCTTTTGATATATAAGATTAAAGTGAAATGAAAATTTATGCTATATATGTGACAGGTGGAATACTATCACACATATAGCATACATTTTCTTCCAATCATAATTCGACAATTGTAATTTTTTTTCTGGTAAGGTGTATTTTAGAAAAGCTTTCCCTCCAAAATCACCAAATAAAACGCTGCATTCAGCCGGTTAATCATTATTTTGAGACAGAACACCGTTGCGCCTCTCAGATGTGTCACCCGTAATCATTAATTCTGCCAGCTACCTCGAATTTTATCGGCATTATAGATCGTTGCTCTATCTGAAAAGATATTTCATATTACGTGTACCAAGACAAGATCTCTACTAAGTTAAAAGGGCTAACAAGATTTGGTTGGAGTTTCATAAACGTCTTAATATAATACATAATGGCAGTTAAAGATTAGTCGGAACTATACTCTTCACTGTGTTAAGCTACTACTGAGGTAAACGAGCAAGCTGTACAAAATGATGCACGAAGTGAACTTACTGCGCTTCGTGCACTTATTACTGCACGAAGCGCAGTAGTAAGACTACACGTAAGTCAGTTTTCGGCAAGAGTGACATACTTCTCAGGACGTATTCCTCATCTATCCTCAATCATCATTTGTCAAAAAGGAGTATACATAGATTAAGTATATCTTTAAATATCACGTTCGCACTGTATATATCAGCCTCTTGTACTGGACCGCTATATTAACCTGATAGACCGCTATAGTTTTCATTATGTAAGGTGAAATAAATAAAGAATTATCATTCTTCCATCATTTATTATAAATATCATCATATATCTCAGGAATCGTCTTAAGTTACGACTTTAAAACCGTAAGAAAACATCAGATATTACACATCAAACATTTCGTTCCAAATTGTTTACAAATTTCAAAATAATTGACAATGTCATTTTTAATCCTATCTAAATTGAAAACAATTTAAGACTACGTGTATTTTAAGGCTTATTTTTTTTTTACATTTGTTAGAACTTGAGTTTTTTAAAAACTTTGTTTTTTATCAAAAGAATACATGAATTGACAAGTATTTTATTTAATACATCAATCTTGTTATCAAAATAAATATATTGTAGTTAAATTTAAAATATGTAAAACTAACCATATGGAACATATTTAATTTAAAAATATTGAGCAATTAGAGTTTTTTGCGGTTTGATGATGTCACAGATACATTAATAATATTTTTGTTAGATTCGCTGGCGTGAGGGCTAATTTTAATTTGTCCTTCTACTATATTTATCATAGATGTATATGGACTCTCTTGAGATTTCGTATTTTCTTCTTTATTATAATTTGATTCCGAACGAGAAGGTACACTTTCATAAATAGTATTTTTCATTGAAACATATGTCTGGGTATTCGGATTAAACTGTTTGCTACCCGGACTAAACCCGTTTTGTGTTATAACTGGGTTGTTCGGCCTAAAAGATGTACCCATATGTTCATTTTCTAGTGGTACATCACTATTAGCATTAGTTGCACTTTCCAACGAACTGTTTCTGGTAACTTGAATACTGTTAGACCTTGATGAGTTGCCTAATGAATGAACTGTTGATGAACTTCCTTTCATGCTTTCCAGTTCTTTTGAGAATACTTCTTCGCTTTTCTGAAATCTTTGAACATGAGTAGACAATGGTGATCTGTTCTGTTGTATCGATGAACCTCCTAATGATCTACTCGGAGAATGGTTACTTGCTATTTCTACAGCAATTTGTTTATTTTCAGGTCTATAAGCATTCGTTTTACTTGGTGAATTAACTTCTAAAGATCCATATGCACTGTCTTTTGTAGAACTGTGCGATGAGAAGTTTTCTTTTACGCCATATCTTCTAGCTATGTTAGCTGGAGCTACCGGTTCTAAATTTTGAACGTCGTAAGACAAGGGATTTTTTACTGCTTGTTTTACACCTTCGATGATTTCACCGGTTCTAGGATTGATATGTTTTTCTGTATCGTAACGTAGTGTTATTTTATGACTTTCATCAATAGGATGAGGTCTTGATCTATCTTCTAGTTCTCCATCACTTTCTTCCATAACACTAGGATCGAAATTGCTTTCTTCCTGCAAAAATACATAAATCTTTCAAAGACAATAGGTATATATGCAACGTAAACAGTTAAATTTCAGACATGACATTTAGACGTTTCGATAATATGCCAATTTATTGGCAGAGTGTCAAAATATCAATTATTGTATTCCTATTTATAGACACAGGAAGGTGATTTTTGGGATTTGCTTTGTGTCCTAATCTTATTATGATATTACCTCTTCATCAGCCTCTTCAATTACACTGTTCTGTATCCATTCACGAATCCGTTGTTTCTTCGCTTGTCGATCAACTACAGTTTCTACTCCGTTATCACGAAAATGTTTCAATAGAATATTTTTTTCATTCGGATCGCTATGGTAACTGTACATTGAAGGACATAATTCATCAATGTCGCCTCCAGCTAGAATATGAAAATTGTATATTAATAGACATTGAGGTTTTGTTTGATATACAGTTTCACAGCTGAAATTGATTGATATCAATTTCAGCTGTGAAACTGTATATCAAACAAAACCTTTATGATATGATTATGATTAATTTAAATATATTTGGCAGATTCTTTTGACGTTTTTTTTAATATTAGATTTCATCCAACATGAGAAGGGAAATATGTCGTTTCATATAAGATTTTTTTTAAACGCTCAAATTTGCTCAGAGGACTACGGAGAGAATGAGTTCTCTGGTAAATATGATTCGAAATGAAGAAATCAAACCGAGAACAAAACTCATAGTTATTTGTGTTAACAAACTGAAGTGGACTGGCAATAATGAACCGGTTGGTTTTGGAAACCACGTCTTAGCAAACGTAGTGTTGGATGCCGTCTGGCTAGATGTAGTAGCAATGTTGGCTATGGGCGGCATTGATTGCCTTACATCAGGCGACACGTTTGTCCGTTTGTCTTTTTATCCCATAAAAAAAACTTAATGTTTAACTCACCAACTCTATCTGTGTAACCTTTGGCCATCCAACGGTCATCTGAATACCGCGCAAGCTCCACAAAGTTAATAGCTCGTCTTTCTTCTCTCGGTTCAACAAACTTTTTGAACATTTTCTGAGCTCTAGACGAAACCATCTTCCAAAGTTTTGGCTGTTTTTTTAGAGGGTTAGCACTATTGTACCAGTTCAAGTAACTGAAAAACAAAATTATTTATAAATGTATTTTTCAAAATGAGCTATAATAACCACGACATTATGTCTCGATTTATCGAATCAAATAATGCCCTACACTAGTCTACTGCTGAACAAAGATCTGACACAGTTCGATTGGCAGCCAAAAAGTCAATCATTTTCTATTGATTGCTAAATTTTAAATACATCGCGGCAAACGAAATGTAAGCCTAGTGACGCAAGTGCAACGATTATTTACAATCAGTAAACCAGGTTGCTCGTTTTAAAAGACAATTTTTTTAAATTGTTTTACAAGGACTTTTTTTGATGTCAAAAAAAAAAAAGTCCTTGTTAAAAGTAATAAACTAATACTGCATTGGAAGTAAAGTGGTGCTCTGAGAAATGGCGCAAGAAACTTTCTCACCTTTTTTTGCATCCTTTTAAGATTTGTGTCCTCTTGTGAAGTGTATTATAGTGTATTATTTTATCTTTTTACTTTTCCCCAAAAATATTTAGGGCGATACAGGACAGTCATAAAGTTCAAGAATTATAAATTTTGATTAAAATTAAAAAAATTTGCGCAAATAAGTAAATTAAAATATATTATATTATTTATAAAATTAGATTTAAACAATATTGACAAAATTGTTCAACGCACTGATTCAGTCTATAGAACCAGATAATTTTAGAGGTTATTTCGAACCGACACGACATAGGAACCTTTAAAACAAACCTATAGAGGAAAGTGGTGTAATTGGGAACACTTAACTTCCAACTCCCGAAAATATTGTAGTATAATTAATAGTAGAAAAAAGCGATAATCATAATCATCTTTAGTTGTAACATCAATTTTGCTTATCTATCTAATTATTAGTCACAAAAAAAGATTAAAAAGCAATGTTTTATTAGAAATATAAATGGAATAAAAAACATTGCCGTTCCCATTTACTCGATCGGAAATAGGAACGTTATAGGGTAATAAGGGACGACGCAATTTAATCTTTATAATAAACTACAATTTGTTTGTGTGTAATATATATTACAGGTAACCTTTAATAGTCTCGCTGGACAAGAAAGCCATTTAACATGCAAGTTTTGCCACAACCTGAAGCTAAAGGTTTATTTCATATACTAAAGAATTTGTACGTACCTTACATATCTAGGATCATCTAAGGCTGCTTTCTGCCAAGGCAAGCATCCAGTCAAACAAATGAAAATAACAATGCCGAACTGCCAAATATCGTGGCTTATTAGAGCTCTGAAAAAGGAAATATTTATGTACGTGGTAGAACGAATTAGCATCAATAGGTTAGCTCGAAGTACCACACCCTCATAGAATATTGGCATTATATGGTAGCATTTTACTGTGTTACTGTGCATTTTGTACGAAAGTTACTGGGACTTGGAGGCCCAATTCCTTTACCTTTCCTTTATTTCCTTTTTCCCTTGCCATGATTTGCTTCTTCACCTCCCCATACTTCCTTCTTATGCATAATTTAAAATAAAAAAGACTTTTATTCCTTACAAACTAATTACAATTTTGTATAAAAATAGTATTGTTTTTTTTGGTTGTATTAACCCCTCTCAGATAAGGCCTCCTCCAAGGATTTTCATTTTTCCCTACTTTTCGTTCTTCGTAGCCAATTTGTTCCTGCGATGTTCTTTATCTCATCTTCCCATCTCATGTAGGGTCTCCCTGCTCTTGCTCGTAGGGTCAGAAACTTCATTCTTATCGTCCCATTATTGACATCTTTACCATAAGTTAGGCGGCACAGTGTCTGTATCAATGTAGCCGCGGCATGCCCGTTCACCTATCGCTTCCATTAAAAAAAGATGAAATGAAATGGTACATACGTGTTTCCATCTTATTGTGATTCATGATTTAACGGCATTTTGAACTGTTTATTTGGACAAAACACTGAACCATATGTTCGGCTGAATTGTATATTTATAGCGAACAATGTGTGATATATCGAATGAAATATAAATGTTAACACGTTCATTGCCGCATCACGCGACGTCGCTTGAAGTAAGCGACTTCGCGTAATAAATATATATGTATATTTAAATGTATAGCCTTATTTATTATATAACTAAAGATTCAATATATAAAAGTATTTTCATTTCATAAAAAAAAACTAACTTATTTTTTATGTTAGCCATTTATGCAATAAGATTTTGGCTTGGCAATGAACATGTTAAAGTAATAAATACCTGTAGGCGATGTAATACAACTAGGTATTTAATAAGAAAAGCAAATATGGTAATAGGGAATATGGTTAGGTTTGTCGGAGAACCAGCAACCGTTGGCGTAGACGTACTAAAGTGGTAATCGCGTCGCAAACTTCGTGTGGGATGCCACCAAGCTAGATGGACCAGCAATCTGCACAAGTTCGGGTGACAAAAACTGAACGCCGAAGGCCGGGCTATTCGGGCTGGTGCGCCTTGTTGGGTTTTGTGCAGCAGTAACAGATGATAATGACGGGAATAATGAAAAGAACCAAAGCAGAAGATAATATAAGCTAAAATGAAATTCGTTTACTTGTAACTGCTGTCCATTGTTAGTTTCAGCACCTCTGGCGGTGAATATGGCAACCATTCGTTTCTTCTTCTGACGACAGCTTGCACTTTTCTAGTTTCACCAAAATCGCATAACTTTATCCTTGAGAAATCAGACTTAAATATGAGGATGTTGTCCAACTTCACGTCTCTGTGCACGAGGTCTCGTTGATGGAGATGCTCCAGTGCAGCTGCTAATTGTTTTGCCACTCTTTTGGTATGAATTTCTCCAATCCCAGTGTCAAGCATGTTCGATGTTAGGTCACCTTTAGAAAAACCGCTGGTTTTAAATGTTTTTGTATTAATTATTGTATAGAAAAAAAAAAAGAAAAACTTTGAAACATCTATAAAGCAATACAGACAAACAAAGAATAATTAAGTATCATAATGTGCCTAAAAATCTACCCTTTTGAATAGTAAAATAATTTTCTATGTATAATTCATTTGTAGACACTAACTGCGGAATTTTTAAGGATCTTTATCATGGATGTCAAAGCATCATAAAGGAAGCACGAAGTGCTTAATTACAAACTACCAGCTTCACTCAATTGTGGAAATTTGCCCTAGATACCATAAATAGCATGGCTCTAAAAATTTGTGAACGTCTTAAATGTGTTATATTTTAGAAAGTACAAACTTTTGGCTTTATTTTACTGGAGAATATTTTTAATACTTTGCCATTTGGCACAATGGGCCAATAAATAATCAATATCAATATCAGCCCGCGGCAGTCCACTGCTGGACATAGGCCTCACCCAAGGCCCGCCACCTAGCCCGATCTTCGGCTACACGCATCCAGTCTCTGCCAGCCGCCTTGCGCAGATCGTCGCTCCATCTAGCAGGAGGGCGTCCCACACTACGTTTTCCGAGTCGCGGTCTCCACTCCAGCACTCGTCTACTCCAACGATTGTCGGTTCTCCGACAAACGTGTCCAGCCCATTGCCACTTCAGTCTGCTAATTTGAAGAGCAATGTCGGTGACTCTGGTTCTCCGGCGAATTTCTTCATTTCGAATTCTGTCCACTAGAGAAACCCCGAGCATAGCTCTCTCCATAGCCCTCTGAGCGACTTTGAGCTTGGCGAGGAGACGGACTGTCAGTGTCCACGTCTCGGAACCGTAAGAGAGTACGGGCAGGACGCACTGGTTGAAGACTTTTGTCTTCAGACTTTGTGGTATGGGCGACGAGAAGACTTGACGGAATTTCCTGAACGCTGCTAGCTGCATCCTTCTGTCGGCTTCTTTCTCGAAGTTGTCTCCGTCTAATCGCACTATTTGGCCTAGGTAGACATATTCCTGGACAACTTCGAGAACTTCACCATCGATCGTGGTCGGTTCTGGCTCAATGTGTTGTTATGGCTCAATAAATAATAATGCTATATAATACTGGTATTATTTTACAAAGAAAAAAAGAAATTATTCCGTTTGCAAACAAAACTTGATGTAAATCAGAACATGCGCTAGTAGCGTGCTAACTTTTAAATTCATTTAAACGGTGTTTTGGCTGCGTTCCAAAGTAAAGCATGCAAAGAAAAGAAACTATTTAATTTTAATTGTTTTTGTCTTGAGCTACACGATCGGTGCTTACATTGTAGTGTAATGTTTTAGCCAAATAATAGATTGAATGACGAGCAAATGGTTTCAGTCTGCCTGCCATTTTTAATAAAATTTGGATGTTTTTTGTCTTTACATTAAGCGTTCACTGCGCACGATCTAAGTGCCTTGTGGGAAAGCTTTTCTGAACTTAATTAGATGAAAATTTCGATCTAGTTACATATAGTTAAGAAATATTTTTTACCTAATTATCACTAATTAAATATCGCTTGATAAAATGTATCGCTATTAGAGTTTGTTAGTTAGTAAAAATATCATTTTATTTTTAGTGTTTTCAGAGTCTTATTTTATATTGTTGTACCTAGATAGTGTTACCTACTTGATTTTTTTATCAGGACGATGCTTAGACAAATAGGCTACGACAACATCATCTTAGAACTATTAAGTGCGCTGGATAAAGTTTTAAATGTTTTATTCTGTCTTTTGTCCAAATCCTTTCTCATTAAATAGAATCGGTTCAGTACAATCCAGAAAATCGGTTACAGTGTACGAGAGACATTGGGAGAGACATAAATTATAACCAAAGACTTAAATGGTATTATTTTACTGCGTTACTTCGTTTTGTACGGTGATTGTTGGGATCCGGAGGCTTTATTCACTCTCTATATATTATTCTCCCTATATATTGTACCCTGTGTATTGTATATTTATATATCTTGTTTAAATTTTCAATCGTTCATAAAATACTTTTTTATTCACTCAAGTTCAATTACATTTTTTAAACTTGTAGTAGATGTCACTTAATGTTATTATAATACAATTTTTTCAAATATTAATTCATTAATTAAATTGAGTTTTTATATAATTCGAAATAAAAAATAGAAAAAAATTCTCTTATATAAGATATTTAGATATTTAGCAGGATATAAAAGTAGGAATCGACTTTTTTTTTTTTACTACTGGTATACTTATTGTTACTTATCTTTTTTATTAATTTTTTTTCTCTTCCCATTATTAACATTTTTATTTATAAAGTTGGTAATGCATCTGCAGGGCCTATGTCTATGGTCGGAGCTGGTCGCTTACCATCACGTGCTGCTTACTCACTATATACTTAAACACACTATTCACCAAAAATATCACTAGTTCTTATATAACCACTACGAGTATGTCAAACCATATTAAAAATAATCATCAACGTACCCAAAGGAGCATATTCTTGACAGAACACATAAAATCCAGCAGTCTCAAAAGCCACATCAAATGTTGTCACTATATTTTTGTGTGCACTCAAATGTAGGCCATAATGGAACTCTCTGTAAAAATCTCTTATAGATACGTAGGGCTTTGGTAAAGCTTTCAAAACTATCTCTGTATCCGAAGCCCTGTGTTCAACTAAAAGTATTTTTCCAAACCATCCTTCACCAACTATTTGGAGTATATCAAATTCTTCAACCAAGCAAACCTGAAACAAAAGGTATTTCTTATGTAAAACTTAAAAAAAAAACAACATTTATAACTCGAAACTAAGGTTTATCTTTGTCGTTGATGCCAATATAAATACACAATTTTTTTTATATATACCCTATTTCTGGGCACGTGCCTTCCCATTACTGGAGAAACGATCGGTAAACCCATAACGCTTGTCCCAAGTGAATTGGTGGGGCATCCAGAATTAATGCCTGTTGGCCATACGTATATTTATCCCGATATGGAAATCTAACCCACGACTAGTAACTCTAAAAGGGGTAGTTTAGACACTGAACCAATTAGGTGCCGTATGGAAAAAAATACAAATGACAAGCACAAACACCCATACTATAAATAAATATCTGTAGGCTATAAAAATATTTGACTTAATACGGGAATTGCACCTATAACCCCGGCTTCAAAAACTAACACTTCGCCACTGCACCACAAAGGATAACATTGTTATTAAATCTATACCTACGGGTATATATGTTAGTAATGTTTAAAATTGTTTAGTGGGTTTATGTAGAAAAATTCTAAAACTCGCTTACCTTTTCTAATTCAAATTCACGAATCTTATGTATAGAGCCTGTTAAGGCTCTTCTGCTACTGTTGTTCATCTCTATTTTTTAAGGAAGATCATCTCTTCAAATTGCTGAAAAAGTATTTTTTGTTAATCCTGACCTACTGACTTTTGTTACAGCAGTGTTTTTTTAATAAAACCAGAATGAAAGAGCAGGCTGTCCCCATTTCACTTCAATTTGTTGAGTGAATGATCTTGGACGAGTGCCATAGTTCGATGTCTACTCCAGATCCAGACAGCTGTCGTGACGTCACACGATTTCATCACACACTTTTTATTATAAGGAAATTTCACTTACTACGATGTTTTTAAAGTATTGTTTTAATGTGTGTTACTTATAATTAAGATTATTCACACTTACATAAAAAATAATATAGGTCAGGTAAGACTCAATTTCCGTCAAACTTAAATCTATTTACTGAGTTTTAACCAGACTTTGTAATGGAATAATTTCATCATCACATAACAGTTTTCGCCAGACCGCTGTCAGTATGGCTTTCGCCAAGAGGCGAACCAAGAACCTGGTCTGATTTTGGCTTCAAGCTTCCAGTTTCTGCCGACAGTCCTGCACATATCGTCGCTGCATCTAGCCGGGGGTCATCCCAACCTGCGTTTGCCAAGACGCGGTCTACACTCCAGCACTCATTTACACTAATGGTAGTCAATTCTCCGACAGATATAATCAACCTATTGCCACTTCAATTTGTAACTAGAAAAGCTATATCGACATTAGTTCTATATCGAATTTGTTCTTTCCGAGTCATATCTACCAGAGAATTTGAGCTTATGAAGCAGACGAACTATCAGTATCTACAGAGTACATATGTATACAATCACGCCTGTTTCCCGTAGATAGAGACCATAGACCTCAATCTGCTATGATCCCGGCACACTTAATTTAATTCATTCACACTCATCTCTCTTCATACAAGCTTCTCTGTTAAGGTTACTTTTGACCTGGCCTTTGGTTCTTTGATTTTCCCCTACCGACAATTCGATCCACATCCGCAAAGTAAATTTCTTTCTATACAGTATTACAGTATACTTATGATATAATGAATATATTTAAGTAATAAAATTCTCTGTGGTGCAGGTGCAAATACCGATGTCACATTTGCGAGACATCCTTGACGCTTTAATGACATGTTCCATTATAAAATATGGCTTCATTCCTCCCGATCTAAATATGTCATCTCGAATGTATTATGAAATGACATTTACTTGTATTTTTGATGTAATTGATGGAGTCAAGCATTACTTTACGGATATCAATTACAAATATTTTGACTGTCCATCAACACAGCACATACATATATATATATATATTGTTAATATATTTTTTTTAAATAACGTTTTTCTCTATTGACATGACTTGTTTTTGGTATGTTTTTAAGACTACCGTTACAATAATTATGGTGGTTGCTTTCCGAAATTATTAAATAAGAAACTAAACTGTACTTTTTATGGAAGAAGGGGAAATACGTAAGCGGGCTATTTGATATTAATTAATTACTGTAACCCCATGGGCACTGTAGATGCGTTTTCTATCTTTTAAAAAAGTCATGTAATATGGCGATAGATTCCTCCTCCTCCTCGTCCTTTTGCTAAAGGTTAAAATATAGATAGTAATAAAATAGGTAAGTAATTTATTTTATAAATAATTAAAATGATTAACTTGATTTAAAAATGTTGTAAATTTAATCAACCTCTTAGACTGAAGGCTTCAGTTAGTTTTGCGGCCCGCAGACTCCAACGGGCTTAGTTCGCCGTTGCTACCCCAACTCCCGGATGGTTGGTAGTCTACAGTTCTTTAATTTGACTTGATAGAAAGTCAACAAGGTCAAAGGGTTAGCGCTTATCATAAGACACTAAAAATATGTAGGTAATGAAAGCGACCTAAATAGTTATTTGTCTTAGTGCAAATGTCGATCACGG
Organism: Baronia brevicornis; assembly: GCA_031353405.1. Taxonomy (NCBI): domain Eukaryota; kingdom Metazoa; phylum Arthropoda; class Insecta; order Lepidoptera; family Papilionidae; genus Baronia; species Baronia brevicornis. The sequence goes on along the minus strand of JASFAT010002603.1, from coordinate 306,636 downwards.
GCTATGCAACTGATGATTCACAGTTGCATAGCCCGTGCAACGTCACAGAGCAAATAGACAGCGTTCATTATATAAAATAATTGCTTATAATTAAAGCACATAAAGAATGCATATGAAAGGGTTAAAAGAATAATTCTTATCTTTCGGTTCTATTTGCCTTGGATAATACATAGTTATATACGATCGAGGAATCGGATGAAAGAGTTAATTCTTTATTGAACAAAGTATAAAACTATTGTTAAAGCTTACACTTTGCCCATGAAAGAATCCATGGAGATTAGGAAAATTGTTATTTGATAAGTTGGTAATGTGTAAAATAGGTTATTATCTACTAAGCGTTTGCCTCAGGCTGATTTCTATTTGTGTTTGATTAAATGTAACTTGTTAACTATATCGTTACTTTAAAAAAGGCCCATTAAGTTCTTTGCCTGTTCTTCTCCGTGAGTGGCTTTTTGAACATGTTATAATTCAATTAAAAAATATGCCGAGATGAGAATAAAAGGGAAACCTGAAAAAATTGTTAAACTTTATTGGTACGGTCATAGATGTTTGAAAGAAACTGGTAGTGACATTTCTTTTTATTAATTAACGACGTAAAAATGGCAAAATTACATCCAGAATGAAATTTGTCTGCAATAGATCTATCAGTTTTTAGAATGATGAATAGATCTCCAATACAAGGACTCTAAGATATTTTTGTTCGATGTTCTTGATATATAAATAATCTAAGATATTTTTGTTCGATGTTCTTGTAAGTATGGCTTTTTCGTCAGGCTGTTCAGTGAATTATCATAGACGAATTCAGAAGAAAATATCGTAAGTAGAAATGTACCTTTTATCACGTATATATAAAGTTCACTATCAACTTGGACTGCTTCCAACCACAATATTGTTCTTAAAGTTCATATTTTTTTTAGTTTTAACTGATAGATACACTTATTAATATCGACACATTGATATTAACCCACGGAATTATTAAACTAACGTATGTTTTGGAGGATAACACGATAATACTTCTTCTGGGGTGAGCAAGTTAGGCGACCGGCGCTGAAGTCTCTACTGACGGCGCAGTGGCAGCGACACCCGGGAAGCTATTTCTGTGCTACACTGTACACACAAAAATCAATTTATAACGGAAATGTTACGATCAACGACCGTTAAGTGAGATTGTTTTCTTGTTAATTATATGAAATTTATTTTTGAAATGGTTAGGTTTCATGAACTCAGGAACTAGGGCCTTCGATTTTGAGGCAGCTTGCTTGCTATATTTGTGTATGTATTATAGGCGTTTATATATGTTCATACTTTCACATTTATAGGTAAATGAACGTTGTTTTGAATATAACTTTTTTATGTATATAATATAGTAATGGATATGATTCGAAACGAAAAAGTTCGTCTAAGAACGATAGACCGACGTAGTTCTCCGAGTTAGCAATTTGGATCTACAATAGGCTTGTGTTGGTTGTCTAAGGACCGACAACGGTTAAAGTAGATGAGTTCTGGAGAGGAGACCACGTCTTTGCAAACGTAGTGTGAGACGCCTCCCGGCCAGATCTGGGCATGGCGCCTGGCAGAAACTGGGTGTGTGAGGTCTTCTTTCTTCAGTGTTTATTTCTTTCTAGATCTATTTATTACATAGACTCTCTGTGAATTTTACCTATATTAACTGGCAACATTACCTACAGCACTTTACTACCTTTATCGCAGTAAATGACAAAAAAAAAGGTTGAGACGCTTGGACTCTGACTAATATTCCGTACCTATATTAGGCGCCATTACAATAAATGACGTAGATATCTAACCGAAATCAGGATAACTCAATATATTTATATAACTATTTATACCATTACGCCCATGAATCTAAGACTCTTCGCCCCGAAAAAAACCCTTTGCACCACTTGGATCAATAGTAAATGTAGAATGAGAAAAAGTAAGTTTAATTTTTTTATAACATATAATAAATTTAAATCTTTATAGGCTTCATTTTTACCCGTAAGAGTACGTTCATAAGATGCTCGAGTAAAAATATTTTTATGCTTGGTTTGGAAAAAACTAAATAAGAAATTACTTATAATTAAGTTGTAGTGTAAAACAATATATAAAAACATTTTCTCCGAATAAATAAAAAGACTATAAACAAGATTGTGTGATCATAATTTAAAATAAATACTTCATAATAAAAAATAAATAGTTCTTGGAGACCGAACTATGACGTTAATTCTGTTCATATATATTAATTGCTTTCGTCACTACATCTGTCATCTTGATTCATAAGCAAGGGGAGAACGCGCAGTTTTATGGATGTACAAAAATATTAAAATTAGGTTAATCAAGGTTCAAATATATCTCGTGATGATCCATAAGACAGGAAGTTCTTTTTTGCACTTATGTCACGGATTATTTATTAGTTTTGTTTTAAAGAAGTTGTACAATTATAGAGTTTTAATATCGTTTCCATGATATTTAAGGGAGGGAATTCTTCTTGTAGGGAATTTAAAAAGATTATAATAAATTTAATAAACATTAAATGTAGCGAGTAGTTACATTAATTAGACTCAAATACCAAATGTAAAAGATTCAAGTTTACGTCACAAAAATGAATAATTCAATAAAAACATTTAATATTCAGTATATGAACTCGCATTTTTTCTAATAATAAAGGTACTGATAATAAATATCACATAAATGTTGTTACTTTGATAGATTATTTTTTCAAATATATTTTCGTTGGTTACAAATAAATATTATTACGCGACTAAGAATTGACCTGTTATACAAATTATATTATAGTTATAATCATTCTATTGATTTCTTCATATTATTATATTATTTATTATGATTATATTATTATTTTGTATTTTTGTAGTTTTTATTTAATTGGAATATTTTTAATATTATTATAGACTATTATTTCATATATCTTTAAAGTTATTTAATAATATGAACCTACTGTTTGTTTATGAACCTACTGAACTTATTTGTTTTCGCACCGTACAATACATTTCTTTAAAAATCACGAACGTAGCAGCAGATATATATAACAAATAGTTTCATATAATATTATTATTCCATTGAAGTTCATTTGATCTGAGAAGTAATAGTGTGCAATGGTTATGTGTATTATGCGGCTATTATTTTATTTTTGGAAGTTGCGAGTTCCTAGACCTTACATTGGCGTTACGCCAACTTTTGCATTGAAATGAATTATTGTAATAGTATTGCAATAACGGAACGTTCGTCTATGTACGTATAATATTGCCATATAAATTTGAGTTATTTCTAATATTTGGAAAGGTAGTGCTTCGCTTTTAAAGATTATGACTGAAAGTTTAATTCTTGCACAGAATAAATATAGATCTTGCCGTTTGGTATGTGTTCCTAGTTTGATTATTGAGTATAATCAGTTTTGTTTCTTTCATATTTTTATATTTTTGTATTTAAAGATAAATATTAAACTCGTATATTAAGTCTATTTAAGACTGTTTAATTATTTTATTTTTCTGCTTTTACTTAATGTTAATGTTGTGCCCATCTATAAATAAGATTACATTTAAGTATGTTCTTAGAACTATTTACAATGATAAATAATGAATATAACTCCTGTTGATGGTCCATAAATAAATAAGTAAATTAAGATGTTTTATGAAAATTTGTAATATTATAAATATATCTTTTTCTGTTTATTGTCACGCTATAATACAACAACAAATACAAAGATTAAAATTTTATTTTTATTTATTGAAAATATATGAAATCAGTTATGAAATCATTAGTTACAAAATAAACTGAGATATTTTGGTTACATCATCAGGAAATATCCACACATAAATATACTTCCTACTTGGGAGAGTAGAGAGCATAAATAAGTGAAAGTATCATGCGATAGATAGACGAAAACGAAAAACCTTCAGATGTCCATTCGAAAAAAGGACGTTGACGACGTAAGGGACTTTTTCTACAAATTTATATCAGTACAGTAACGAATAAGATAAGGTAGTAACAAAAAAGTAATGGCAACATTGAACTAACAAATAGTTTGGGACTATTCCCGACAACTTAAATCTTATGTTATTAAAGTCATATTGTTTAATTGTGGTGTCGTATTGTATAATATAGTATGATTAAGGCGTATAAATTTTAAGTTGATTGCAAAAGTCTAAGAAGGTTTTATTAGAATAATCTCCATTTTAACAATATACGTCATAATAAATTGAAGACTATTCTGGTGATAAGCTGACTATATAAACTTAACTTACAAAACGGGCTCAAAAGGGCTCGAGCCCAGCGCCATAATAACATTCAACAAAACAAAAAAGAAATTTTTTAACGTCACGCGGTTGTTTTGATATATGTTGTTTGACAGTGAAAATAGTTTGTGTTATGGTGTTGTGTTCTTGTATAAAATTTTTATGTTAATGTACAATAAACAATATGTATATATACGATTAAGTTATTTCCTTGGAAAATAATGAAATTTTCGGTGAGTGTTCAGGTTTCATATTTAAGCTATTGGCATTTGAATTAACTAAATAAGGTTTTACGTATTCAAACTTTGTACGTTATATTTAAATTCGTTAAGGGATGCATGAATGTAGTTATATTATTAATAAGTGTCAACCAAAGCTCATGCATTGCATCATATAGTTAAGTAGGTGAGCTTCTCACCATTGAATATTATAATTTTATCCATTAGAAAATCAAGGCCATTTCTAAATATTTACAGGTTGATTACAATGTTAATGGTGTGTAGCTGTGGGGTTGTCAATAGTTTTACCCCCTTAATGACTCTTCCGCAAAATCCTTTCAACTTTGAAAATAGACAATATCCAGCACATCAAACTTGATAAAATTGAGTAGTAATATTAAAAAAAAAGCAATTAAAAGACATGAAAGAAATGATTTATTAAATTATAATTATAGTAAGTCATTTAAGAGTTAACATGCACTATATAGTGTTTTCTTAGTGATTTTTTTTTATTTATTACTGAAAGATAACAAATTCAGAAGGTTTCAAATATTATTAAAGAAATAAATTTAGTTTCCACAAAAATTACTCATTTATAACTTAAGCCTTAAGGATATATCTGGATATATATAACATCTATAATACCTTAAAAAATGTGAATTGAAAGTGTTATTTTTACAATTTAAGATTTATATACTTTTATACTATCATGTGAAAACATTTGCATTTTGACAAATATATAGTGTAGTATGCTCCTCAGCTAGACAGTACTATACACTACTCAAAATGACTGGCAAAACTGTACATGTATAATATTATCATTATACTTTTTGTTAGGTACTCAAAAGTTGGTCTTTCTTAAGAGTTTGGAACTCCCTTGAAGAATGAGCTCTCTATATGCCCATGTTCAAATTCAACATGGTTCTTCGTCTTTGAAAATATTCTTTTCCAAAAAAAAAGACAATATAAAGATTAGACAGCACTACTTATTTATTAACCCTTAGCAATTTAATGCTTGACTTAATTATGCACTTTCTCGCTCTGTAAATAAAGCACTAAACATCCCAAAGATCTGTCAATATTTCTTTTTGGGATGAGAAAAAAATAATGTCTTAATTAAACTAAAATGTTCCAAAGTTGTTCTATCCTTTTGTAATCAGTGTATTCTATGCAATAATATCTGCACTTGCATTTCAATTTTAGAAGTATTGCAGTTTTGAATTACATGATGAATGCTTTTAGTTCAAGGAATTTTGATATTTTCCATATTTATTTATTTTATTTTATTTATGACAATTTACAGATGAAGTTGGATGGAGCATACTAGGTAGAGTAGCGTAGATTTATGTATTATATATATATATATATATATATATATATATATACACTATATATATATATATATATCATATATATATATATATATATATATATATATATATATATATATATATATAAATTGTGGGCCATGTTTCTCACATGTTAAATGGAGTGATGGAGTTGTGTATTGTTACATATTAGACCCATGTGTTTACCATAGGTGCAAGAGCTCTCTGGAGAGACAAATCTTTAAAAAACCTTATTGAAACTGCATCTTTCCCAAGAGAAGGATGAAGATTTTTGGGCTCTGAGTCTTTGTTTCAGTTGTTAAATATTTGCAATGTTTTATTTCGATGCATGTTGGAGAACCAACATTTTATTTTATTTTGATATTTTTTTAAATCAAGACTAGCAATGATTTTGATGTTACTAGAATTCTTGTTAACCATTTTAACTAATAAACATTTATTCTAAATCTAATAATAAATAGAGCAATCATACCCACAATCTTAGATTGTGTCACCTTAATCAATTAAGCTATTTCTGCTTACTGCTGTTATATTGACAGTGCTTGAGATATATTTAAAATAATATTAATAAAAAAAGAAATTTGCTTATTCAGTGCAGATTTGCGGGATACTCAGACTCGGAATGAACTTTAGGTCATATAAATATTTCTTCCGATGCAGAATCGAATTTGCGACCCTTAATTTCGAAGGCTGAAGCTTCGCCACTTGGTCAATTAAGATTTAAAAAATAGGATATATTTTCGTATAAAATTTAATACTCATACAGTATTCAGTTAGGTACCATTGTCATCATCATTAACAGCCTGCAGCAGTCCACGCCTGGACATAGGCTTCCCCCAAAAAGCACCGCTTAGCCCGATCTTTGGATTTACATAATCAGTCTCTGCCAGCCGCCATGCGCAGATAATCGCACCATCTAGCCGGAGAGGGGGGGGGGGGCTATACTACATTTGCCGAGACGCGGTCCCCACACCAGCACACATTTGCTCCAGCGGTTGTCATACCTCCGACAAACGTGACCAGCCCATTGCCACTTCGGTTTACTTATTCGGAAGACTATGTCAGTGACTTTGGGTCTCTGGCGACTTTCTTTATTCCGAATCACAACCACAACAAAAATGCCGAGCTGAGAGAACTATCACCATAGTTCTCTCAGCGACTCTGCTTGTGAAGCAAACCGACTGTCAGTGTCCATGTTTCGGCACCGTAAGAGAGTATAGGTAGCACAGACGCACTGATATGTGGGATACGAATAGGTATACGATTAAGTGAAATTATCATCGAATTTATTTGGATAGCACTCATGTCACCAGTTAAAGCAATTCCAGGTCGTCCAGTACCATAAGAAGTTATTTTATGTTCCGAATGAACGCTAGCACTGATCGTGCGATAAACGAACAGTGATGGGATCTGTTTTTACTGCCGTTTAAACTTTAGTTTTTAATGCTTACTGTAAATTGCGTCGTCCAACTACCGACGGACAAGAAAAGCTAAACTATAGCGAAATAATGTATCTTGATTATATGGTTTTGTTATGACCGTAGATAAATGAATGAGGTGTTTTTTTTATGCTCACATACAATATAATATTATATATATGTAGATTATGTAAATTCTATGTACTGAAAGTGTATGTTTGTAGAAATATTTTTATTAAATATTATATATAATAAAATATAAATAGCTAAAAGCATACACTTTCAGTCTACGACTAGTACGTCTGCCTGGTACTTAATGATGCCTAAGATTGGGCAAGGTAGCGCGCATTAGAGGAGGCCTATATACATCTGCCGACTGACTGACTGTCGCAGACTTTCGATGAAAATGACACTTTCTTGGAATGCATTTATGTAAAGTGTTTCTTAATTTTTTTTCTGTATTATAAATATTATTGTCTTTTAAATATTATCCATGATTTATCTCAAAAAAGGACCCGATAAACTCGTAAATAATAAATTAATTTAGTGTCGATTTTCGTTTTGTCTAAACTAGGGATTCCCAAAGACTCCCTTGGCGCCGAAATTCACCGCCACGAAGTTTTTAAATTGGTAAATATTTTATATCAATAGGAAAAAAGTAGACATAGGATTTTTAAAGTAATTTGGCAATGGGGGTCTGAGGTATCAGTTCATTTTGAAAAAGGGGCCTCTTGCCTAAAATAGTTTGGGAATCTATGGTCTTAACTATAGTTGCCATCGTTTAGAATACAAGTCAAATGTTATTTCTTTTTAATACAAGTCAAATGTTATTTTGAACGTCAATTAACGGACTTAATAAGTACCCGTTTGACGCGCCTAGCATTACAATGTTATACTTTGCTGGGACAACGTTTCTTAGAAACAATTATAACATAATCGCAGGCGACGATAAGTCGTTCAATAGACTGTGATATGTACTATTAGAAGATAAATTATTAGTGCTGAAGAAAATCGTAATAACTAGTTCGCGATATGAGTGTCAAAGTCATTTGCATTTCTAAGAGGATTATGGTACCTAATATAATTTCGTATAGATACTTGTATAGTCTACTATTTGGGTAATAGAGGATATTTAATTATCGTTTATCAAATCATCGCGATACTCTATCGCTGTATCAGGAGGACTGTCTCTTTTTAAGGGTGTTGCTCAGTTAAAATTTTTTATTTTAAAATTACAATTAGCTACTAACCGCTAAGTTTAGTTCGTACTTTATTTAATCATGGACAATTTATCTTCTTATATATATGTCGAAATTAATGTTTTTGTGTTTGTTCCGATTGTTGTTGTGTCAAATTGCGATGAAAGTTCGTATAGTATTGGCACTTGCGTGAAGGTTTCTGGCATAGTATTATCAACGCAAACAATCACACCCACCCATGCATTTACAAATGGTTGTTAGGAAGAAACGTTATTATCTGAATAATGTGAGGGGAAGAATGTAGTAATGAGAAGGGAAGAAGTGAATAAAGTTGGGAAATCCGAACAACACCAGTTACAACAGTTATCTTATTATAAAAAGACGTACGTGGTTCTATTGGACCGTGTCGATAATGATCTATGCTAATTCTTACCATTAAAACATACAAGGATCTCCGGAAAAATTTAGAATGTATTATACACATACTAGGTATATATGTACATATATAGGAACGAGAGGTATGTGTAATTTTTTACGTGTGCATAACTACCTTTAGAACGCTAAAGTTTAATGAAATCTAGTTCATTAGAGAAATTTAAATCTGATTCGCAATGAAACCTTTTCACCGCTTCGCGGACCGTTAATGACGTTCTGAGGTTTACTGTTCTTAGGTAACATTTACTAATTAAGTACTAACTTTAGTGAATTAGTTACTTGTTAGTTTACATATAGTTGAAGAGAAGAAATTGAAGGGGATTTTTTTATTATTATTGTTGGGCTATTTATTTATTTTTTATAAAACGGAAGAGATTTTGTTTATCTCGCTAATGATGCCAATTTTTAGGGACTACATCCTTTAAAATAATATTTTCCAGAAAGTGCCTCTGCTTAGTGTTGGACATAAGAAGGTTTGGGAGGTTAGTTTTTATCACTCGAGTATTTGTTTTCATTTCTTATTCCTACGTACGTATTTTGGGCAATGAAACATCACGAGTAATGCGCTTTCTTCTCCTTCGACGCGTTTAAACACTGGGTTATTCTTCAGTCCGAAAACTTGCGTCTACTATGTCCTACCAGGGTTTGAGTGTTAAGTGCAGAAAATGATCGGTGAAAGATCTACGAGGGATAAGAGGGATCTACTGATGATGATGTAACCGTCTTGAGAACAATACACCACATGAATAGTAACAGATCGGCAGCTACCTTATCAGTACAAGAGTGTTGATGAAGTTGTCGCTGTCGGGTCACGGCTCCAATAACCGCGTCACGTTAAATATGTGTATGGGTAATTATTTCGAGTCGAATGGGACATTCTGCTTTGGACAAGCGTGTTGAGTTGATATACATTTCCTCAGACGCGGGGCGGTCCCGTGCCAATAGTGGCATTTGGGATACTAAAAAAGTAAATTTAGAGAGGAATAGAAAAAGGAAATATATTTTTAACTTTGATTGATTTTTAAAAAAAGTATCGAGTGCTTTATATAGAGAGTATCGAAAAAAGCACTCGATACAATTAGATAAATAGATATATTCATTATTGTACACTCAAAACAAAGTTATACAATTGTTGATTGTAATATTTATATACAAATGACGGTCTTATCGCAAATAGCGATTTTTTACAGAGAACCGTAGGATAGACAAGGCGTTCAAAAGGTAATTTGGCGTTTAATGGTAAGTTGACAGCGAACAACACAGTCCCTTGAGATTTGTTCCCAAGAAATGTTACCAGTCGATAAGCCGCCAGAATCGGACTGAAATAATTACCGTAAGCATTTTATAAGGAAGCTAACGAGGAACAATCCATCGTGTTCCTGGCCGTCGTGTGACCCGTTAGCTAGATGCACGCCCGCTCCGATACTCCGCGACGATTTAATTAAAGTATTGTACGCTCAGCGCTATTAACGTACAGTTTCTATTTACTTTAAGGGAAAGCTATCTTTCGAAATTTCAAAAATAAACGAAATATTTAGATTTTTGTACGCTACAGTTATAAGTCTAGAAGATACTGCACAGTTTTTTTTCGGAATGCAGAGCTATAAATCAGATTCGCACTTTTAATACTGTACAATTTATAATTAGTTCTAAGAAATGTATGTTACACATACAACACAATACACAATGTATGATACATAACGTTCATTTTATAATATGGTGATGTTTTACTCGTTTGAGAAATTCTTTGAAGTGACCTCTACTGAAAATTTTCATTAAGGTCGCCGGTGTTCGCTAAGATGAATAACACTCTTTCGTCCGAATTCTCCTTATCCATTAACGATTTTTTTCCGTTGCTTTTTTTGTAGTGTTTTCACGATATATAAGAAGTAAATTACATCGAGTCGTCCAAAAACTAATATTTGACCCCAGAATTCTTGGCCAGAAATAATCTAATGATATAGATCACGAGTCGAAAAAATTGTAAAATCTTATAGTGATAGTATTGATGTCAAAATGTTTTTTTTTGTGTAATTTATCTTCCAAATAATATTAGATATAAGTTGTTATTCCCAACGTTATTCTCCTTCCTCCTCCTTCCGCTTTAATTATAGCTTAAATATCCACTACCTTTTGGAAAACTTCTCTTTAAGCGTAGTCGTCGATAAAGGATTATACGCCATTATTATGCAGCGCTCTAAGGTTTCGGGTACATGGCTCTCGTCAATTAAGGTATCGTCGGGACCCATCTTCTACCCATTGAGGTACATTAAGCTCGTCCAGTGTACCCTGCACCTAAACAGAACAATGCTAGGAAATAATGAGACGACCGCCACACATTGAATACCTATGCTTAAACGGATTTCAGTGGATGAGGGGTAATTATTCTTTCTTTAAAAATCCGTTAAATAGTCGATAGTTTCGTTTATTTATTATGATAATATAATTTTTATTTTTTTTAACTTTTGTCAACAATTTTATGACCAATGATTTCGTTATGTTGATATTATGTACTAACAAAATTCGAAAAATTTTGTTAGTACATAATATTATTTGGCTTATTAATACAATTTTACTACGTGCGTATTATTAATTTTTTGCTATTTTTGATGTAATTTTTCATATTATACATTTTGTCTTAATGACGTTTCGATCCCTTGTCTTTGAAAGTGAATCATACTTCATTGTATCATTGTGGTTCTTATTTAATTTTGACGGTCCATCTGCTTCACAGAGAAAGAGAGCCAAGGAGTAGACTATGCTTAAAGTTTTTGCTGCATATTGATTCAGAATAAATAAAAGTTGCCAGAGAACTAGTGACAATGGACTAGTCACGTTTAGGCGATGACGGTCACGGGTAGACTAGATGCAGCGACTATTTGTGTGGAGTGGCTGGCAGAGACTAGGTGTGAGACTCAAAGTTCGGACTGGGTGGTCCGCTTTGGGAACGCTTATATCCAGCCGTGAACTACCATAATCAATTGATGATAAAAGAATGCTCTCTGTGTGTAGTTTTTTAATGACACCGGAATAGTAAAGTCTGAAAGCATTTCCGTACAGTGAAATATGTCTAAGAAACTATTCGTTCCGTGCTTGAATACATTTATAGTTACTTTTTAATCTACACGATTTATTTATATCTGTGCTGTTTCAGTTTATGTTACTTCAGTTTGCTATTTTGAATACTGAATTTAAAATCTTTTACAGGGTGAAATCATGGAAATTGCGTGGCATTGTAAGGAATGCTTACTTACCGTTTTATGTGCCGTGTTCTCACGATTCAGTGTTTGTTTTACTGTCCGTCGCGTAGGACACGGATTTCAATCGCCATACGACGTCATAGGTGATTTATCGGCGAGTGCCGTCTGCGGCTTTGGTATTACTGCTTCTGACGTACTGTTTTCGTAAATCCTAGTGAACAAATCTTAAGAAATGTCTAATATTAAGTATCTTTAGAAATGTCAAATATTGTCTAATAATAATTATCTGCAGTTAAAACCTAGATAGGTTTTAATTGCAGATATTTATGCAACTTTAGTTAACATTATCGGTTGATAGTTAATGTTCTTGTTAAAACGAGGGCACGATCTAGCATATTTATGAGGAGTGTCGATTGTGGGTGGAACTGCTTTTCGACCTCGTAGATCCACTAGGCGACAATCTTTCATCATCTACCTTCAGTAAGTGGATGGTCACGCTTTACTCCCACGCGCATAATTAAGGATTATAATTAATGGTCGAAAAAGCGCGTGCGGTGTTCGCATATGTTTTTAATCTACAGCACCAACTCAGAAATGTAAAAGTGGTATTGAGAGGAACATGTTGGGGTTTTATTCAGTAAAATCCGCCATCCATAATATTGCTACTACTATTATTACGCTGGCATTATAACCCAAAGTGTGTGTACACTTTGGATTACTCGTCACTGGTCACGATACTGGGTCGCCTCTCGCTAATCGCTTTCCCGAAGTACGCTCAGGTCAGGATCTTTGCGTCACTCCATTGGCACCTAGGGCGACCGACCGGACGGTATTGCCATTTTCTTTTGGCCACACAATCCTCTTCCATCATGAAAAGTCCCCTGGAGTATGTGCGCCTTTGTCTCTCCGATTATGTTGGCATCGGTCACAAGCTCCTCATTTTCGGCATTATGAAGGACACTATAAGCCATTATATTGTCTTAAGTTTATTTTATTATCGAGTGTAAAATTATTGATAATATTATGTATTATAATTTTGACCTTGAGAATAATGCAGTAGAGAGTAGACTTTAAAATGAGAAATGTGACTTTAAAATCGCAGGTAAAAGTATAGATGATTCAATTCATAACACAAAACCTAGCAGTATACATTTCACAACAGGCGAACAGTGTAGCGACAACTCGCTGACCGTGTACTTGGAGTTCTCACGGACTGTGTCCCGTTCGCGGGACACAGTCCGCCACGCCTCTACAAGGTCTGTCTTGTTTGACTGTCAGTCGCGGACGTATAACTTGTCGTGTAACAGTGTTGCGAGGCGATTCGCTAATCGTGAACATTGTTGGTATCGCCACGCCTGCATGACGACCTGTCAGGCAACGCTGAACGGAACTCTAGTTGCTTGTGTTCAGGTTTCATCAATCATTATCTTCGAAAACCCGCGGTAGTACACTGTTGGATATCGGGTTTCCTCAAGAAACGTCATCTACCCAGGTATTCCTTAAGCGTCCGGTTTCTGTCAGCTGCCAAGGTTTAGGTTTGACTTTGTGGAAATCAATTGTTGTTGTCATCATCATCTGTTGATGCTGACCTGCTTACGGAGGTCCATTGCTAAATAACAGTCCTCTGGTCTAGTCAGGACTACGTCTACGGTGAGGGTTTGCCCATTTTTACCCGGCTGAGGAGGCAGATTGGTGAACACAGGCCTACGTATTGCTTAGCGCCAACGCCGCTGCCTATTATCAGTGTGGACAATTTTTGCCTAACCTTGATTATGGGGTGATTATACCGACATAGGCAGCAGTATTATTTGCGTTTGGCGAAATATTCGCTTTCGCAATGGCTTTGTGAGTAAATGCTGCTGTAGTCAGAATACGACGCATCAATATTGCTGATTAACAATCCCTTCGAGATAACTGCACCGGTATAGCTTCAACGTATGACATAAGTGTAAGGGAATGACGACGACCAGTTGGCTCAGTAGCGGGGCCCTCCGCCCGCGGAGTCAGTGGTCGCGGGTTCGATCCCCACATCAAAATAAATATATGTATGGATTACAAATATTTATTCCGAGTCTGGTAACCCCACCAATCTGCATTGGAAAAGCATGATGGGTTAACGTCCGTTACTCCAGAAATGGAGAATCCCGTACCCAGCAGTGGGACATATATGGGCTGTAAAAAAAAGGAATGTGTTCTAAAACGTGGTATCCACGTAGAGCTGAAAGTGTCATCTTGATGTTTTATTGGTTACGTAGGTAAACGAGTAAGCGTGTCGCTTGATGGAAAGCGATCAACGTCGACCATAACATCCACAATGCGATAATCGTTACATATGCGTTGTCTGCCTTTTAGATAAGAATAGGCTGTTTTTTTTTATTTTTGGTTTTCGACTATTAATATTAAAATGTATTGAACTCATGAACCCTGAAAAGGCATTACTGAGATTATAAATTATTAGGGAAATTGCATTTCGCATATGATATTGATACGTTCCACTGCAAACGAGGGTTTTGGGCGAACGTCATTACACGTTGTTAGGCCGGCGGGTGTGTTCCTCAATCCATCAAATTACAAGCCAGTCATCAACTTAATATCCCCCGCCCCTCAACCAGGCTTTCAATAAGCCAGTACCGCGGTGATAGAGCGTAATTATAGTATGGTGGGTGCGCGCGCGCAATCGCTCCGAGCAAATTTGTACGGTAATACTTTGGACTCAGTTTGTATTGCAAGCATGGTTGCCACCTTTTTTCTTTAATAAGTGGACTAGTAATTTTGTTCAAATTAAAATTATTTACTCTTCGACATAAGAAATAAATACATTTCATTTGTCAAACTTCATTCCCATAACAGTCAAGCTTATATCACCATTTCGTAATGAATTTCTTCTGCATGATGAAAAAACGGTGAAAGAAACTCTAAAGGTATCCTCTTTTTTGTATATTAAGAAAAAATGCAAAAGTATTTTATTTTAGTGTTGTTTTTCCGCCAAGCAAACGACGACAAAGACGTCATCATAATCTGATGAATAGCAATGATTTTCATCCGTAAACTTATTTATTACTAAAGGGATTTTGGAATTATTATTAATCTTTATGGTTATTAATAAGCCAAAGAAACACACTAATAAATTTGCCATTGCGGTTTTTTTATTATTATTTGACTTCTTTTATCGATAATTCATATCGATAAAAGAAGTATTAGTATATTTTCTATTTGTTTCTAGTACATGCGGCGAAGAATTTCTAAATATTAGTTGATATTGTACATAATTGTTACATAGTAAGTAATAAGGTAATTTACATGCTTACTATATTTATATTAGAATTGAATCTCGCGATCTTCATTTAGGGTTTTCCATTTTCATAGTAAGGTCCCTAAATTGTTCCAAAAAGTTATACCAATCCGTATTTTATCGCAAAATACCGGTAAAATCAATTTAATCGTTATCAAGACTAGCTGCTAAAAGAAATACTATTTTTAAATAGGTTTCTTTTTTAAATAGGAGAGTTTATTATACATTTTTAGTTTTTGCTTTTTTGTGTCATAAAATGAACTAGATATATGAAAATAATAAATAATATATGAAATAGATAGTATCTAAAATTGGCTACAATGTCGATGTATTTTCTTGTTTGTAGATGTTTTTACCTAAGGTATACGAGTGATTTTGCTATTTGTATGATATCAATAATCAAATATATTTTTTAACAATTTTACGTAAAGATATAATACAAGACTTTATTAGGAATAATTTATAATACTTTTTACCTCGAACTATGAGATTCTCTAGAGGAATATATAAAAAAAATAACCTTAAAAACTATACATGCATGGCTTTTTTTCCCCATTTCTGCAGAATTCTACGTTTTTTTTTTCATAATTCATAATGAATTATGCATTATTTAAATCCCAACAGGGTCCCAATGAACGCTAGTTATATGGGACGCTTCCTTCCTCGGCTTGTTGTTTTAGTGCTCAATAGAAGGATATCGAATCTATTTACATAATTAACGTGAACATTGAAATTGTCAAAAGTAACTTTGTATGTAAATGTGACATCGTTAAAATGCACATGCTTCCGACGTTTTTGTCAACATTCCAAAGTCACCGCGGTCGTTGTTGTTTTAAGAATTTCACTCCGACGACACAAATACGATAAATATTTTAAATTTACAAAAGTTATACTTACCGAAACTAAGGTCTACCCACATTTTCGCGAGCGTTACGTACCTAGTCAAAAATAATGTTAAGTACGAAACTTATACAATAATGAAGGTTTGTCTGTGATGCATAAGTTACCTTTTTATACAATAGAATAGATAGGCAAACGAGCAAGTTGTTCGTCTGGTGGTAAGCAACCAGCGCCGGAAATAGACTTCCGGAATACTAATGGCACTGTTGATGCTTACTTCTTGGTACGAGGCCTGGCCATTTTTGGAGGAATTATTATGTATTAACACACCACTCTTGTCCAAGTCGGATTGTCGAGGACACCCAGACTCGGAATAGTTACCTGTAGGCCATACGTATATTCATTCCAATACAGGGGTTGAGCTCTAGATCATTATCTCTGAAAGCGGTAACTCGGTTTCTGTGCTATTTAGGTCTTCATAAATTTATAGTTAAATTATTTTTTTTGTAGATTAGATACTGCTAGTTGAACGATTTTTATTGAAGTTTTTTTGGTCCAGTTTATGAAAAAGTATTTTATATCAAATACGTAATACAATATCGATAACTTCTGTCTGAATTGATAAAGAATTATGGGTGTAAATAACTGGAGATGTCCTACTTAGGCCACGTGTTTATAATGAATATTAACACGTTGACGGACAGTAGGAACAAGCGAAGTTCGAAAATTGACACTATATGTTTTTGTGATTTTTAGAATGTTAGAAGTATAGTTTTACTCTTTCTGCTTAAATAAACTTAATTTTGATTAATTTAGTACCTTTAATTAGGTTGCGGCTATAACAGCAAAAATTTAAAAACGTAAATGACAGGTTTAATGGTTCAAACAAGCAATTTTTGTATGCAACAAAGTATTTTTGGGAGTTTTACACGAAATGTTAGTTCTTAATCAAACAAAAATAAATAAATGACAAAAAAATTTATTATAATTTTATAATTATTATACATTATTTTCGCACTACTCCCTTCACAACCACGTGCATACTGAATCTGCAACTCGTATAACAGGTGAAATATGAACTTCAACCTAAAAAGATGTTTTCAAAACACGACACTATGCTTCTACGTATACGCCAGTAAGTGCACATTTGTGCTGCTATAGCCGTAGTGTCTAAAAACGACCGTTTCGTTTTGGACGGCTATAGCAGTCATGCCACATTGTGAACTTCGCTTTGACGGCTATAGCCGCAATTGTCCGTCAACGTGTTAAACAATTATTAGTCTTATAACCAAATAATACCATAAATGTCACGTGAGCTTGTACAGTACAATGCGTTAAGGTCGTTTAATTCTAGAATTCATAACTAAGGCAAACATCATTCACGCTACGTCTGACACTAAGGATTTTTACTTTAAAGGTTCTCTAATTCATTCTCCTGCTACATTTTTTTTCACTGCCCATATATGTCCCACTGCTGAGCACAAGCCTCCCCATTTCTGAAGGAATGTACGTTAACCCACCACGCTTGTCCAATGCGGATTGGCGGGGTTACAAGACTCGGAATAAATATTTGCAGGCCATACATATATTTATTCCGATGCGGGGATCGAACCCGCGACCATTGACTCCGTGAGCGAGATGTCCCGCCACTGAGCCAATTGGTCGTCGGCTATACACTCCTGCTGCATAATTGTACACATATGTGTATATGTTTATGTATGTATATATGTATTTATATGTAGTATATATTTTTATTTGTTTTTGTACCTACTTTTATCTTTTTTATCAACCCAGAGTTCGACTAGCAGAGAATGCCTTCAGGCATTAAGTCCACCTTTGTAGAAAAAACTGTGCAATAAGAATAAATAAATAAATAACGAATAGCGAGCGATGTTGGTGCAAATAGTTTCAGCGACACATGCTCTCTGGGCAGCGTCCCGCGGCCGTTTATTTATCGCCTGAAGCTCGACAAATCGTCCGGCCCATGGTGAATGTCCCACGAAATTGCCTTCGTGAGTCCCGCTTGCACCATAAAGCAGGCAGACGCGACGCGTTTATGATCCAATAATAATGCACTAAGACAAAGTTACTGCGATTCCAGCTCGTTGTTGCTCGTTCAACAGGCGCACTTGAGATTCCATCGGATAACATAATAAAATGCCCGGGCAAAGCTTCTTTAAAACTGTGCAAAATCAGTATTGCCTTTGTGATCGATTTAATGTTATAGTGTGTACTAGTGGGACCTAGGTAGATGTTGACAAGCCAAAAATCTAAAAAAAATTGTTAAAAAAATATCGTCAATGGCGCCAGCTATCGGATTGAAATCGGTTAAACGGTTTCACCATATGATTATGCGTATAAAATAAAGTACAATTCTCACCTCTTTGATGATTGGCGGTCCACCATCATGCGAATCAATTGTAGTTGCGAATCAGTCGTATCACAATCCTTGCACCCCTGGAACGATCTACTGATGTACTTCCGTATAATTTCATAAAAATAGCTTTCATAAAAGGTAACGCAACATCGTGACCATTGGCGGATCCTCGTATCAGAAGTCAAGACGCGTTTTGGCTCGTTGTGTGTCGAAGTTAGTACTGGCGTGGCAGTCTGACTAACACAGTCGTGTTACTGTGACGTTATTCAATTGCCAATAAAATGTTCAAAGTCATCTTGCTTAGCTGGAGACAGCAATTTACGATCATCGTAACATCAAATTCGATGCCCTTTATAATTTCCAAGTACAGTCATAATCGAAATCTGCGCTAGTTACTGATGGAATTATAGTTTACGATTACGGCGTGTGGTTTCCTTTTGCAGTGATTTAATGATTATTATAATATCGACATTTACGTCTATGGCCTATAACGAGGTTAATGCTTAACCTGTGCTTTCGGTCTCTTAAACCGATCATAATGACGATAGTAAGCTTATACGCTAAGCTTAATAGAATGCTGATTGGTTTCGTAAAACTTAATTTCAAGCAAATCTATCGGCATTTTTTTTTATGAAAGTAATAGGCACACTAGGATCGTCATCTGATGGTAAGCGACCGCTGCCACCCATGGTCATTTTTAATATCAAGGGACTGTACATGCGTTGCCTATCTCAGGAAAAAACAATACGTAGCTACCATTCATATTTTCTTTTCTTTATCTTCTGCGAGTTTGTTTCCTGAATGACCTGCGACTATAACTTTTTAATGTTGCTAATATTCAAACAACAACTGCCTCTGCCTTTGGTTTATGTGAATTATGAAAAGATAATAGTAGGTAAAAGACTATATAAGTAAAAGATAAGTAAAATCAATTAATAAGAAATCAACCATATCTCACCTCAGTAGTACACAATTGTTCCACATATGAAGCATAGATCATACGGTTATTTCATAAATCGTTTCTTGAGATTACTACCGCGGGTGGCAACGGTATCACCGCGTGATTCAGCCCCCGGCCATTTCGAAATTAGTACGCGACTGTACTAACCCAGTCGTTACATCTGCCATTTCAGAACATAGGTGCAACTGGTTACCAACATGTGCTAGTTCAATAAGCACTTGATGATTATTTTTTATGGTATAAGAAAGTTAAACAGGAAGCGTGTCGCCTGGTGGAAAGCAATCAACATCTTCCATAGACATCTAATATACCATTACATTTTCAAGATTCCGTATCGGTTCGGGTATATCACTGAATGAAACTGGCAATATAAAGTGATGATGCGTGGAAAGTTAAGGGAAAAACGCATTATACTATATCGCTACTCATCCAGATAGTCAAATAACTTAATCCATGCTTGATGACAGCTCGGTAACAGTGTTTCCTACTTTGAAAAAAAAAGGGAGGGACAGAAGTTAGTAAAGGTAAGAATGAAGCTGAGTTTTGTGTGACCGTGATTGCTATTTTAAAGTTGAAAGCAGCAGTAGCTCATTGAGTTAGGATCACGGTTACGTACAGAGATCGTAGGTTCTTTTTTATGGGATAGGGCAAGCGTTGTCGCCCGATGGAGAACAATTAACGCAGCCCATAAACATACAAGAAACCGTAGGTATAGGTTCGATTCTACCATTGGATCATATTTTTCGTGTGCTATTAGCTTGTAAAAATCATTCATAAAAATACTACTAATAATACAAAAACATTTTTGTATTACCTATTACTAAAACTTAAGCAAATAATACTAAAACACTTTCGGCGTCAAATCGACTATACTTTATTCTCACTTTTGTAATCATAATTTCTCATTATCGTTCTCCGCCACGGACGTAAGTACATGTTTCGCTACCGGATATCTTATTACACTATATCTCGAGTAATAGCAGAACTATTTATTAGATTGACTCGTGAGAGAGGATCGTGGTGCGCGGTAGCATCTCCAATAAAATAAATAAATAGAATGCTGCGGGTCGATAAAGTAACGGTTGGAGTCGGTGTAGCTAGGTGTGCGTATAATGGAACGCCATTGTGTTTAAGGGAAAATATAATTCCGTAAAACAATTTTACAAGTTGCTTTCGTCTTCTTCTCTCTTATTTTCATAGATAATCTTCGTAAATTAATATATACAAATAAAATTGAAGTGTGTTGGTAATTTCATTCCTGAAATACATATGTTTAGTTATACCAAAACTCAAAAATTAATTAAAAAAATAATTTTGTTTTACGAGCTACGCTTTGTTAAAAGCTGTGACAAACTTGATTGATCTTTCACACGAATATTAAAATATAATTAGGATAGTAATTTTTTCAGTTAAGAATTCTATGTCATGTTTGTATTTGTATTGGATAAAAATGTATTTTGCAACTATAGTTTCATATCATTATTTTTATATGAATTTAAGATGTACATATAATTTTGAAGTATACAAGCTTTACATTTTATTAAATAAATAGAAAACAGTGGAAGATCAGAGAAAAGCATGTGCCATACGACAGTAAATTATCAGCACGAATAATGCTATTCTGTCATATCGATTAAGTCGAATCGAATTGTAGAGAGGAACGTGACGCGTCGACTAGTTGTTTATAAATAAATAATTCTCTCTCATTTGTTGTCCTCTTATTATTTAAATGTAAACATCAAAGCGACTGATTGCGGAGGATGTGCATCATCAATAATAACACCCGTTGTATGTATTGTGCGCATTAAATAGCTGCGTTATTTGAACAAATTGCATTCGATTTTCATTTTATTAAATGGTTTTGCTTAGCTTGAACTTGAATATTTGTTTATTTCAAATTTTCTACTAAATCGATTTTATTGAACTTTGCACACACATTGAATTTCCGTGACAATACAAAATTATCACAATTTCAATTGAAAAGCACTTAACTAACTTAACATTTTTAAAGAAAATTATGACTGAAAATCGCCTGCAGCTTTACAGTAGTTTTCAATTTGGCAGAAATTTGTGGTCGTCATTGCCATGATAGATATTGAAAACAATTACGAACAATTGACTAACGGTTGAATATTATCCGTTAAATGTTTTATTTTGAAGAAAGTAATAGGATTTTATATAAGATGTAAAATATAAAATGTATTTTAATATTGATCATAAGGGCTACTCAAGCTATTAAGTTGTATAAAATTACAGCTATAAAAACGTATTAGCAGATATATTTCCTAGCAATAATCCTAGCGAACGCAACCTCTTATATGATAGTCATTTTATTGATATATTACCCAATTTATAGTTTGATTACAAATCTGTATGTTCTCAGAATAGTTTCATAGATTAAATTCAAACGAGTATTCTTATAATATAACGCCATTTAGTGTTGTGACAGGGAAAATATGGTCGTCTAATGCGTTTCAAAAATAACATATTAGCAATGTTGTATCGATATGTTTAAATTTAGTTTTGTCTAGATTAATGTCGGCGCCACTTCGCCGTTGCTTTTTGTTCTTTATCACTTTCCGGAAATTGGGAGGACATTATTATCCTAACTGTAAATTATGCTATTATTAAAATTTTAATAAGTTGTTATTAAATAAATGTTTAGCTATTTGTTTTGCAAAGAAAAATCTTTAACCCATTCCAAATAGCAGATACATATGTATGTATCTTTGGAGACTATCGCCAGCATCTAATACTTTCACTGTGACTGCTCATTTTCTGCTATCCTGATGATAGACAAAGTATTCGTCTGCAGCGTGGCTCTACCACTAAAAAATATTTGTACGGCCTACTGTTATTTACTCCGAAACTATCAATACCTTCGGAGTAAATAACAGTACCAATAAAAGAATAAAACTGTTTCATATTATACTTAAATCATCCGAATTTTAATGTTTTTATGTAAGTTTCACTAGCTTAAGTACGTGTTTGTGTGCGAGCGCGTGTGCATATGTGCGGGCAGACGCACACGCCTATACAGGCTTGCATATTGTGTGTGCATGTTTGTATTCAGACGTTTTAAAGAGCTTGGATGTTATTGCTTTTATGAATGAATAAAAGTGTATTAATACAGTAAAACATGTTTTTGTGCGGTCCTTTTTTATGCGATTTTGTTTTTGTGCAAATGGTTTTGTGTGATTTTATTTTTATGCGGCGTTAGCAGCAGTTTAATGTTTCCTATCAATGTACATATACAATGTTGTGGACGAACTCTGATTACGTGGTCTCCTTGACAACGATGTATTTGGACTTCGGGATGCGCTGTTCACTTATTTTAAACAATCTACTGACAAGGCAGATTCAGTTACTTACATATTGTCGTTCGACGCGCGAACAGTATACGCTTCGTATTCAGAGTAGTTCCACGTGATAGTGATTAAGGATTCATTTTGTAGCGAGATTAAAGGTAAATAAACTAAATACTTTTCTTTCTATAGATATATATATATATATATATATATATATATATATATATATATATATATATATATATATATATATATATATATATATATATATATATATATATATATATATATATATATATATATATATATATATATATCTATATATAATGTGTATATGTATATGTCGATTGAATATTCTGTCCGATTTCTTTATGCGGTCCCTATCCACCGCAAAAAAACAGGTTTTATTACATTAAAATGGTTAAAAACTTCAGATATCGATTATATATTCTAATTATATATCCAATGCTTTCGTCTGATTAAAATTACTTGGAATTGTAAATATAATAAAATCTGATATAGGTAAGCAATAACACTTTCGCAGCTCATAACTTGATAGATATATCTATGTATCGTATTTGTTCGCGAGATATTTGCATAGAGATTACTTGGTTAATAACTTCCTATATCGTTGCTTGCTTCATTGCCATTTAAACTGTTGTCACTGGTGCGATGGTGTAATTTAACTCACTGAAAAGCTATCAACGACTTGTCGGTTACGTTATATGAATAAATTATTATCATGTAGTGTATTCGTCAATCACGTTTGACGACCCCAATGCCTCAGTAGAAAAATGTTTGCTTTTTATATAAAGGGTCGCGAATTCAATTTCCGCCTTAGAATAATCATTTTCATTGTTTACAGGTACTTATTCTGAGTCTGGGTGTTTGTCTTGGGGTAGTCCTGGTGTAGGACTATGATTGTAAAGGCTTAAAAATCATTATCAGTACAGCCGTAACAGTGCACTGCTCTACATTGGCCTCTTATTTAAACTCATAAATGAGGGGTGTTCACGTAATTCCAGATAAATTTTTGCCAGAAATGGCAACAATTTTTGTGCCATACATGTGTAAAACATACACACCTAAAAAAATTATATTTTTATTGGTGATAACTTTTTTAAATATTCCTGTATTTGAAAAAGTTATCATCAATCGGCGTCCTTCGTACATGAATGAGAAATGCGTTTATCTGTATGCATAAACTTGTATAAAATTAATGTTAATACGTTGCCTTTTTTACAGATGTAAACTCTAACTGTGGCGTGATGTTTGCAAGGTATGTTGAACTTAAATTAAGATAGAAGATCGCTGAGGTATTTCTATTAGATTCTATTTAATTACAATAAAATGCAAAGTAATACATTTGCTAAAAGTATTAAAAAAACTGACGAAAATTAAATTTCAACTACCGACATTTTTGGTTTGGTTTTAGTACATTTTTAAACATCAAATAATCAGTTATTTGATGTTTAAAAATGTACTAAAACCAAACCAAAAATGTCGGTAGTTGAAATTTAATTTTCGTCAGTTTTTTTAATACTTTTAGCAAATGTATTACTCTGCATTTTATTGTTATTAAATAGAATCTAATAGAAATACCTCAGCGATGAAGGGGACGAATACAAAACAAGAATTTAAAAGACTTTTTTGGATTAAAAAGTCTTTAGCGTAACAAACGATAAAAGGCGATCTTTGAATATAAGTTTTCAACTCGAATATTTTCGAGTTGAAGTATTCACTATAATGTAAGTAGTTAAAAAAAGCTCGTGATCAAAAAAGTTCGTCCAGATCGCATTCAGGAAATCGGTCCCGATAAATCTTAAAGGCACTCCTAGGTTGGACGATGGTCCGCGGTTTCAAAGACGTCTCACTTTGCATGCGGCACTGGCGGGGTGCATGTCACCTGACTGGCTGCAGGTTAGGTTGCTGGGTCGTGCCGCACGCTTGCATAATGCGCACAATGCATTACGAAGACCCACTTTTTGCTGTACATGTCTAAAGAAATCTTGAGTTGAACGCTCCGTCCGTTTAATTTAGAATCTTTTTTCAATTCCTACTATTCCCATTCTCCCTATATATTTTTATATATCTTGTTCAAATTTTCTATCGTTAATAAAAATATGTTTTATTCATCCACTCGAGTTCAAAGTAATTTTTTTAAACTTGAACTGGATGACACTTGATGTTAATACAGATTTTTCAAATATTAATCATTTAATTTTAGTTTTATATGGGAATTAAAAATTCTCTTATATAATCTATTTAGCATGATATAAATCGCTGGAAAAAGTAGGAATTAACTTTTTTTTTGTATTTCTTGTTTTTTTTTCCAAAGTATTTATGGATGAATGGATTTAACCAGCATTGGTTCTTAAAATTGTTTATTTTACGAAAAACTCCCTACACAAAAAGTTGAACTTTCGCGTATATCCATTTTTTTATACGTAAAAGCAATAGTTTAATGAGTTATTGTTTTATGGGTGTATTTCCAATTTAAGGTACCGATTCAACCATTGGATTATCTTTTATTACAACTAATATATTGAATGTTCTATACTTCTTCTTCAACTAATATATTGAATTCTAGTAATATTCAAACATTGCTAGTCTTCTTTAAAAATCTTTCTATCTGCTTCACAATTATATTCGCATAACCCGTAGTTAATGTTCGGATCAAGAAAGGGTCCTTAAAGCTTGGCCCAGTTGGCTATTTTATACAGCCCATATATGGACGTGAAAACCGCCACAGCTAAAAAAAACTTTTAAGATTTCTGAAAAAATTGTATCTGATCACTCAAAACCAGTTAGTTTTAACGTTGTCTAAATTTTTCTATTGGATGTAGAGCTGTGAGACTTAGACCGTTCGATGCAGTATTTTTTTGTGATCCTAGTATGCACATCTGTGTCATTTACAACGTTTTCGCAACTTTTTTACGTCGATATGTACATGTGTCTCGCTTCTAGGCACGGAATTTTCCTATTTCTGGGATATTTGACCCATCACGCAAGGCGGATTGGTCATCACCACCACCAAGACTCGTAATAAATACCTGTAGGCCATACATTCGTATATTTAGATATATAGATGTATTATTTATTGTACACTAAAAACAAAATTATACAATTATTGATTGTAATATTCATATACAAATAGTGGTCTTATCGCTAATAGCGATTTTTTATATCATACAATCGTAGGATGAACACAGTCTTAAAAAGATAATTTGGTGTAGGTTGATGATACATTATCGTCAGGATGATAGAAAAAAATTATTAATAAACAAAATTAATAGCCATAAGTAAAAATATAAGTATATATTAATATGAGTTAATGTACATAATAAACGATAAAATAAAAAGATACATAGATATTTATAAACATAGTGATTTTTGACAAGCTTTTTGAAAATCGGGAAAGACTTCGCTTGTCTCATCTCCAGCGGCAACAAGTTCCATAACCGAACAACCTGTATTATGAAAGTTTGGTCAATTTGGTATGACGAACAGGCGTTTTTAATATTTATTTTTCAGATGCTCTCTAACACCTTGAATGTGAGTCATTGAGAAATACAATGAGAATCTTAAAACGGGTAAGATGGATTAAATAAAATAGAGTAAAGAAGACAGAGTGTGTGAGCATTCCGGCGAAGGCGAATGGAGCCACTTGAGCTTAGTGAAATTCAAAGCATGGTCATACTTGCGTAAATCAAATATAAACTTATATAGAAATTTTGAAGTTAAGATAGCAGACGTTAGCATAATCGAGTATTGGAAGGAGAAGTATTTATGCTCAGGCAGCCTTGTTTGCAATGAGAAGAATATTTTGCAGTTTTCTCAAGGCTCCGGCGAAAGCGAAAACCTTTCGGCTGACTTCTTTGAGTTGAGCGTCCCAAATTAAATTTCTTTATTTCTTCACTTAAAGAGATCTCGGTACTTTTGATATTATTTTTTTTTATTTTTTTTATATATTCACGCCTATCTATATAGGGGTTGGCAGAGACCACAGAGTTCCATCCACTACCATTCATTGCAGCGAAACGGCTCTCCATTACTCACTTTTCGCCCTCGTGAGAATCAGGACGTGACGGGTAAATTTTTGGAAGTTGAGCCAAATTCGACTTTGCCATCATTTATATTTTTTCCGATGCTGGAATTCAACCCGACCATTGTGTCCGACAACAGTAGCTTCGCCACTGAGTTAATTAAGTCGTCGTCCAGTTGGTTTGGTCCCAACAATTTTATGAATGTTAAACATTTTAAGTTTTCATAAAAGATTTTCTCACAGTAGGTACATAGATGTACTAGCAAAGGTTTGTTGTTTCTATGTCGTGTTAAGCTATATATTATTTTAGCCCCGACTCCGCCCGCGACACACCCACATTATCTACACTGGTATCAGCTTCATAATATTAGCTACATTCATCTTAGATATTTCTGATCGCGAGGTGTGTTCTTCGAGAATTGTAAATAATATTAATACTAGGATGTAATTGTGTTTTGCTTGTACGAAAGTTTTATCAGGACGACTTACGAGTAATAACTCATAACCAGTTCATTCAGTTCAGTTGGTTTAGTTGATAATTATCGGCTTTACGATCTGAGGTCGTGAGTTCGTATTTTCAATTGGACCATTTATGTGAACAATTTTGTAGTAAAAGTATTTATTATTTTAGTTGGAATAGTTAACGATAACAATGGAATTACTAATATGAAACAGGTTACTAGTATGAGTTTTTTATTATAATAATACTAATTAATAAAAAGTCAGCTAACCCTAGATATTGGGCTTGGAATCTAACATCCTGGTTTGATGCTACCTGTCATTGATGTAAGCAACTTTTGTTAGCATACACATTATGGAGCTTACTGAGAATACTGCTTAGCAGTTATTCACCTATTAACTACATACCGAAGTATATTAGAGATATTTAGGTTCGTACTTCTAATGTTCAAATCCCATCCAAAGTTGTGTTTAATTTTATTTAATTTTTTTGTATGATCTATCAACGGCATACATTTATTAGACATTGACACAAAAACATTATATAGAAAATGTATTCCAATTACGTGTATGTACGTCATTCAAATATCATTGCGTCACTTACAATGTAATTTATTCATGCTATGTATTTGGTTATATTGATTTTCGTTTTAGTATAGTCATTGTGTCTCTAAGAGTCACCAGTTGTCTGTACATGAATTGTCCTTTAAACATATCCAAAAAGATACTAAATTTCTTCTAGAGTATTAATCGAAATAGTTACCGCTCTCTATCTAAAAACTGAGTTCAGAGAACTAGAGTTTGTTAACCAAGTTCGTAAAGCAAATGTTTGATAGTACAATAGAAAGTCAAACAACTCCTCTGTCTTCTCACCTCCCTTACTTCCACAGATATGTATGTACGATATTTTTGTTGTTGATGATTAGTACTCATCTGGTGAACTATATGCTCCTATTTTCACTTCGATTTAAAGACCAGTTTTAAACCTGTCTGTTCTCCAACTAAAAACTGCATAATAATATGTAACATTTCATATTGTACCAACGTGGAACTTGACTTTACCTGCTATTTATTTACTTTCCAAGGCAAACAACGGGGCAAATTCAACGTCTCGTCCCTATAATTTCGTAGTTGCTAACCCTACAGTTGCGGTGCGGCCCTCACGAGCACTCCAGTTATAGGAAGATAAATTCCAATTAATTGAATATCAAAGCTATTAGTAATGGAACTGTGAGAAAATATATACAACAGATTTGTTATTAAGATTACGGATGAGGTATTATTTTTGATTCGAATTGTACTTATGTTTGTTCTCTTGCGCACAGTTGTTCGAAATCGTAGTGAGAATTAATTGGTGGCTAGTCATTTAGGATTATTAATGGAGTCTGGCGTTACTTTGCGGAAATCCATCACTATATGGACAGTCAAAAGTTTTACTTAGCTAAGATCCGCGACAAGCAAAACAATAACAGAAAATTAATAATGTGTGTTTTTCTGTTGGATTAAGTGGATTTATTTGGAACTTAAGCCAAAAACTTACCAAAAATCTAACACCCCCCCCTTCCACCCCAAGTGGAAGGGGGGGGGGTGTTAGGCCTCCTGAAGTCAGGCCGCTCACCGTACGAAGCGCAGTAGCTAAGCTACCACTCAAACGCCTGATCATAATAAACACTATCATCATTTTCATTATCAATATAGCCGTAACAGTTCACTTTTGAACGTTAATCTACTTCAAAATCGTAGGGTTTTGTAAATGCGGTTTGGGAATCGTAGAATGGTTTTTATTACTCAAGTTGACTTCGTTGTCCGCCTATGGTAATGGTATTTGCCTCCATAGTAAGATACTCGGGAAGGGATGGGGTAGTAATATTATATCACACACACACAGCGGTTCTCGGCTTCGTCCTTGCGTCTTGATAAAATAGTCATCGTTCTACCAAAAGTTGTGGACTTTTTGAGTGAATTTAATAATCATCATACTCGGTTTATTTTTTTACTAAACGACGATTCCATCGAAATACGAGTATATCGCGGTCAGAATTACACTACTAAAATGATAATATCTTTATGAAAATGAAAGAACGACGTAATGGCTGCAAATTCACATTATTCCCAGATTAATTCCAGATGAGTGTTTCATAATAAATATAATAAGAATCATCAGCACTAATATCTATAATCTAAAATCACACTGATTGAATTACAAATTAAATTTCTAATTACATAGATGTATTACGGGGAGACCTAAGATAACGGTCAGCTGAAAGCCTTGTGTCCATTTATGGACTTAAAAACTTGTTTGAGATATTGTATTTAAGCATCGTTTTCTCTGCCCATTTCCTGTTACCCTGGTAAGTAGCAACAAACTTGCTGCGAATTTTCTCTTTAACGGCTGAATAAATTATCCCTCTTAATAGTCTAGCTTTACTGAATTAACTGTTAACACCTTATAAATAATTATCGAGTCTTAAGCCATCGGAAACTAGGAGCCTCTCAAGTCCAAATGCTACATAATTATTAATGATCCTGCGTTAAAGTCGCAGCTAATCTGCTTAGGGACTGGACGAAGTCCCACCGTAACTTCCAAATCGTAATAAGTGTGACTAATGGCGTAACTTATATACAAAATCTAAACGCGAGTTGTATTATTTAACTGATGAAAAGTTATATATTATATAATTTATTAAACTAATGAAAAGTTACATAATACTTTAATACATATTTTATCAATGCATTGTATATGAACCTATAAGTAGAAACATATGAATTCATATTAGTTACTTAGTAAATTTATTTTTTTATAAATGTAAAAAAAATTAAATCAGATTGTCATATATAACTAGGAGCTTGCACAGTGCGTTTGGAATAGGGTAAAATGTAAGGATAAAAATAATGTGACGACAACTCTTTGCTTCCGTTTCTTAAAAATGCTTTATGTTGTTAAATCATAGTTTAAGATAAAATCTTCGATATATTTATGTAACTTACTTGCACTGTTGCTCGGAACATCTACTCAAAGTTAATACGTATGCAATTTTTCATCAAGCAAAAATAATGATGATACATGATAAATAATCGCAATAATAATAATAAACCAATAGTGGTATAGTCATTCAGGAAGGGGTTGGCTCGACCAAGGGACCACCTCTCACTTAATATCGGTGTTATGTTAGTACTTTTAAGATTCGGCGATTCGTACGGTAAACGAGAGGATACAAAGGCCTAATTCCTTTCCCTTTCCTTTCTTTCCTTCTACCCTTTCCTTTCTTTCCTTCTCCCCCTTCCATTCTTTCCTTCTACCCCTTCCTTTATTTTAATTCTTATGGTAGGTAGACCTAGAGTCCTCTTGGGCAGTCGTCTGTGAGCTGCTGTTAGTCCATCAGGTGGCACTTTTGCATGTTTATCTACGTCTCTGAAGAAAAAAAACGCATAATTTTAGTTTTTTGAAAAATCATTCTTGGTTTTCTTTATTTACGTATAATTGCATGAGTGTGTGAAAGAAAGCGTCTTCAACCGCGTATACACCGGTCGTATGACAACGGCTAATCGGTTTAACTAATGTTAATTAATTAACGTCCCCGGGCGTCGGATTACCGCCGCAGTGACCACCACTACCCAATATTTTGTCATCTCGCCCGCATGGCCGCTGACTCATCTGACAATCGGACAACTTGGTACATTAATCGTTGTTACATTGATCGAGTGCTCTTTATAGTTTACTGGTATTTACGCTATCCTGACAACTAATTGCTATTACTTCTCTAACAGTTCAGGTGACGGTAGTGTTTAAAGTATAAGTTAGATTAGTCCATAAATATATCTAACTTCTTTAAAAAAGAACTTAGAAGGATAGTAGTAGCAACTTTCGGCGGTCTTTTCAAATCGATATGGCATTGGCACCTTCAAAAAACAAGCCTACACATACATAAAAGGCCGGCAACGCTTTCGCGACTCCTGCGGTGCCGCGGTTGTTTATGAGCGGCGTTTATTGCTTTCCATCAGGCAACACGCTTGCTCGTTTGCCATCCTACCCCATAAAAATGGTACCATTTATAAAAATATATTAGTTTTTGTTGTTTTCTGACTTTTGATTCCGATTTTTAGTAGACTGTTGATTTCGATTTTTAGTAGAGTAGTAGTCAGTTGATTACGATTTTTTATTAATTGGTGTATCATAAGCAACGTCAAAGGTTTATTACAACTGAAGTGCCAATCAGAACAGTGTTACTCGTACGGAAGGCTGGGTTCTCGATTTTTTATTTTAATATGGCGATGATAACAAATATTTAAAATCTATTATTAACTGTATCTGTCTGATGATATTGCTGTGTCTTAGACAAAATCGTGAACATCGGCAAAACCAGATCTTGGACAGTACACCATGTTTAATTTCAGGAATCCTTCACTTGGTAAGTACATCATTAACAATAACTGCCTATTACACTCAACTGCTCTATATAGAATTGATCCATAGACCACACCTTGAACACGTGGTTTGAATGCGGCCATCTTGCATATGTTGCTTGTTACCAACTTTTTTTTATTTATGCTTCAAAATATGTTAAATAATGTGTATAATGCTTTATCTATTTATATTTCTAAATACCTCGCTAGCCTCTACCTAAACATTAAAAAAACAACGGTAGTGGATTTACCAAAAATCGTCACTGTCTCAATTATCAATTTTATTGATGGCAACACCTCATAATGAGCCTCAGATCCACCGTAATCAGTAAATCCAATCACAAATTATAAATAATCGACCATAATTCGACGACACAACACGGATGTGAGATTCTAATAAATTACAACTGATAACAGAAAACGCCGTAGCAAAGCAGTTAGAGAACCTTTGACAAAGGAGAATTAACAGTACATATTTCTTTTCGAATTGTCATCGGCTGGCATAGTGTGGAATTAATTTGGCATTATTCAAACTCGATTGGGGAATTTACGTTCACATATACATACTTTATTGTGAACGCATGCAAATGAGGTTTTTATATATTCGTTTTTCGGAAAAGAAATTTGTAACGATAACTCTATGGTCCAGATAAATTACCGCCATTTGTTACAGCTGATTGGGCCGTTCTAGGGATGTATCTTTCTTGATTGTTTTCGCGAACCCTTGCTGTCTAAGGAACAAATGAATTGCGTACCATGGTCGAGATAGGCCATTTCTCTGACTATCTAAATCCTTCAAATACTTTTTGTGCGTACAGTATGAGTCAAAACAATGTTTTACTGCTTTTTTCTGTTGACTTATATTTAATCTTTATAAAATGTGTGCTTCTTCTTTTCGTGTCAATGGTTCGACCTATATTTTACTGGCCCAGTAATTCGCCACTGCAATGGCAACAGCATAAGCCTAAGATCTTGGAATGTGCAAGTGTTCGCACACAGTGAGCAGTCGAGCAGATGGCCAATGGACTGACTTGCGACCACACATTCACACTCCTCACACTGCGGTGCTGCACATTTATGCTGCAATAAATAAGTTTAAGTTAAATAAATATTACGAACAACCTATGAAGTTTCTAAAATTATTTGTTGATAAGACTTATGGAGTCAATGGTCGCGGGTTCGATTCCCGTATCTTAATAACTTTATGCATCACTTGAGGCTCTAGGGCCGCGGGTAGGTTTTGGCTAGATCAACTAATTGTTTCCATATCGATTTGTTTAGTTTGATTGGCTCGGGCTGGATATAAGCTTGTCGCTAAGCTTGTCAAAGGCGGTTTAGCGGAATATCCAGATTCAAAATAAATACCTTAATTCCATATATATTTATTCCTTTTCGGGGATCGAACCCGCGACCATTCACTCCGAAGGCTTTAACTTCGCCATTGACAAACTTACAACCTTAGGTTACTGCTTGACAGGCAATTAGGTCTATGGTAATGATAATCATCATAGGATAAACATACATGGCCTTTTTTATTTTTAAACTTTTGCACTAAGTGCACAACAGGCGAACTTAATGCAATGCCCATTGCGTTAAGTTCGCCATGTTTCAATTGCATAAAGGCAATTGAAACATGAATGTCCAAAGAAATGCCAAAAAAATTATGATTCAATTTCACGCTCGCAGTGCAGACAAGACGTGGTTGCGACTCCTTTTATATTTTTATATTTATACAGGCCTCTCTGAATGCATATTTTCCTAATTAAATCATAGTTTTAGTTCTTTTTATGATTTCTTATTTTACGTAACAAGGTGTCCTGTACATTCTAGGTTTTTTGCAATATTTCTTTGCGGATTCGTTCATTGGTTACGTGGCGTTGTTGGACCTCTAAGATTTATTTACAGGCAACGTTATCTCGCCCCTTCAATATGACTCGAGTCCAATCTGTGGAGTAAGCTGGCCATTGTATTTCCATAATAAAAAGGATACTTAGTTGAAGCTACTTGATTTTCAACTTTTATACTAATTGTATAATGTGTAACATTGACGATTTTAAAGGTGTTTAAAAATATAGATGTAGATATTTTTGTAACAATTGTTTACAAAAATTGATTCTTATTTCAACTATTAATCAATATAGTTGTAACTGGATCATTTTGCTGAAAGTTGGGTTAGATGGCTCGCCTTGAAAGAGGCCTATGTTCAACAGAGGACTGCCGAAGACTGATAATGATGATGAAACGTCGGCCTTTCTCATTGACATTGAAATTATGGGTTTTGCCGTAATCCTCAAGCTTGGCAGACGAATTAGGCATCGCTGATGAGTTTTTATTACCCAGGTAGACACTGTCGCTCATCTACTGGTATTTAGCTTCCATAACTGTTTTTGGAACAAGTTATTTGGAACTTCATTAGAACGTTGTTTCCGAATTCTCGTATGTTGTCTTTCCTTTTAGCTTAATTTGTACGCATAAAATATAGAAGCTAATCACAATACAGTAACAGTTTATGTAATTCGAAAATATTTTCCCTCCAAGATTTCATACAGAAGAAAAATTTAAACGACTTAATTATATAAAATTATTTGATATTTATGAAAATATTAATATGGAAAAAAGAAATTTATTTGGTAGTAATGTCGTCATGAAATTTGTTTCATGTGATTATAATTTTATTACTTTTAAAATGATATCACATAAATAATATATTTATTTTTATCAATAATTGTATAACACATCCAGACCTTTTAATAATAAGAGGTTCTTCTAACGAATCTTCTTATTTTATTCTCCGGAGATACTAGCGAAGGTTGGCTGTTAATTCAGCACCTCTTTCTGTCTGAAAGATGTCAGATACATAGAAAGTCATCAGACATATTAGCAGTAAGACCTCCTTTTGTATACACAACAATTATAAATACATATAATACATAAATTTGTTTCTGGTCTACAAAACAAATAATATATTTATCGATCTATGACTCCCAAATATTATGAAGCGAAGTTTTTTCTTTCCTACCTACCCGTATTTGTTCGCGACTTTTTTATCATGAATAGTTACAACAAATTGTGCCTGTCACGTCTCAGTCTGTAGCCCCAGGTAAGCGATTTTTCTAACGAATAACAAGATTTACTTTCGTAATTAAAGTGTAAACGCGTGGTCACTTCGTATAATATATACATATTAATAGTTTACAAGCGGCTCATTCATATTTTACACAGGCAAACAGATTGTGTCTAATAATTGGACATGCGTCAAGCGTGTCGCGGTAATGTGGTCATAAGTTAGCCAGTGGCCCGGGGCATGTGTCATTATGCCAATCCCTACAATGGTGCGGTGTCGGTCGTCGGCCGACGGTGTCGGGATGATCTACGAGCCACGGTTATGAGCTCCCGCTCGCATTAGCCCGACGGCTGATTTAGAAGGCGCTTTGACACGCTGGAATTATAAATTTAATTTAATATTTTATATCATGCGGCGCTGACGCAGTGTTGCATAACACCATTTATTCTTACGTAATGTATCTGATACTGTATCTCTTATGAAAACATATTTATATTTATAAAATACTTAAAACCTTTTTTATATATGTAGTTAGAACAAAAGTTATAGGAGGTAGTACATCTCGTCCTTCCGTACACACATGCGTAATATTTTCTATTAAAATCGTAATAAATGTGTTTGTGAGTAAGAATAAAAACAATTGTGTTGGAAGAGAGTTTATTTGAAGAATCCCCGTTAAGATTGCTGTATTAAAATGGTGACGTTATAATACCCTATATAAATATTTATCTTGCTTTAGGAATAGAACCCCTCATCTATGACTCAGAGAACAAAAACTGTGTCATTCAACCGTTTAGACAAAAGATATAAAATGATAGCATTTGTAACTAATGAGATTTATGAAAATGTATTAACATTTATGACAATGAACATGCATTATCTCATATCATCACATTGTACATTACCTCACAATATTCCGATAATACTTCGCGGATATCTTTATCCTTATATGCATTGTCGACGCGTATCAATAAATAAATATTATAAAACACCTCCATTATAGTCTAATGTCTTTAAATAATTAAAATTTACAGTACACATACACATGCGGTGGTCGTCCATCATCTCGTCTATTCATCGATTGTCAAAAGACGTTTTATTGCGTCTGCGTATATTAACGCGTTGAGCCCGACATCGCATTTGCTGTCCTTTCCATTCGGCCGGCAGCCGGCACGCGATACAATGTTGTAGGGTATCGCCAAGAGATAAGTTGTTCTTTGCGCGCTATTTTCGACGTCTTTTAGCTGTATGTGTGATTCTGTTCACTATATTATCGTATGATGTATAGGAAAGCCACGTACGTACCTCCAAGAGGCGATCAGTGGTATAAGAAACTAGCATTTGAACGTTTCTAAATACCGCTGTTATAAATACCTTGTTTATATATCAAGAAGTGAGAGGAAAAAAAATATCAGTCACGGCATTTCGCAGACAATTGACAGATGAACTCACACGGCGGCTAAATGAGGAAACTCCAATCCAACGTGAAAAAATTGTTCGTAAATTATATAAAAAGGAAGGAGATGTATATAAAGTCCGAAGATGTAAAGTGTTATGATAACAATTCAAAACTATTTGGACAAAAGCAAGTTACAGATATTACCAAAAAGATTTTTACCTATTGTAAAGATATGTGTAAAGATAAGCCGCATTTATGTTAAGAATGTTTCAACAAATTTCATTAAAACTACATTTGATTACATTTAATTGAGACTATTTATTTTTTATCTTTAATACTGTCGGTCCCAAGGATCGATGCCAGCCGAACGAAAATTCTAATGCCGGTCCCCAGGGATCGGCGCCGGCCACACGTAAAGTTCAATGCCGGTCCCCAGGGACCGGCGCCGGGCCCAACGTGTTAATATCATATTTTGTCACGTCAAAGGCCATTTTCCGTATTTGGCGTATACTTTCTATTAAGCTTGTTTGTATCAAATCACAAAGATTTATTAGAATCAAGCTTAATAGAAACGGATTTTTCAACTGCCTCTACTAAACCGACTCTAATGAAATTGTACACACGGAGAGTTCTCATGATATCTGTATATCTACTGTATAATTAATTCCGATTCTTAGGCGCCCCACGTTTTTTATATTAATACAGTAATTAATATTATAAAACCGTTTAACTAATTTTTTTTCCTATTTTAATATTCAAACATCATTCATCTATTGGGTTGGCGTTTAAGTAATTGCTGATTTGTTCAATGAGAGAAAAGAGTTTTTTTTACTTGGAATGGACTTTAATCTGTGATGTATTTTCAATTTTGTTCGATGACCTTTTGCCATCTCTCTGACAACTTGAAAATTCCGCACTCGTAGAAAGTCTGATCCTTTTCGACCAA
Source organism: Baronia brevicornis (assembly GCA_031353405.1). NCBI lineage: Eukaryota > Metazoa > Arthropoda > Insecta > Lepidoptera > Papilionidae > Baronia > Baronia brevicornis. The sequence continues at coordinate 269,472 of JASFAT010002603.1, read as the reverse complement.
AAACTGAGTTAAGTGTAATTTTAGAGCGTTATTATCTTTGAAAGTTTTACCATGAAGGGAGTTGTCCAGGAATCAAAATAAGTGGTAATCCGATGGCGCAAGATCAAGGCTATATGTTTTTGTAATTGGTCAAAGACGCCGCACGCCTAGCATTGTCCTGGTGGAAAATAACACTTTTACGATTGACAAATTCTGGTCGCTTTTCCTTGATTGCTGCATACAATTTGTTCAGTTGCCGACAGTAGAACTCCGAATTAATGTTTGGTTCCTTGGAAGTAGTTCCTTAATGAGTCCGACACTTTTTAAAAGCTTCTCAATGTGAAGCATTTAACTTGTCTACAATCTCATTAATCGCATCACAATTTCACATTACTTTTAGTTTATATGATTGTTTATTATTTGCCTCGCTTTTGGCAACCACGGTTGCTGAATTTTCGCACTTGCGCTTGCGCTTTGCGAATGCAAAAAATCAAAATAGTTCTATTTATCTTGTTATCTTTCATTTTTGACAATTTTAAGCGTGTATGGTTACTTTTTGGATGAATCGAAATTTTTTAATTAATTAAATGAAACGCACGTAAAGCGCGTAATTAGTTGTTTTTAGGTTTTATTTTATTGTTTTTTTATGTATATGCATATATATATATATATATATATATATATATATATATATATATATATATATATATATATATATATATATATATTCATAAGTATGAAGTTATAAGTTAATTTGTATTACTTAAATTGTTGTACATATTTCATTGATATGTTTATATGACTAATAGAATTCAAAAAATTTGATACAAATTATGATATTTCTTGTGAACACTTGTGTTAACTTAAAATAAATAAAATAACTAATCCAAGAGCAAGCGTCGCTCGCACGCACCCACCGCAGGCAGCATTTGATTAACATCGCCCGAATGAAATTAATAACCATGGCACACACTAGCGTCTCCTTCGCTCCTGACAAACGGCCGTGTGTAATTTCACACGAGATCGTAATAATAACGTCTGAGCGCCGTACGTTACGTCTATGTGTGTGATGTCCTCGGAGAAGTTCGGCCGTGAATCAAGCGGGTAAACGATTTTATGACACCGGCGTCCTGTAAACTTGATTTTACACGTTCCTACATATTTGTTTAAATACCATCTTTTGCTACTCAAATCGCAGCCTCAAACTTTCCTTGCGCATTAGAATGCTCCACTGTTACATCTGGCCCGTTCTTCTATACGGATGTGAGGCTTAGACGCTTAAAGAAGACCTCAGAAAATCTATAGAAGCGTTCGAAATGTGGGCATATAGACGGATGCTTGCTATCAGCTGGACTCAAAGGGTGGCCAATGACGAAGTTCTCCGACAAGTCAAGCAAAAACGTGAGACATGACAGGTACAAATTGCTGATCATACTCATTGCTGATCTAGAATCAACTGATCATGATTGGAAAAATCGCGGGCAAAAGACAAGTTGGTCGAAAAAGAAAGTTTTTGCTACGTAATATCAGGGAGTGGACCGGGATAGCGAGTGCTCCAGAACTGCTGCACCTCGCGAAGGAGGAGGAAAGTTGTGCTGAATTGGCTGCCAACCATCGCAAGTCGGAGAGGCACTCTTAGAAGAAGAAGAAGCTATTTAAAAAATTGTTTATTGTAATTTAACTTTACGTCCTTTCCCTATTACTTTTACGTCGTAAATGACGTGGTCACGATTCTTGATTTTTGCATTGGTACAAATAAAACATTTTATATGTCTTTATGCAATACATCATAGCCCTGCACTTGGATTTGTTGTATTGAGGGTACTATTGTAAACGCACATATGACAAAGACACATTTAGATTCAGTTGAAACACGTTAAGGCCATACAAATATTTTAATACAGGAATCGAACCTACGACCCTAATCTCAGGGAGCGAGCACGTCGCCAGTGCGCCATTGAGGTCATCATACATACACACAATTCTGGGTACTTTTTTGGTGATGGTATTTTGTTGCCCATACCACATAGAATCCAAACATGGAAGGTAAGAGTGTAAAACAGCAATAGCTCAGTTGGTAAAAATCGATCTTACGATCTAAGGTCGTGAATTTGTACCTTTCATTGCTTTGTGTGAAACATTTTTTTGCACAATCAATATTAGTTTAGTTGGAATAATAAACAATAAAAGTAGCCATATTAAGAACAGTACTAGTCCTTTTAAAAATATTATTTATCATTAAGTCTTGTAAAGAAAAGAAAAAACACTTTTTTTACTTATATTTATTTAAATCGATTTATCATCGATAGATTTAAGTCTGACAAATTCAAAATCTGTATATTTTAAACTACTCTAAAGAGTTAAGATATCAATAAATGGAAAATAATTTGTTTAAGTGACAATTTTTACGTCTTAGTCTTAGATTGGTTTTAAATCGATGTAAATCGATAACTGATAACGCTCGTAGATGAGCTCTTTGGGAAAGTACAAATATTAACATATTGAGAACCGTAAGTCATATCCATTATCATGCAATACATTATTTTTGCCATTATTATAATGCCATCAGCTCGCCTCTTATCCGAATAGAAGTTTATTTTTGCAATAAGAAAGAAAGAAATAATACTTCATTTGCGAGTCTGTCATGCAGTTCAAAGAATATAAAAAAAACTAGACATGCAATTATGTAATATAGGAAAAAAGCATATTGTATAAACATCAAAATCAGAATACATCGGACGGCTTAAAAGTAATGATAAAAAATTATAAGCACCAATAGCTCAATAGGTAAGCATCGGATTTACGATCTGATGTCGTGAATTCGTATTTTCCATTGGACTATTGATTTGAACCATTTCTTAGCACAATTATTTATTAGCTTACTTGGAATGATTAACATTCATTCTAGTAATATTAAAAACGTTGTTATTCTTCTTTAAAAATAATAATAATAACCCTCATTTATATTATATTGCCTTTCCTATCAAAATATTTCTCACACGTTATTTTCATTTCCATCATTGGATCATCTGAACCTGATCTTAGCTGGGTATTATTGCCTCGCTTTGAAAGGTTCATACAACACAATAGGTGGTGCACTAGTTCATAGTTTTCTGTATACTAAGAACTGAACATAATTATTTAAATAGCATTGACACAGTAACGGCTAGTTGATAAAAAAAGTTAGAACTTGATACATCTCTTTTTTATGGGATAGGAGGGCAAACGAGCAAGCGTGCCGCCTGATGGAAAGATATAACATTTAGTTTATAACATCACACTAAACATATTCCACTATTTTGCTATTCTAGCTATATTTGCTAGGTATCTGATATTGTATGTACAAAATGTTTGTGATGAATTAATAATATACTGACCACCATTTGGATCAGTGGTGGGGCCCCCCGTCCACGGAGTCAGTGGTCGCGAGTTCAATCCTCGTATCGAAATAAATATATATATATATATATATGACCTACAGATATTTATTTCGAGTCTGGTAACCCCTCCAATCCATTGGACAAGCGTGGTGGGTTATTTTTTGTTTCACAAATTGAGAGGCCCGTGCTCAGCAATGAGACATGAAAAAAATATGGCTATGAAAAGAAAAACTTTATTATTTATGGTTATAGTGCCGCGAATCCTCCGTTTGTGAAATGCATCGAGAGGAACGTTTGCTATACATATTGTGTTTAATATTGACTTGTTTTGTTTTGTGAATACACACACGCCAATTCAAATTCAACGTCTTTATTTTTGACATAAGAAATTACATTTCATTTGTCATACGTCAGTCTGCTGCAACAGTCAGGCTTTTACCAAGATTTTGTAATGAGATTCCTGTGAACGGAGATGAAATGGCGAAAGAAACTGCGCTAATATTTTCTTTTTTGTATTGTTTTGTATCTTTTTACAATCTGGAAATGCAGAAAAACCTTTCTTTTAGGTATCGAGAAAAGGCGTATACTTAGCGGTTAGTACATATTTTATTAACTTAATAGGATCTCATATGTGATAAAATTGCGGGCATAAAGATAAATTTCAAAATTTATTTTGTCTGTTGACTGGGGCCGTCATTCTCTATATATTTGAAGCCTTTTCCCATAATCCGTGATATAACAGTATCAAGGGGCGACTTAGATCACACAGAAAGCGTCGGGGAATTTATTATCACAGTGCACTTGCGCGGACGCCGAATCGCACGGCAAGGGAAACGAGACTGTCTGTGTGTACGTTAAAATAGTAATATCACCATTTAATTTTAAAAGATACTCGATATGAGTAATTGTTATTTTTTTCAAACACTTTCAAGCAATGTTAAATTTTTGGAGGGAAAAATTTCTTGATAAATATCAATGCAGGGATCCTATTAAGGTCATCCTAGTGTACGTTTGAACGTAACAGTCAAATTTTTTGTCAGTTGGGAGGATTTCACTCTATATAGAAATTAATATAAAATGATTACAATGTCGTCGATACATTTAAACCTCATAGTTCATTGTTAGTATAATTATTGATAAAAAATAAGTAATTTGATTTAAAAAGTAGATTATTATGTTCATCGCTTAACTTATCATATATAGATGTTTTCTGTAGTTTGTACCTTTAATAAATTATGAAAATAGGAAGTTAAAACCCAAAAAGGACAATAAGGAAAGATCACAATAAGGAAAAAGGACAATAAGGGTATTGATTTGGACTTGTTCGTGTATTTATCCATTCATGTATTTTTTAATTTTTTTACCGTGATACTATGTCACAAAATCCTTTCTCACCAGTCATTGTATAGGTGATAATATTGAATTTTCTGGATTTAGAAAGATTTGTTGCTTTTTAAAGGGAAAGTTACAGTTACTATTTAACTAAATATATAGTATTTGTAGAAAATTATTAAATACCAAAAGTATTCTAAATTAATTGTGTTATCATATTTTTTATTATATTTCAACAAATTTACACAGCACTAGTAAACAAATTACTTAAACTAACATGAATGATTAAGTCTGTTTGGAGGCAACAATAGACTTATGGGTTATCTTAAACTGTAGTAAATTAAGATATAATACAATTCGTTGGCCACTGCCAAAATATATAAATACATAGAAATAATTTTTACCAAATTTGGTGGAGATTTTTCAACCTCAACGCACACCACTGCTAGGCAACCGATAAATCTGCCGCACTTAACTCGCAACCGGTAAATAACCGCGGGATTTCCGCGTGCAAGAACCGATGCGCCCGCGCATAAATCTATGCCGCATTGTGATATTGTGTTGCCATTATGGGACCTCGGGAAGGCTAGGCGTCATATAAATAGACGATCCTGTTGTGTTAAGTCCTAGTACCGTCTTCTTACCTTAAGTGAAGTGTGTCGTTTTGAGATGACGTTTGCTTCTGCATTATTTAATTTTCCTTTTATCTAATTTATTTTTGGCAATTAATAATATTTGATATTGATGTTAATTATAATAATAGGTTCCATCCCCATCATCTGGATGGCTGGCCGTCAACCACCGTGCGATTTAGTCGCAGTTTTCTGCCACAAACTGTGGAAATGTGGAACAATTTATCACCTGCGGTGGTCCTACATGATTATGACATGGGGACATATATTCATAAAAAGGGTGTATGTGTTTGTTAAAGGCCAAGAACACATTCGCGACGCTCCCGGCGGTGCAGATGTTTATGGGCGGCGGTGGTCGCTTACCAGCAAGTGACCCGCTCGTTTGCCTGCTCTGCTATAAAAAAAATATAATAGAGAAACACTGGAAAAATCGTTATCAGGCGTTCGTCATTCTCTTAGTTAAGACATAAATTTAATTATTTGATTTCAGCGACACGTTAATCATTATTTAAGTGTCGCTGAAACCAAATAATGCACATCATTTTCCGTATTAAAGCACTATAAATAATTAATAACCTTTATATATTTTCATACAATTAAACTTTGTGGCAATCAAACCAAGTATCGAATTTATTCGCCTCTTTCAAAGCCAAAAAATATAAAGAAGCTTGTATACATAAAATTATAATTTATTTGCAAATATAAATAAGCTTGAATGTGAGCTTTCGGGTTCAGGCATGAAAATTTTTATGTTATTCATAATGAAAAAATAAAAATTGGAAAAATAACTTTGTACAAAACCGTTACAAGATGTGCATTGAATTTGAATTCGAGTCAGTATAAGGTGTGGTATTCTACTCTCAAAGGAGTGTAGAATACCACACTCGATCTCAACTCGATCTGTCACTGCGGCTGCGTTTCACACGTACTAATAGGACGGCCATAGGGCGATCGCGATCCTGGCAAAGAACGAGCGATTCGACACGTGTTCCGAGCAAAATTACCATTATTATCGATCATCTCGTGCCAGAGTTGTAACGACCCGCAATAGGCGATCCCGCCGCGAATCTTATCTCGAACGCGACGCGAATATCTGGCCGCATCCCGTTAGAGTCCCGCAATTTGAAGCTTGTTTATTTTGCCGTTCTGAAAGATTTTACGTGGCAGGACAATGTTGAGGTCAGTGGCGTTAGGATGAAATCGTTTTATTTTTTGCTGTTACATTGCTTTGTTGTAAAAGTTGACTGTGGTTAAGTCGTATATTGCCGTCGTTAAGTCATTCAATATCCTTATAGACAGTATAGTGATCATCATTATTTATAATCTGTAAGAGTCACTGTGTTGGACAAACATCTCTCCCAATGTCGAAGCGATTCAAAACAGTCAGTAATTTAATATTTTTCTTGCAGAAACTGATCGATCGATCTAGGTCTTGTAGGCGACTTCTATCCAGTAGTGTAGTGCTACAAGCTGATAATAATATTTGAACCAGCTACATCAGCTTATTACTTCACAGACCTTTAAGATACTACAAGTAAGATGGAATAGAAATTGTAATAATAGACTTCTCTCTCTCTCTGTTTTATTTTTCGAATTTAATGGTTATAACATGCAAAAATAATCTCACACTATAAACCTTATAGAAATGTCCATGTACTTATGTGACACACTGATGAATTTAAACCATCCTTATAATCATTTCAATACGACCCATGTCTACGTCTGCCTGTCGGGCGGCGAACAAACAGATTTCAGTTTAATCGCCGTCCATCCACAGAATGGTGTTCATCTAGACAATGATAGCCTTCACATAATTAAGTCGAAAGAAAATTGAATTGTAATTACATTCATCGTGGAACTCAAAACGACTCTCACTTTCTCAAATACATGTTTCGGTCCGACGCGACGTAGCAATTATTGCATATTAACTGAATTGAATCCGCTTTACCGGCGCAATTTATATTTTCATTAAATCACCATTGAGCGTAGGTGCTCATATTCGAGCGGTGTTCGTGATTAATGGGGTGTGTCTGGTCGTTTAGCTCGTTCTGTGCGAATTATTGGTGCCGCTTTGTTACTCTGTCAGTTTGATGCTAATTTTATTTAGTGGCCGTGAAATTGGACGCTTATGTTTCGCGTTCTTCCCATTGAAACGTTCTATAGTATGCTGTGAGCCTATTATTACTAGACTTAACGATCTACGAAGATAGTGATTTTGGTATATCATGGCTGTAAAATAATTCGAAGTATATCTGGTATTGTAACGACATTTTGCTCTTACGCTTATCTGACTGGATGTGCTTAGTTTAAATTTAAGTCAACATTATATTTTGCGTTACTACTTGAAGATATGAAACTAAATAAATGCCTATTGCTTTTTCTATATTATGTTAGATATTGTTCAGTTTTAATTCCATTTTAAATTACATAAGTGGTACAGTCTAGGAATTGTACTATACTTACGTAGTGGGTAGAACTTTGCTACGTCACAAATGGGTCGACTTGATGAGAAGTATCACATCGTCGCAACATTATCGACATTCAGTGATAGCATTTTTTTCTGTTACTACGTTTCGTATACTAAGTAATGGGACCTGGTGACGCAGCCTCATTCTATTTCCCTTACCTTCTTCTTCCTCTCTCATCATTCACATTTTACCCTAATAATGTCATATCTATGAGATAGAAAGGTAAACAGAATCAATTTTTTTTGATGTGCAATCAACGCTGCCGGAGACATCTTCAAAACGGGAGGCATTGGAGAAGCGTAACTGAAAAGTGTACCTATACCTTTGTTTTACGTAATACTATAATAAAAGATAATAACTACTAAATTTCATTATGAAAGTTTTTAGTTATAATAAGTGAGTACAGTTGCAATACATCCAAAATTCTTAACTTATTATCATCATGAACATCAGTCTCTAACTTTAGTGTGTAAGTGCGAAAATGAAATAGTAGAACGAACGAACGAGTTAGCCATTTAAATTGTAAACGAAAGCTGTACTTTTTAATTTTATTAGTATTGTTAGCGACATTCTTCTTCCTATTCGTTTCCTCAATACTGGTGGCGCCGTCTTAGTGTGTGACGTCAAACATCTCTCACAAGTGTCGCTCGCACAGTTTCTTGTATGGAAATTTGTATTAAGTTGGTTACTTGGACGGCTCATCTCGTCGGCCTTTGGCCACGAGATTTTGTGCCATTTACCTTCCCTAAATGAATGTGGTGTTCGTGGATTTTCGACATTAACAATTAATTTATGTATTAATGTAACTCACAAATGTATGTATTATATGTGTGAATAATAACAAAGTAGTTTACTACCTCGACTAGTTCCGAAAAAATATCTGTGCCCATTTTCTAATGTCGCTTATATAATCTAGCTAATTTCACGCTGGTTGTGTATTTGATAACTCAGCAAGTCCATGCAATTCCCAACATAAATCGTCGCAGTTATCGGCGCTCGGTGGGATCCCGTTGTTTCTTGTATTGCCCGCCGATCGCGGTCTGCCGCTGTGTATGCGCGAGCGGCCCGATTTACAATACGAATTATTTTACAGACGGCAGTCGTGTATGTGTTGACCTTTACACGGCTCCCTGTAACTCGCTCATGAGCTTGTGACGCCAGTGGATAACGTGCCGCTTTCGCATTTCCTCTTCAATTATTGCTATTGTTTAAATTATTTTCTTTCTAATGCGTTCTTGTTATATTGTTATTCATGTTACATTATTTATTATATTTCACGAATGTTCTATGACAAATTAAATCATAGGAATAGATTTTTAAATGTCTTTTTTTACTTTTAAAGGTTTCATCTTTACCATCTGGATGAATGGTGATCCAGTACGGAACATTTTCCCCGAAACTTCATTCCACCCACCACTACCTTCAGCGGTACTTCCTTACCTATAAGACATTGCAACCAGCCTTCTCTTAACTCTAAGGCCAGCAAAGTATTTGCAATGCCTATGGTGTTGCAGGTATCTATGGGAGATGTTGATCGCTTTCCATTAGGCGACACGCTTGTTTGTTTGCCTACTTAGTCTATAAAATAAATCTAATTAAGAAACCTGCGTAATAAAGAAACCTTTCATTTTCACCTGTTAATTTAATTGCTGATCACATTAGCGTTGAATCTCTTTGATTTGAATATCATACCTCTTAATATGACACAGATAAGTCTGATAAAGCAAAATTAACAATGTTCAACTTATTTAATAATTGTATAATATATTTGATTAGACAATAGTCAGAAGAATAGGCATAATATTTGAAACATAGATATGTTTATTAATTTTAAAAATTAAGATTAAACTAATTAGTACAGACAAAATCTGTGCAGGAAATTTAAGTATTTACGCAAATAAAAAAGACATTTTTGGTCGAAATGTACCGTAGTAACTAAATGTAACAAAATTTTGATATCGAAAAAAAACTATTATAGGAAATGGAATAAAATGGAGACTTTCAAGCCGCGTATAGAAACATGATTATAGCTTAGATTATAAACTCTATAAGCATGATTTACCCAATATTCAATACCATAATAACATTCAAATATCTGTAGTGTTAGGGCCATGGTTGTAAGTATGAGTTGACTTAATCGGGAAAGTACTACATCCTCACAGAATATCGGCGTTTAATGATAGCATTGTGCTTTGTTTAATTCCTTTTTCCTTCCTATTTTTCTTAATTACACTTCCTAAAGTAGGAAACGCGTCTGCAATGATCATGTTGCGGATGTCTAAGAGCGTCGGTCGTTGCTTATCATAATATTGCGCGCATTGCAAAAAATATTATTATGTAAGAAATAAGTAAACTGATAAAGGTAGAAGAGTAGAATATTTCGATTTATAACCTGTTCAACGCCGTTGTTTTTGGTATTAATAAATTTTCATGCGGCGTGCTAGCTAGTACACGTGCGAATCCCGGCGCGAAAGTAAATAATGTTTCTGATTTAGTTACCGACGCAGTCGTTTTCTCTATGGTATATTAGATTTGTTCGATGTTACGACCACGGTTGTTGGAGACATCTAAGGGATGGCTATTCCTTATATCCTATTTTATTGAATAGCAACATTATGGCTTCATATTTAGAATGAATCATCTTACCTATTGCGATATACCACCGTTGAATATAGATATTTTTAAGCAGCAGAGCGGGCAAACGAGCATGCGGGTCACCTGGTGGTAAATGATCACCGCCGCTCATAGAAATCCGCAATGCCGGTGGCGTCTTTTCTTTTCTTGAACACTTCTTTTCTTTTCTTGAATGTCCCTATGTCATATTCACGTGGGAAACATTGCAACCGAGGTGCGTTCCGTGCGTTGCGTGCGAGGTTATCTTCGCCCACTTCGAGTTTGAGGCGAAACACTTGTCGTCACTCCACATTGAGGCTTTCCGCACTATGTTTGCAAAGACGCAGTTTCTACGTTAGCACCCGTCTACTAAAAATGTTGTCCGTTCTTCGATAAATACAAAAAAGGCCATTGCCACTTCTTGCAAACTTCGAATTCAACATTTTGGGTGTCTTCCATATCCGCGTCAATTTAAATGTATAAATTTATGCTCAGTAGAGCATAAACTCTTACATCGTATTTGTGCTCATTACAGTTTACTTACACTAGACGGGCTCGCAAAATAAACTCATATCGTTTGCAGTTGAATGCAACTAATCGCGAAAACTCATTAGAGCTGCCACCTCGCCCCGTGAGAACGCACCGGGATATATGTAGTTGTTCAACGTAGTGATGGGATTACACGGTCTTTTTAATAAAGATCAAAAGAAAGAAGAAGAAACTTCTCTGACTACCCATAGTTGTTAGCGCATTTAGCACAGTACCATTAGCGAGGCGAAACAGTTGCAACACTCATTATCCCTCACTTTCCTTCCGAAGCACTTTCCTTCTTCATCCGGTAAGCACTTTCACCGCGCTTGGTGACATAAGGTTCAAGAATAACATCTGTATTTATCACTTTGGGAAACCAGCGTCCCACAAAGCCTAGCTTGATGAGAGGTTTGTTACTAACCACATGAAAGTTTGGTTGTAAACAACTGTCTGGATATTTGGAAACTAGCAAGATCACCTTGTTTGGGAGACGACTTTATCATAGTGTAGTACAGAGTATTGTACAGTTAATCAAAACTCCGCATCAAACTCCGCGTGGCATATCGGCAGGTAACATTACCATGTCACCGTCTTCCGTTTTATACGAGTATTATATTTCCTTCCATATGTAAGTCTTCTTCAACGCACACCACTACTACAGTGAAATGACATTTACAGAAGTTTCTTACACTATAACCATACGTTTAATTAGATCGTAACTCTATCCGTGCACTCATTACCGGCTGCCGCGATGTTTCTGTGCCAATGCAACAACGTACATTTGAACTTTCATATCGAATCTATGAGACATGTTTATTTTCGTACTCGCTCTAACGACTGTGGGAAATGCTTAATCTATTTCTAGATAAAAGGGCGCGACTTGCTTAAATCGAAAGAAATAATGTTAATAAATTAATTATTTAAATATTTTAAATATACGTGTACTGGTGTTTATAGTGTATATAATTTTCGGTTCAGTGCTAGAAAATGAATGATGGCGAACTAGTTATAACTGTGTATTGTACAAGGAGCCTAATTTTTTTTATGGTATAGGAATGCAAACGAGCAGGCGTGTCACCTGATGGAAAGCAATCAGCGTCGCCCATAGACATCCGCAGCACCATAGGCAGCGCGGAAGCGTTGCGGACCTTAAAGGAAAGTGAAATTATGTGAGTGGGAGGGGGAGGGTGTTGGGCCTCCGGAACTCAGACCGCTCACTGTACGAAGCGCGGTAACTAAGCTACTACTCAAACGCCGGTTTTCTGCGAGAGTGTGTGCCGACCCATTCATGCTACAAACAAATAATATGCCTTTCTTGACAAAGTATTCGTCAGCAGCGTGGCTCTACCACTAAGAAATTGTCATTAACACATTTAAAATTGGACGCTTACGGTGGGCAGATTATGAAGAAAGAATGGATGAAACCAGAGCCGAGAGTTGACTGGATGGAAAACCGGACGGGCAAAAAAACTAAAGCGGGGCAAAATTCAGGTGGCAAGATGGAGTCGACCAAGCCCTTAAAACTCGGCGTGACAAATTGGAGGGAGAAAGGGAAAAATAGATCGGACAGGAAGGATATTGTGAACCAGGCTAAGGCTTAACCGCGGCTTTAACGTGTTTGTTGATGATATACTAATGCAAAGGTGAAGGAGCAGACGTACAGATGTATCGTAGGACACCCACAAGAAGAAATAGGATGGCCCAATGTAGATTTTTATATTATAGTCGTTGCTGTAGTTCCCGGTATGGAATTATACCGGGGACTATTGCCGGCATAGAATTAGAATGCAAGCAAAGTGAGCTATTTATTTTGAAAGTGGGGCAAGTCTATTTCTTGTTATTGCGAGATATTTATGGATTTTTATTTCGATAAATACAAACATATTGGTATTAATAGACATACTTTTTGGATTTTGTGGTATCAGACAATATGAGTTTATAATGCAGTATTGTATACAATGCTGAATTAAAAAAATAAAGTTTTTATTATAACTCAATGGACTTACTTCACATTCGGAATAAACGGCTCAAGTGTTACGCTTAGTATTTATAAATATTACTTTGTAGAATAAAGTTAAGATGTGTAAAAAAGCATGAAAAATAATAAAAAGGCACTTATTGCGTTAAGAGATAACGTCTATACTTATTTTGGGTTTTCTGGGAAAAACTATTGTAACAACCGTAAACTTTTAACTCTGTATAAAACGGCGTTCATACGTCGTAAAAAGGCCATCGCCCAAGGCCGCTTACTCGAATCTATTTCGCGCATTGTACCCGTTCGTTAACACAGTAAACCGGGATATAATTATTTGTGCCCACTGTCAGCAGGCTCATCAATAACTCGGCGCAGCGCTGTGACAGCGGTTTGATGGACATCACTATAAGTAGTTTAATCAAATGCTTAGTGTACACTTACTGTTTGTTCTTGTCAGCTTGACACGACTGCAGGAATTACCAAGAAACTACTTGCGAAAGAAACTACTCATGTTTCAGTCTAAAATACCATGACTTGGTAAAATTTTTTCGGCTAAAAAAGTAAATAAGGTTAATTAAGTCATGGCATTTCAGTTTGGAACTGCAGTGTAGTTTTAGTCAAAGACTGGACTGCAGTCGAAGCCAATTCCTATAGTGGAAGATCGGACTATGTGGCGCGCCTTGAATGAGTTCTGTATGCAGCAGAGGACTGCCGTGGGCCGATGATAACAATAATAATAATTAAAGTTACATGTAAGTATAATAAAGCTTTACATGTAAGCAAAAGTGGGAAATCTTTTGACAATCATTCCGTCAGTAATCGCTGTGTAGTAAATGACATTTAAGATATTAATTTTGTTTCTCTTTCTCCCCTTCTCTGAGTCCTAAGTCTGGTGGGGCATATGGCAGACACATATATAAATATATATATATATATATATATATATATATATATATATATATATATATATATATATATATATATATATATATATATATATATATATATATATATATATATATATATATATATATATACAAGTCTCTAGTGGTTGCCGGCTCACCGACAAACGTGATCTGCCCATTTCCACTTTAGTTTCCTAATTAAAGTGGGAGTCAGTTTCCACCAAGCTTGTCCAAGGATGAATTGGTGTGGTATCCCCTATGTATATATATTTATCGCGTCGTGGAAATTGAACCATCGGCCGTTGACTCCCTAAATGACAGTCTCGCCACTGAGCCAATTATGTCATCAATTTCTTCTGATGTTGTATAAACTCTTTTTATTTGAAATGGGATTATATTTTATAGGTGACGTGACTATATCATTTTCATTGAGCAAAAAGTAAAATGGATGTACATAGAGCTAAAATAGTCTCTCCAAGCTTTGTGTATGATAAAGCTGTTAAGAGTGAAAGAGAATAATGGCGTCATAAATCGCGCTGAAAATTTCTGCCGCGAAACAAAATCCAGGTCCCTTCCGCTGCGTGCCTCAAGTTCCCTCGTTAGACTTTCACACAGGCAAGATTTGTACTGATAAAAACCTATTGGTGTCAGCTGCTCAGATTGTAGCGGGCATACCTGAAAGCGCATGTACTGCACCTATCTCACCGACACGGGCCATGGGCTAAGCAAACACTGAGTTTGCGTGGTCCAAGCGACGAGAGATTCGACATTGTAATATAACCCTATAAGAGTTTAGAAAATTCTTCATCTTATCCATTGATTAACAACAATAATGTGATACATAGATTGTATGCACGTAGAGTAGGGAACACTTCTACACCGGCCGCTTACACGAGATTCTCTCACGTACCCGGTCGGTTTTCACCCCCTAGACCTTAGGGTTTATGGGACTAATAGGGACTATAGTTACTAAAGTTCAACCTCCCCTACATGTTTAACGTAGAATCATGACGAGTTTAAAATCAGCACACACACATATGTGTACCTCCGACACGGCATCAGGCCGATGGAGTCTGCGATTTGCGCAGATTCCCCATTATATTTTACTAGCCCGCGGGCTTTCAGCCCGCGGGCCCTGAATACGATAAAGCTGTTAAAGCCAATAGGCTACCAGCATTAACATCTTCGAATCAATATACATAGATTGAATTTGTTTCATTTCTCAATTATATTTCTAGTAATTCTACTAAATACTGGATGATTCCAGGACGATGCGTTTTTCCTGAAACTTCTTTTCACGCACCTCCACTCTGCAAAACCAGCTAGCTACCTTTAGTGATATATTCGAAACGATACGACATTGTAACCTTTAACAAACTAGAGCTTGCATATATCTCTCTCTCGCTTTTCTACCATCTATAGTATATTTCTATCTATCTTTCTACTTCAGTATTGTCTACCATTGACATTGAAAAAACGGCGTGGATTGCTTTCCATCAAGCGACACGCTTGCTCATTGGTATTTCTAGCTCATAAAATGTGGCTCAAAAAAAATTGTAAAAGAGAAAAGGGTTATAAGAAGGATATTTTTTTTTCAACTTATTTTAATTATAATTTTTTTTTTTTTTTTTTTTTTTTATCCCAGGGGAAATCCTTTATGGATACACTTCAGCCTGGGGGAGGCTGGAGAGTTATGTCGGACTCGTTTTACCGACTAAAACCCCTTGGGTGTTTCTACGCGTCACTTCTATCGAGGTCACGGGGACGCTTGGCTCAGATCCGCAATCCCGACAGTGCAGCCTTTATGACCCCGTCTTCATTTGGGAGGCTTTAGGTTCTCCTCCCCCTTCGCTAAAAACGCCCCGAAACACTAAGGGCGTTCTTCAGCTCAGGACCTTAGTGAGTAACAGACCCCCCGATCCGTTACTGCAAGTCCTGTTCAGGGTGGCATTAGGGCCGCATAAGCCAAACGCCGCCGACCGTGTCTTCTGCGACGGATCGGAAGCGAGTTCGGGGCTTGTTCTCGCCTTCGCTCCGCCGCTTCTTTCTGTGACATCACTGTGCCGCAGAAAGTCTCAACCGCCCGCCAGGCCTCCTCGCTGCCAATCATGGCTTTGATGGGACATGTAATAATATGAATATTAATACGCTTTGAACTCCTAATTTTTTTTGAATTACCTATTACTAACTCCTTAATTAATTTACGAAAAAGGTATAAAAAGTAGACTCAATAAAAATATAAACAAAAATTTGTAAAATATATAATGTTTATTACTAGTACTTTACATGTCTATGTATTTATATAATTTTATATATTTCTATGTATTTTGTAGTCTTACAAAATACATAGAAATATATAAAATTAACACTTATTCACTTAAATTTTTCGTGGTATTTTTTGAAACATTTTTCTGGATGGAGGCTAGGCTTCCTTTCACAAATATCGCATTAGAATTTTGTCTCTTTTCTCTCTCCCTGTATGTGGACAGTCAATTTTCGGTTGTCTTCCGTAGAGTCTACTATACCTGAAGATGCCTCGTGTTGGGACGAAACACGTGTCGTTTACAAGGTGGACAAGTGGTAGTGTGTGTTTGGTGTTGTGTATGGTGGTTGGTGGGTGGAGAATTGATGGCCGATTTTCGGTAAGTTTTTGGTTTAAGTTTCAAATAAATTCACTTCATCCAGCAGAAAAACACATTATTAATTGTCTGTTATTGTTTTGCTTGTCGCGGATCTTAGCTAAGTAATAATTTTGACTGTCCACATAGTGATGGATTTCCGCAATGTAACGCCTGACTCCATTAATAATCTCGCCCTTTATTTTCCGATCAGAACACACTATACAGTCTTTATGTTTCTTATCAATAATACGATTTTAAAAATTACCTAAAAGGCGAAACTTGACGAAATACATGTATATTGCGTACTCGGAATATTCAGAATGAGATATATTAAGTATTTAAAAGAAAAAAATACGTTTAATAATTTAAATTATTTTTATAAATTGCATTACTATAATGTCGAGTCTGACTCAATCTAGGGTTTGGTGTAAGAAATATGATGTCGCCACACTCGACAAAGGAGTTGTAAGGATTAAGAAATATCTTTTCAAGTTATATTATGATTTTTATGAACTTTTCGGTTCTTGGGTATTTTGAAGTAGCATCAAACTTTGAAGTTTTTTTTTTGTTTAATTATAATTTTTTAGGTTATCGCTTTACGTTCATAATTAACTCCAGCCATGCCTTACCTTTCACCGTCGAGAGATATTGTCCGTGCAGCCGCGATCCCTACGCCTCATTACCATATACTGTGCCCGTGACAGCGTTGCAATTAACTATCTGTTTATTGTTGTTGAATTATAAACTGCGTTGCGTGCTATCACTTCTGTATATGGCTTAGTTTGCCAATGGGAAAGCAAACCAGCTTTGTACACGGGTAAAGGTCTCTTCATAAACCGTTGCCTCTGTTGGGTGTACCCTCGTTGTAAATTCAAATCACAGCCACGATTTCTGGGTAATAATGAGCTAAACGGTATCCTTCTTATAACGTGTCGCGTGCTTTTCCCGGTCGGTCGCTGTTTTATGGTACCGTATCTCACGTCGAATTTACAAATGGGGAAATTTTATCAAATTTAGGTGGTCATGTTTCATATTCTCAGTACATTAATAAAATAAATTTTATCTTTATAACAGCTTTAAAACATACATTTTTGAAACAATGGGCATAACTTAAAGTAATAACTTATATTTTTTATAGCATTTTTTGAGTAGGTACTAGCAAATATGGAGTGTAGACTGCTTTGGTTTTCTATAGCGAATCAGACTGCAAAATACCTTTCAAAATGTTATCTGTAGCAGATATTTTTAATATTTCTCTTAGAGCACAGAGTGAATTCAAACAGATTGATTTGCGTCTCACGAAACGAAATTTTTTTCAATCTATCACTGCTTATGTTATTTCATAGAATGAGTGAAGTAAATAAAAGTGATAAAAACATAAGAAGAATAAAAGTCCACTATCTGCAACCGAAAAGATGCTTCAATGTATGGATACCACATGCGTTACGCACGTGATCTCATGTTCTTCTCATAAGTAGTGTTTCAATAATAGCTTAGTCATAATCAACAGCCTGCGGCAGTCCGCTGGACATAGGCCTCTCCCAAGAAGCGCCACCTAGCCCATTCTTCTTCATTCATTATTCACGCATCCACAGCATATATACACACACACACACACGCACGCACGCACGCACGCACGCACGCACACACACACACACACACACACACACACACACACACACACACCATCCGGCACCGGCTATATGGTCACTGTCCGGCTATATGGTGTGACGATCTGCGCAGGGCGACTGGCAGTGAATAACTGGCAGTAATAGAAGAAAATTGGTTCCTGATTAGCAAGAGAAGTTTATGTTAAAGGACTACTCATGAAAATTATGATTATCTTCTTTTTATTCGTTATAATATAATTGTGACCCGCAATGATATGACATGAAGTAATGTTTTTAAAGCTTGTATCGATTATTCATATATAGACAGTTGTCTTGGAAAGTGTGTATTCTTTTGTGACGCTAGACATTGAAGTAGAACACATTGCATACACGCCACGCCCCTTTTCGACAACAGTTCTACACAATTCCTATAGACTTATTATAAAAAGCTGCAATATTCAGTCATTTTGCACAAAAGCTCTTCGACTTTTTAGAGAAGCTCATGGTTACTGGTAAAATCAAAAGAACGAGACGCAGAAGTCGCAATCCAACAACGTGAGCCGTCCCCAAAAATACTAAACGTAAAAGTATCTGACGCGATGTATCAAACTGAATACCGTCGGAGATGAAAGCAGATTTGTCGTAGAAATGAGTAGACGGCATGAAGAGGAGAAATGATAAAAAATCAATAATATAATATCGATCGGACGATCCAGTACCTGTAGAGAATGGAACAAATGTGCAAACCATTTGTGCAATAGTCAATAAATTGTATCTGGACGTAAATGTCAATACAACTAACAATGTTTGTACTGTCGCGTTGCACAATCCGTACGAGAGTCAACTTTGTGGTATTGTTTGGTATTTAAATCATCCGATCAGCTGATTACGGACGGCCCAACCTTTCACGATGTTTACATAAAACGTATGGAGCTCATACGACATGTTGTTGTTTTGCTACATCTTTCTACTTATATAATTACGTGAAAAAATCGTAATAATTATGTAACACAGTAAAATATAATTAATGGAGTCAGGTAAGTTAGTTGTCTTAACGGTTATCTTCCGTAGAGTCTACTATACCCGATGATGCCTCATGTTGAGGCGAAACTCATATCGTGTACATGGTGGAAGAGTGGTGGTGCGTGTTTGGTTTGTGTGTTGGTAGTGATTGGGAAGTGGAGAGTTGCTGACGGCTGTTTTTTCGGTGAGATTTAGTAAGTTCCCCGTTCCACTTCTTCCAGTAAAAACCATACATTATTCTTCTATTTTTGTTTGCTTGTCGCGGATCTTAGCTAAGTAAAAATTCTGACTGTCCACACAGTAAAATATATCATAAAAGAAGATTTAAAAAAAATGTGTGTCAAATATCACACATTACTCCCATATGGTTCTTTTCTGAATAAGGCCTTATTGTCACATTGTCAAGTCTTGACAAGCAACAAAATTGTTAACTTTAAGATTGTTGACTACATACATAGATATCGTCACGCCTGTTTCCCGTAGTAGTGGGCAGAGACCACAGATCTCCATCTGCTAGGATCTCGGCATACTTTCCTTGCTTCCTCCACACTCATCACTCTCTTCATGCAAGCTTGTCGGTTAAGGGTACTTTTGACCTGGCCTTAAAAACTTCGGTAATTTGTCAAAGTATGTTTTCCTACGCGACCCTACCGACCCTTCCGTCTACATACGCAACGTAAATTTCTTTTGCCAGTCGTCTTTCATCCATCCTATCTATATGCCCAAACCATCCAAGCATCCCTTACTCAACTTTTTAAATGATCATTTTGAGATAAAAAAATATTTTAAATATTATTTGAATTCGGTATATTTTTTAACCTCCTCCTTATTTCTGGGAATGTGAACATTAATCCACCACGCTTGTCTAAAACTTATTGGCAACATCCTCGGACTCGGAGTTTATACCTGTAGGCCATATTTACGAGTATGTTTACTTTGATTCGAGAATTGAACCATTGACTCCGAAAGCGGTTAATTCGCCGCTGAGATAATAAGATCATTTTAATCGCTTTTATTTACTGTAGCATCAATATGATAATTCAATATTTGAAATTGTTATTAAGACTGTTCTGTAAATCCGTTAAAGTCCACAACATTTTCCTGAGTCAATTTTTTAACATCTGCTGAACGAATTTAATTTTATTTAAAACTTTTTCTAAGCTATGCTACACAGAGACAAAAATACTAACTACCCTATGGAACCAACTACTTCCAGCGATGTTTCCGAACTGATACGACATTAGAACTTTAAGAAAAAGGCCTACATATTTTTTAAAAACCGGCAACGCTTCTGCAATGCGTATATGGACGGCGTTGATTGCTTTCCATCGGGTGACACGCCTACCATAGGAATGCAAACGTTCCCATAGAAAAAATATATATTTGAACTTATTATAAAAGTTATAACTTATTAAAAAAAATATTTAAAAGTAAAAAAAGCAGATTTTGCGCGTGTATTAAGATATAGTTACTACATAACTCCTGACCGGCCAGCACTAAAATAAAGGTTTTATTAGAAACAGCGCTATTCGCGCGATCTGTCGAACAGACCATACAGTAAATTGTTGGCGCGCGTTCGCTTCATTACCATACGTCGACGTGAATTTGTATTATGCGTTTGAAACTGTAAGCTTCCTTATATTTTAATTTATTTCGTTACAACAAACTATGATTGAATTTGAGTAAATAATTTCTTCTCCAGGTCAACATGCCAATTTGTATAAATTCTATAGAATAAGTTAATTATCGATCAATCGCGATGAAAATTGATCGGTTAATAACTGAATTGATTGCTAATTTATCTATTTATAATTAGTGTTAGTTACGTCTAAATTGATTTTATATATAGATGAATATAATATGAACGCTACGAAAATAAAAACATGATTTTTCGTTTTGTGAAAAACATTTTAGGTTTTACTTTTTTTAAAATGTCAAATTATTTCGCACACTCACTACAGACTTCAAACCTGGCTCTTCGTTAGGATTGCTGATGGCATAACTGAACAAGTATTTATCTATAATGTTTTTTACATAATACTAAGTTAAAGTGTAGTCAACCAAAGAACCGTCAACTTCACTAGGAACAATTATGGTCATTGTTAGATTTTTTCAAATGTTCACTCGAGTGGAGTTCACTTGATCCAGTGGAGTATTACCGTTTTATGGCCTGCCGGCGGTGTTTTACAGTAGCGGAAAATTATGCTTTTATAGACATAGGTCAGACGCCAGGTCGTCAACTTAATCTTAAATTTTTTCACGTGCTTACTGCATTCCATTGCAGTGATGAAGTTTTTGTTACCGAATAATTATAATTATTTTTCTCATAATGTAAAGAAATATTTCTTTAAATGTAAAAAAGCAAGCGGGTTATCGGTTATCTGGTGGTGAGTAACTAGCGTTGCGTAAGGACATCCGAAATACTAAGGGCATTACAGATGCCTCTCCTACTGCAGGGATAGATAAAGAAAGATATGAATAATTAGAGGGGAAGAAGGAAATATGTGAAAGGAAAAGGAATTGTGACTTCGGATGTCAACACTCATCATAAACGAAATAAAATGTTATAACTGAACGCCGATAATCTATGAGAGTGTGGAACTTGTTTGGTCGAGCTGGACATTTGGGCTGCTATAACTCTACCACTACGAAATTTTTATGTAGTAAAGGCGTCACTTGATCAACATATATTTTTGCTAGCTCTATTCAGTTGATGTGGAACATTTTATCGTGGGGTATGGGAGTGAAATCATAGACCGAGACGTCTCAATTCAGGTTACGCTCCCTTCTACTCGACTCTATACAGGGTAATTTACACATGGCCGTGTGCATACGATAGAGTCCGAGCCATCCTCAATGTTTCACATCTACCAAGCGTCCTATTAAGCTTCTTTTTTTTTCTTATGGGCGAGAGAGGCAAAAGAGCAAGAGTGTCACCTGATGGAAAACAATCAACGTAGTCCATAGACATCTTCAACTATACAGGCATCATGAACTCGTTGCCGAACTTTAAGATATAAGAAGGTTTTTTATTATCATATATTCGTATTGTGAATCTGCATACTCAATTATTCCCCTCACCTTTAAAACTTGTCTTGGAAGGGAGAGGCCTCCTTTTTTTACTTGCCTTAACCGTACTTTTTCTCTTTTGGAGCACACACTCTTTGTTTATATCAATTTATAACTTAATCTGACGCAATAATATATATGATATAATCAATAATTGTTTAATAGCCGTTCAGTACATGTAATACTTAAGAAGAATAAGTAGACAATAGTCTTATCGACGACATTATACCCGAAGATCACACAACGATAGCGGCGATTTAGAGATATCCTCGAACTTTGACAAACGACGTACCTACAAGTGGTGTACAAAAAATAACTTATATCAGTGGAGTCGTTAAAGAAAAATTATCGAAGAATACGAACATACGTTTTTTTGTCGATCGTGATAAGAGACGAGAAGTTCTCGTATCTAGTAATTAGTCTGTCATCAAGTCGAAAATCTTTATCTGTGGTGCAATCAGCTCCGTTCGAAATTTAAAAACGAAGACGAGCCGTCAAATGATACCGCAAATTATTAATGGAGTTCTGAGATTTGTTTAGTGTTACTTGTACATACGTACCATATATCCGTGTTGAATGGAGTTTTTCCTATTCAGTGGCTCAGTAGCGAGGATAATACTTTCGGAGTTTTTGGTCGCGGGTTCGGCTGTCGCATGGTGTAGCTATTACCTGCGCACAGGGGAACATGTATAGGCTTTAAAAAAATTGTTATATTTTTTCTACAGCCCATATATATTCTACTGCTGGACACAGGCTTCCTCATTTCGGAGGGAAGATAAAATTGACCTGCACGCTTGTCCAAAGTGGATTGATGGGGTACCCGGACTCGAAATAAATACTTGTAGGCCATAGAATCTATATTTATATAAATAATTACATAGCTATCTTGTATTATACTTTTGTTATCCACCTATTTGTATTTCTATGTCGTCAACCATTATTTACAACAGGAGACATACTACCATGCTCACCTTGTCCAATTGGTTTCACCAAAAGTTCGCCAAACGCGTGACAATGAGGCGTATACACTATCAAGTGTTAACATGCGCATATATCACTGTTCGACTGATATACCTGTGAGACTCCGCCCATCGTGCCTCTCCCCCGCCCTCGCCTGCACCCTTGTCTTTCGCTGCATCATCATCCGGCGTCCACTACACGTTGGGACGTTGATGGAAGCGGTAGACATAGCCGCTGCCGTCTGTGATACGTTCGGTGCTTTGAACTGAGTGCTGTGTGAAATAACTTTGCGTGTTTTGATATCTTGTATTAGTTAGTGGTCGGCTGTGAAATTGAAATATAGAAGACACATTGTAAGTTAAATGTTGTTTAATTTTTTTAATTTATTAGAAAAACAACGGACAAAAATAAAGAAGGATAAAGCTTATTGTTTACATGGCAATTTGAAATCAAATTTATTTTTAATGGTATTGAAAGGCAAATGAGCAACGTGTCACCTGGTGAAAAGCAAGTTCAGATATTAATTACGTATTAGTAAATATGTAATTACCAAGGGGAAAAATAAATATTAGGTAGGTATATAAAATATAGTACTTATAAACTAAATAAAATAAAAATAATCATAAATGGATTACTTTATGAATTTTATATTAAAAGAAGTATTAATGTATTGTTATACAATAGAGTTGTTAATACTGTTTTTAAAACTGTACATGTAATGATTTAAAAAAATTGCTTTATTTAAAAACCATACAGCCAAAAATTCTCTGTCCTTTCTTTCTATCATAAAATTCTTAAATTATTTTTTGTATTCATTTTCATTTTTAAAAACAAACAGTAATATAGTTTACGTTACCAATGCATAATCTGATTTATATAATAAAATATAAGTTATCAATAAAACTATGTTTTTCATCTAACCAATAATTACTTTTGCAGAATAATGCTTATTATGGTAACTTTTGAACTGCACTTTTCAATAAATTTATAAGTAAAACTGAAAAAAAAAATTAAAAAAAATAAAAATAATAATAAAATTAAATAGGTTGGCATAATAATTACTCTGTTTTTTTTATTAGCATTCGTATATATATTGGAAAGGTTTACTTACGGTAGATACATCGCTGATATTCTTATCATAAACCTGTTGCTTTTGCCGGGGCGGAGCTTCCGCCGGTCAAGTTATACGCAAGCGCAGAACACTTGTGAAGAAACTTAAAATCGCACCGAGAGAGTAGGTAATCATAGTTTTTGTTACGTAAGGAAATCTAGGTGTAGCGTGCGATATTAGTTTGTGTAACTTTAACATTTCGTTAAGTAATAAAATTGATAATGATATGATTTAGTCAAACACAAAAAGTAAAACATGCTTTTTTTTTAAATGTGACATTTATGAACTAGGTTAAGAATAGACGTGGTTTTTTTTCCCGCTATTGAGTCTATGGGAGCAAAACAGCCGTAACATTCCAGTTTTGGACATTGGTCTCCTTCAAAATTGAGGTATATTAACGTAATCTCCAAGCTTTAGGCGGCTTACACCTGTGCCACTCGTAATCTTAATCTAAGCTCAATTTCCCCCGGGAATAGCAGATTAGTTTTTATTAAGGTTAACCTTTCTGCTCAATTACTGATAATTGCTCCGATACTCATGTCGTACGACAACTACAACACACAACTCAGAGAACTATGGAGAGAGCTATGCTCGGAGTAGATATGATACGGAATGAACAAATCAATCCATACAGCAATAAGCTGATAACGTTTGTTGGAGATCCGACGATCGTTGGAGCAAACGAGTGCTGGAGTAACACGTAGTGTGGGACGCCCCCCGGCTAGATGGTGCGACGATCTGCGCAGACCGGTTGCCAGAAACTGGATGCGTGAAGCCGAAAATCGGGCTAGGTGGCGCTTCATGGAGGACGCCTATGTCCAGCAGTGAGCAGTCCACGCAGGCTGTTGATGATGATTGATGACGACAACCACAGGCAGAAAACACAGGTCTCTTTTCTATACTGGAACAAGACGCAGCGACTGAGATGATGATAGATGTTTTTTTTTTAATTTTTATAGCAGGGCAGGCAAACGAACAAGCGGGTCAACTGGTGGTTAGTGATCACCGCCGCCCATAGACATTCACAACGTTGGCATCTCAGATGCGTTGCCGGTTTTTTGTAAACACACGCTCGAACGAACTAGGGTTTACACGCTAATTTTAGTTTAGAAATCGCTTTTTTTTCAAATTTAAAAAGTAGCCGCTTAAATCATTACTCATAAATCAAATGTTTTCGTAAACTTTCCGTTAAAAATGTTTCTTTTATATGATAGAACTATGGTTATTGGTAACATGAGTCAACTAGGAAAATATCATACCACTTTGATCATTCGTATGATGTTTTTCTAGGCAATTGCGCAATGGCGAAGCATTTTAAGAAATTTCAGAGAGTATCGATTGCTCAGAATATATATTTAGTTGCAGTGAGAGAATATATATTTAGTTGCAGTGAGAGAATATATATTTAGTTGCACTCTTTTTGCCCGAATCCTCTTGTATCCAATGGAAAAATTTCTATTTTTGGTTGGATTTGGATGAGAGGTCTTTTAGATACGCGCTTTATTAAAAACTAGCTTATTTTTTATTTTACTATTTTTTTTTTGACCGGCATTAGAGCTTAAGAACCCTTGGTTTATAAGTCAGATAATTTTATCAACGAGTCAAGTGGTTAGCTCATCATGAGGTGATCACTTGACTCGTTGACTTCATCATTTTAATTATTATATTTGCGACCGCAGTATTTATAGGTATTAAAATTGGTACGATGAGATTTTATTCGTCCTAAGGCTGTCTGTCTATGGGTTTGTTCTTAAAATTAATGAGCTTAGAGTAAAATTTACTGCGATACTTTATGCCTACCCTCTACTTGAGAGAAGCATACGTCCAGTAGGTACATCAATTTGGTCGATAGTTTCAACTACATGAAGATACTTTAATATGAATTGAATGAAAAATTATATCGTAAAACAAATTGACGGATTTGCCTCAGTGAAACGAAACTAAGATGTCCTACAAGATACCCGCCGTGGAAACTGTGCCGGCCAGTACGGCATCAGAATAATCTATTGTTTGTGCTTAACAATGAGCCCGTGACGACTCAATAATGATGTGTTTCCATTCGTGCTGTATTGCATTTTTTTTATAGAAGCGATAGGTTAACGATCGAAGGTAAGATCCTGTGGCGCATTTTCGTAAACTGAGAGTTGGCGAACTCGGTATGAACACGAGCTCTACCACGTGTAGAATGAACCTAATGTCATTAACACCGTGGAAATCGCCTTATAATAGGTTAATCAATAGTGTTCATATTCTTTTTGATATCTATATAACATTACTTTGTTAAAAGAAAGTGAGAGAGAGTTTAAATAAATGTAAATTAAGATTCACCGTCCGAGTTGATGCAAGGAATAGCTTGGTGAGTGAGACTTACTGGTGTAGTGCAAAGGGTTCAAATTGGACGATTACGGTGGGCAGGATATGTGGAAAGAATGTATGAAATCAGAGCACTCAAACATTTACTGAATGGAAAACCGAACCGAGAGGGAGTCAACCAAAACTTTAAAACTGGGCGTGACAAATTGGAGAGAAAAAGGGAAGAATAGATCGGACTAGAAGGATATTCTGAAACAGGCCAAGGACCTCCCGCGGCTGTAACGGATTTGATGATGATGATAGGGTAGCCTATCAGAGCCAGTGCCGCCAACAAATATTTGCAGAACTAAGAACACTGCGGGTGCATTCTCTAACTGAGAGAAAGCGTGTGTATAATCTAAGAGGAAAAAGGAGTTAATAAGAGGGTCAGAAAGAAAGGAATTAGGCTTCTGGACCGCTACAATCTCTTGACGAAATGCGGTTACACAATAAAATGCTACCACTTGACGCCGATTCTGTGAGCGTGTGGTATTTACCAGGTGCGAGACGGCCCATGCTACCACGAATTTACCGCTATTAAAATCTTTATTTTTTCTCTTTAGGGTAACGTGTATTTGTGTTATACTTTTAACTAGGGTTGACATATGTCCGCGATCCTCTAGATTTATCCTTATTTGTAGGACTTCACTCTGTCAATTAAGATATTCACTACAAAATTCAGAAAATGTAAGGACTGTATACAAAAAGAACTTCAACTTTACTTTGAATACGGGTAATGTATTTTAAATGGTCCTTACAATCAAGGAAGGCGTTGTAAGTGGTTCACTAATTAGTTCGAACTTGAAAACCGAACTATTTCCCGCGAGCGACCGCGTGTTCGCATGTCACCCAGCCTTTAACCCTTTCGTTAACAGCTCGGACGTGACCGCATATTCCGGAATCGCGAACACACATCTCGTCGATTTCAAATCTCAAACTACACTAACTTAATGTGTTGCCTATTATGTGGTTTATGTTACTTCCGTTAAATTTCTTCCTGCATATTTTGGTTAAATAATCTGATGAACCAAATATTTGTGTTTGTTTCCTTAACATATCGTTGGCTTATTATCAGAATTCGTAATTCCATATGAATAAATTTTATAGGAACAACAAAAAAACTAATTTTTTATAAATTCAGTCTTACCACAGTAATAAAAAGAAGTATTTTTTAAAGGTAAATATGAAATAATTCATAGGATGCGCTTTAAGTTTATAAGTTAGAAGGCATCAAAAGTGAGAAAAGAAAAAAATGATTTTGTGTTTTGGTTTAAGTGTTACAATTTTACGAGGCCGATATGGTTTCTATGACTGCTTGTTATTTTTCAATTTGTCGGGAATTACGGTATAACTTTCAATGATAAAGTAATATATTGTATATTTCATTTGATCACACACAACTGACTTATTTAAAAGCTTGCCTCTCTGTCACGAAAACTTTTTTTCCAGTAATTGTAACATATATCGAAGTTTTAAATTATTAATACACTTTGCAAATATTGCTAATAAATGATTTTAAATGAAACATCATAAAGAAATCTTGCAGGCGACATGGACCAATTAATAAAATTGATTCGGATCTAATGAGCCGGTTAGAGGACGGGAAGTCTTCAATTACATTTAATATGTTCTTCCATTCGCACTCGTGCCTGTGTGCGTGTGTATGTTTGTATGTATGACAAACATCCGGCAAGAGATACATCTGTCCCATCCACTCACGAATTATCACTCGTTGATGTCATCTTTGATTATCATATCAGTTGCATTTATTGACTGTTTTATCTTCTTCAGAGGCTTACGTATTTATATTGAGGACTGTTTGGTTTAGTGGTGAGCATAGATTATTTTTTTAAAATAGATGTTCAAATCTTAATTCACTTCAGTATCATCATCACCTTCACAATCAATACATCCATAACACTCCACACGGGTTGTTTAAGATGAGAAATTTAAGATTTACGTCTAGGGATGCAAAATGTGTGTTTACTTTATAAATAAACTAAAAATACATAACAAGAAATTTAAAAAAGGTACAACTAAGTAAACATATCTATTTAATTATCAAGTAACCGTTATGTGGTTAATGCTAAAAGTTTCAAAGCAAGTTAAAAAAAGCAAATTTTACTTCAACTTTTTAAATATGGAAGAAAGTAATAAAAGTCTTGAAATATTTTTTTTATAATTATAAATAAATTATTCGTTTCAAAACTTTTATTACTTTCTATTGGAAGACCACGAAAAACGTACCTTGACCAGATTGCTGAACTTTTTAAGAAAGGCCAGGTCAAGAGTACCCTCAACCGGCGGGCTTGCATGAGGAGAATAATGAGTGTGGAGGAAGCAAGAGAAGTATGCCGAGATCGTAGCAGATGGAGATTTGTGGTCTCTGCCTACCCTTACGGGAGACGGGAGTGACGATATGTATGTATGTTATTACTTTCTTCCATATTTTCAAAAATTTAAAATTTTTTTAAAAAAAGATCCGTTAAATGAAATGATTGCACGAACGATTTCGAAGTATGCGACGCGAACAAACTACTCAATGACGCCCATTATTCATCTCCTGTACCACGACGACCATCTATAACGCGTTCCTTTGAAATATGTAAATGGTATTTACTTGATAGTCAATTTGATGTTATTCGTTCGATCGACGAACTTTTAGAATCGAATTTGATTTATAATGTAGTGTATGTGCACGTCTTTTTGTTTATTGGGTCCAGTTTGACAGGAGATGGATGCTAGGAACTGTACTGTTCCTTATAGCTGTCTCTTTTGTCCATTGGAGATGAAGCAGTGTCCGAGGTTTACGGTTTTGCTATACGGTTGACAACTAGCTTCTTACAGAGGTCACCTTGATGGGAAGTTGCTTGCTAACCGCCGTCGGAAATTGTGTTCTCACCGTACAGCACAGTAATTAGTAGTAGCGTTATTCCATTTTCTCCAATTTCATTTCAATCTCGCTAACTTAGAGTTCCTTTAACATTGTTTTAACTGATATAGCGAATACTTTTTTGAATCATTTTAGAGTGAGTTCTATCAGTCTGCGTCACTTCAGGCGTTCAATGATGGGACTTCTCGGTTAAACCGCAGTGTAAGCTTCTCCGCCACAGAGGTGGCAAAGCTCATTGATAAAACCTTTAGAGGAAAGTCTTCGGGATAGGATGGCCTCAGCATTGATCATTTAAAGTACACTGGAGCACACTTCCCTAGAGTTTTTGAGTAGAGGAGGCCTATAAAGGCACATTGAGATTAGATTCTCTTAAATTTCTAAATAAAAGACTTTTAATAATGAGTATTTGTAAAATTGAGGGAGCGACCGATGTGCCTCTCAGGTTCGAAATCTCGGGTTTGACCGCTATAGGAATAACTACAGCTATATCATTACTTCTCGTACTGCTTATATAATTATTAATTATTTATTTAATGGTGCCATATTTTGGGATAATGGTTTCGCCGTCGGAAGAATACGTGTAGTTATTTATTGAAGTAGAGATATATCTATTATTTATAATATCAATTGAAATTGCACACAGGGTTTCTCTTAATTGAATCTGTCGACACAAATGCACACGTTACTTGAACGCAGACGTAATGTACGTCTGTAAATGTTGGATGGACATGATTTGTTGATAATTAATTCCGTAGCGGGATAATTTATAGAGTCTCCGCCCGGTCGGCCTGAGGTAGCGACGGCCTTACTTTCTACTGTCGCAGTAGTATTTATTTATGTCGTGGAATGAACATTGCAACATGTAGTAGATAAATGCTTTGTACCTGAAGAAACGTCCGCGCTGTGGCTAACTTTAATTTATGAAATATCCATGGGGACTAATGTAAACGCCTATCGATATGATAATATACGCGGAGATGTGTCACTGAGGTTTATAAATATATTATGGCATGTTGAATGCCAAATTTAATATATATTTTATGATATTATATAAGCAAATGACGTATAATTATTACGCAATTTATATTCTTATGATTTTAAGCACAGATTAGAAGGTACTTTCTTTATAGTTGTAACGACTTCATTAGCGAGAACATTAGTTAAGAAAAGGCAGATTCAATGCGTTAAAATGGTTGCTATGTTATTATCAACAAACACGAAATAAAGGTCAATCAATGCATGAAAAAAATATTGAAATGTCTGACTGTAATTTAAAAATAAAATCATATGTACATGTTTACATTGAAGAGGCAGCCCAGCGAACAAGCAACAAAGCGAAAAGTAACTACCGCAATCCATGGATATCTATCTGTACCATCAAGAACACTGCTGATGTGTTGCCTGTCTTTAAGAAAGAAGTTGTTAAATGGGTTTTGAAGATTTTGAAGAGACTTACGCAAATTTAGAAACAACTAAAAATAAAGCATTTTTCGTCTCGTAAATATTAAGTTAAAATTTTTAAAGTTAACGAATCAAACGAAGATGAGTTTATAACCAATAAATGGTGTGTAAAACGATAAACTTATGAAACATTTTTAAAATACAAGTGTCTGAATTGCCCCAAGTCTTGCGATTGTCTTCTCAGGCACGCGATAGAGCAATGAATGTGTACTAACTAGCGGTGGCGGTGTTATTTATAACGGCCGATAACATCGACATGGACTTGTCAATCATGCACAATACGTATAGCACGAATCAAAACTGACTCGGCTGTTGAAAGGCACACGCGATTGTAGTCTTTAGACTCTAGCGTTAAAGTTTAAAACGGTAGAGCGATAGTCGTGATGATACAGGTTGACGTGTTAGCAACGGTCATCCATCACTCATGGCTTGGAGTAACGAGTCTTTATTCGAAGGCACGGAGGATGCGCCTGCTACGGTTTTTACACTCTCCCGCGACGTCGAGCACTCTTCCTCTTATTGATGGATCACGAATTTGTGTTGCGCTGAGCGTTTTTTCATCTTGATCAAGTCTTTTCCTATAGTTTTGTGACCTACTATTTTTATATGTCACTTTGTTTTATTATGTGATGATTTCGGTTTTTAGAATTGCATATTTTGCATTTGTTTTTCTATATTTCCAATATAATTAAAACTAATATATAATACAAAAAATTGTGCTGCCCCACTGACAGACATCTTAGATTCGGTGACCTGTTTAATCTTTACAAATTTATTAACTAATTTTTTTAAAATTTTGGATTTTAATATGGTATTTCCATTTCACTTAACATCAATTTCTGAATTTCACGTCTTTTGTGTTTGATCCTTCAAGTTATCGATTACATCTTATAGAAGAAAGGTTTTGTATATTTCTTACAGTCCATATTTATCCAAGGCCGATTACATTAAGAATAAATACTCATTAGCCATACTTATATTTACCCTGATGAGGGAATCAACTTGCGCTCGTTGAATTTGAAAGCGGTAACTTCGCCATTATTGGCTTAAGCCAATGGCGGTGAAGTTTACATTTGCGGTTGTTCTGTTCTATTCTTAAATTTAAATTGAGGACACGTAAAAGCTTCCAGTATCAGATAGTCCGTAGAAGTGCATAACTAATGCGGAGACTACCCACCTGATAAGCCGAGTTGGTTAACGTACACTTCAGGAACCTTTAACGAACGTGCGATGGTATCACGGGTGACGTTTCAATACTGTGTGGATCAGTGGATCAGTAGTGGTGGTGTTTGACGAACTAGAACTGGTCTTTAAATTGCTCGCTCTTTTTATCATGAAAGCTGTTCATCGGCAGCTCTTTGAGCTTACGTTTGGCTATGAATGACGAAAGGCCCGTCTCGATTCTTAATTGGATTAGAAGTGAACTTGTTTGTTGATAGCGGAATTTCTGTGATTTATTCTTCATTGAATAGTTTTCATAATATACTAGTAATGAAAAACACATTTTTTATCACGTTTACATACATAATTTAAGTGTTTGCTTGATAATAGGAGAAAACTTGTTCTTTATCTCAATAGGTAATTTTGGGAAGACATCTACCGATTACTTACTTAAAATAAGTACTGATATTATAATTCAACTAAACTGTTATTCTTTAAATTTTTCATTTTGAAGTTACATGTTTCTTTTTTTAAATTAAATCGGTCAATGCAGCCGTCTAACTCGGGTTGCATTGAACGATTTAATGGGCTTCCCTCCTGAGGAGTGTTACCGTAATCTCTACACTTGGCTGATAGATCATAAATCGTAGATTTTTATTAAAACCCTTAGTCGCCTTATATGACAAACACATGTAGAAATGTGGCCGCTCTATCCTATGTCGGGAATCACATACGAAGCGGTATAAACTGTTTATAATATTCATTTTTATATTTCGTGGTATTTATTTACAGGGCCAGAAGACCCTAAAAGTGTGATCGCGATTTCGATTCACGTATCGGAACAAAGTTGTTAGTTCCGATACAACCTTATCCAGTGTCAGAAATCACACATTTTCCATCAGAATGTCTGAATTTTTACTTTGTTTCCCAAATTCATCGTCATTGTCGTAACTGGCACATAAATTTTCACTGTTATATTAATTTTTATTATTTTTTAAAAACCGTATTTTATAAGACATGACCCGCAACAAAGCTTTCTGACATTAAGTATATTAGTTTTGATTAAGTATCAAATAACCCACCAACTGTTTATTTATTATTCGTACAGTGAAATTAATTTTTATCTGATAACGCCGTAAACAAAAACGTCAGCGGCAAGCGCAAACTATATATCAGTTGTCACCTGTTATCTTCCGCATTCTAACGCTTGAAAGTGCCCGTTTGACTCGTGTCATTTGGATTTAACTGGCGCCTGCTGGGGCTCATGAATCTTCAGAATGCGGAGACAGCCGAATGACTATAGTTCGTGAGCTGCGAGGCTAGATTACATCTTACTTTCATTGTCAAGTCATGCAAACATAAAGGAATTTTTTGCGTATAAAAAATATCCTTTTGTGTTACAACACACATTTATTGGTGTTTATTACCACTAATGAAGTGTCAGATATGCTTTCTCTCAAAACATAATAGTTTTCATGTTTCAATAACAAATTAAAAAAATTAAATGACAACACAAGTACTTCACATGATTGCACTGTTGAATATGTTCGTTAATAAACTTTTTTCTCTTTCCTCTCGCGTTGGAATGCTTTAAGGTGCCGCATTTGGACTCCGAGTATTGTTCGATGTTTTCAACTTATTCTTCATACTTGTCAATACGACTTATGTTTTATTTTAATGCTAGTATTATTCATACAAAAAAAGTCTCCGTCTTTAAATGAGTTCGTCTAGAGAAAGTTGAAGCGCCATAACGTAATTTGTTAGTTTTTTTTTATTTAATATTCAAGACATAGCATCGATAGCAAACATCTTTTCTATCTCCCATTCGCGTTATTTAAAACTAACTCACGATATTGCCACTTGGCTTGTGTAAAATATTATATTCATTTCACTTTATTAATGGCTTTTTAATACCTGTTTAGCTCAAGCTACAAAATCATCGAGAGAATGCGTAAATTTAACCATATTAATGATTCTAATAATGGTAAACACTACAATAATCGTTTCAATCGACCAATGATTATCACATAGAAAATATTTAACGTAGTATAGTATCTATCTGCCTAAATGCAACTGCCTCCTTGAAATTAACAACTGGCTTTTCAATCAGGAAATATATATCGAACTTACGGGAGATCAATAATCTACAACAAACTACACTACATTGTACTGGTGATAGTGATCGTTATAAGGTTTAAGGTAAATATTGATTTTAGTGGATTTTTTATGCGATTGGAGGGGCAAACGAGCAACCGTATCGCCTAAAAAAAAACAATAATAACCATCCATCGAGTTGTGCAAAAATTTGCGGTCTTTTGACAAATGAGTAGGCTTATTTTTTGAAGATTCCAATGTATATATTGGTTTGGAAATATCGCTGGCTGGTTTCACAGGGTGATGGTAAAAAAAAAATATATATATTTTGGCAGTGTCTTCGTTTCATTGCTACACAAAGTTATCGCCTGTCTGTACCGAGTACAGGAAGTCTGCACTAGGCAGCTACTGTCCTGTACTAATAATCACCTAGTCTGCTAATTTATTAGCTTTTTTTGTCTTCAGTTCTGTATCCATTTGTTGTTTGTTTTTTTATTTCTTGTTTTAAGTTCAGTTATTTTATTATGACATAGTTCACCTATTAACAAAAGAAACTTTAGTGATCGCCCTCAGTTAGTACTCTGTAACGTATTTCGGTTTTAAATTTGACTTTTAACTTCCACGCAACCGTAGTGACGCAACATTTACGAGAGTAATCTCAGTGTTTTATGTCCGTACGGTACGCCACCGTCCGATGATTAATGACTTCACCGGTGATAGCGGGACGAACGCCGATCGACGGATCGACAATATTGTCTCATTTATTGCTAATGATCTATTGACTATCTTCTACTATACGTATATGTACATTAGTGCTTGTGTCATTATGTACATTTAAATGTGTGTTTATTAATATTAAATACTATTCATATATTGTGGAACGATACTAACAATTTCTTTTGTTATATGATATACACGGATACTCGCTATTAGCTGGACTCAAAGGGTGGCCAATAGGGCTTACAATACCGAACTAAAATCTGAATACCGGTATTTGATATTTAACACGTTAAACGCCGATAGAAAAAAAAATTATTAGCTTTGTAATTATGCTTACTAATGAGAACTTTATTTTATTTTTCAGTAAAACTGATTTTTATGTTTGTATTTCATTAAAAAATAAAGACTGCTAATTTTCGTTTAAATAATAAAGACTAATTTGAATTATATATCCTGAATTTTTATTTTGGTTACTTTTTTCGCTATCTTTCATTTTTTCAATTCCTTACAAGGTATGTTTGTCCCACTGCGCAGTATAGTTCTACAGCGCCGTGCCGGTCACAGAGTACGAATAAAGTAACAGTCAGTATGGCCGGCGGCGAGAAAAAGTAGTTTGAATATGACTATACGTTGAGGTCACCGGTGACCCCCATGGCGTTTAGCGTGTTAAAATTAAAAATATCGGGATACCGGTATTGAAACCAGTATTATTGATTAAAAATTTACTAGTTATATTTTTACTTATCTTAGTTGTTGTATTGACTGGTTAACTAATAATATGTGAAATCCAATAAATATTGTTCTGAAATGAGTAGATATTATTTATTTTATTACATAAAGAGTAGAAGTAGATAGATACAAAAAAACGTGCAAGTAAAAAAAAGTACATATTAAATTTTATGTTGCATTTTACATATAATAGGCTCGTATGACATTATATAATTAAAGAAGCAAAAAATATAATTAAATTGAAAGTATTTATGAAATAATATTAATAACTTACTTTTTGTTTATTAAAGTATGCTCTTAAAAAACATAAACAATCAATCGTTTCATCATCAAGCGAGGACCGAATTTTCGTACAAATATAACCAGCCGCCGAAAAAGCTCTTTCTGAGCGGTATCTGTAATAAATGTGCCTGATATAGATTTTAATCGAATGAAATTGTTTGTTTTTCTTCCAAAAAATTTCTTGTAATTCATTAATACTATTTTAATTAGATTTATATTGTGCATAAATTCAATTTTTATCAACTAATGTAATACCATAATACCGGTTTTTAATAACGGACAAAAATCGTCCGGGATTCCGGTATTCGGGATCCCGGAATCTCGGTATTGTAAGCGCTAGTGGCCAATGATGAGGTTCTTTTTTTATTATGGGATAGGAGAGCAAATGAGCAAGCGTGTCGCCTGATGGAAAGCAATCAACGCCGCCCATCGACGACCGCGACACCGCAGGAGTGGTGGAAGCGTTGCCGGCCTTTTAGGTATATATGAAAGACCGCCGAGGGTAGGTTCTCCGACAAGTCAAGCAAAAACGTGAACTTTTGCAGACCGTCAAAAGTAGAAAAATTGCTTACGTAGGTAATATCATGAGACATGACAGGTACAAGTTGCTGCAACTGATCATGATGGGAAAAGTCGCGGGCAAAAGACAAGTTGGTCGAAAAAGAAAGTCTTGGCTACGTAATATCAGGGAGTGGACCGGGATAGCGAGTGCTCCAGAATTGCTGCACCTCGCGCACGAGGAGGAAAGTTGTGCTGAATTGGCTGCCAACCTTCGCAAGTCGGAGAGGCACTCTTAGAAGAAGATCAAATTAGGAAGGAAAAAAAAATTTTTTCATTTATGGGTTATTTATATATATTATTGTGATTATATATTCTTTTTGCATTCGTCAAAGAAAAGAAATGGTGGTCTTAGCAGAATTCAGCGGATGTTATTTTAAATTTCAAATTCCACGTTCCACTATAAACGACCTAAAACCTTTCCATAATCACATGTTGTGTGTACGCAACGTGTAATTTCACAAAAACGTTGTTATAATGCATCACGGAATTGCTGTTATTTGGTTTTGTGCTATCGATACCTCACATTGCGATCGTTCCGAATTACTCAATAATACTCACGGTGTTGATTCTACAAATGTTATTGTTTTTAACCTAAATTAATAAACGACTTGAAACACGGTTTTAATTAAATATTCTATTTTTTTCTATATTTTACAAGATCTTAACAAAAAACAACATCGTTTTATTTTTATAATAAAATTAAATGTTCTAACTTTAGCTAATTTCCATCGTAACTTAAAACCGTGTTTTTATTTTAATTTTTGTATCTGTTTGTCCTGGTTATTCTTGGAAACGTGTGAACCTTTTTTGTGAGGACTATTAATTCGTGATATTGTTCCTTATTTGGACTTATTGATTTTGGTAATAATATTTGTCAATGTGAGTTATGTAGGTTTTTAATGCTATTATTATTCATACAAAACTAATCTCCCTGTCTAAGTTAGAGGAACGATTCGTGTGAATAGATTTAGGTTGAAACGAAAAACTGAAAACTATATAAGAACGCGCAGGAAATAAAACAAAGTTATAAGATTCGTTTATTTTAAGAAATTTAAAGACATCATTCGCTAATTATTTAACAGACAGTTTGATTATGTTAATTTATTTGAAATTGTCTAGACGCATAAACAATTTGAAATGTTTGGTGTCATATCTGTGATTTGTTTTACATGTAAACAGTTCTATAGCGGCACTTTCATCGATAATATTTTTTATTTGCTTCTCAAAAATGAGATAACAACACGTTCAGGCGATGACTGGTTTTTACAATTTACACTCCCAAATACAAATATCGTGAGTTATAAAAATTTATGAGTAGCAGATAAGCAAACTGCGGTCGATTTTTTTGTCAATATAACGTTCCACACATTTCAATCCGATAAGCTTTATCTGTATCCCTTTGATAAACTATGCCACTGATTCATACTTGAGTGTTAAAGTTATTTTCAATTTTTTTTTAAAAGAATAGACTGGCAAAGGAACAAGTGCGGCGCCTGATGAAGATCAATCCACACCGCTTATAAACATTAACAACACCATAAACATTGCTAAAGCATTGTCGACCTTTGAGAAATATGTATGTTAGCCTGTTTTTTAAAGGTTCCAATGCCCTATGAAGTCGAAAATACCGCTAAAGCTGATTTCACATGAAGGTAGTGTTGAAAAAGAAGTTACTTGAAAAACGCATCGTGCTAGATCGTCACTCATTCATATGTTGGTGATGAAATGTTTCTTTATGACGAGATGTGTGGTAATGGAATTTTGCGGCAGGTATATTATTCTGAACAATTCCTCGGATCGGCCACTCCGCATGGTAAAAGTAATAAACGATGCTGAGAGATAAGAAATCTCTTCGCAAGTCAAAGTATCTTTTGCTGAGATCTTGGTCATCGACCATTCGAACCGCCCGACATTATTTGCGGTCAACAGGAAGAAGTTAATGGGTAGCCTTGGTCCGGAAATGACAACAATATTCCATATGCGGCCATGCTTGCGCCTTATAATTTAGAAAATATATGTATCGTATGTTCTACTAGAAAGTATTAAATCTACACCCATCGCAGTATTGGCTTCATCAATAATGTTCTGTATATAAGATGATGCACTATTTCACTAACCTCCATCTAGAATTAATTTCATAGTTCGACGGTCGACTGCGAGCGCTCCGTAATTATCGTGGCATCGATTCTGTGCGCCGGTAATGAAGATATCGTCTCATCTTCTTTATTGCAATAATGAAATATAGAAATAGACGGGGCGGGCGAAATTTACTGCAATCAGTTTGCTTGCATCGGTCAACTACAGGAAATGATATTCTGTGGTACCTATATTCGACAATTATTTTGCGTAATATTAATCAAGGGAAATTCACAGTTTTTGATATGTGTCCGTAAATCTATAAATATATCCTATATTGTATATCAAAGTTATAAAATCATACATGTATACAAAGGGCAAACGATTTATTCCAGCAACCATGCCACGGACACTTTGCTAAAGTAGTATTTGCAATGGACTGGTATATGGTACGTATGGCCTATTGATAAGATGATAAAACTTCACATTTCTTTGAATATATAAAATCTATATATTAAAACGACCAGAAAAATCTTTCCCTGACTGTTAGATTTGTCATTCGTATGGAGGAGTGTATAAAGATAAAATAAAAATAAATAATTTAATTGCGATGTCCACCATGGGACGTCTATTAATATATAATTATTATCGCTTTTTATCAGAGCAAAACTTGGATCCATAGGCCGGAGTACCATACAAAAGAATCATTCCATAATTGATTACTTCGAAATATTGAGAAACCTGTAATATTACGGACATGCTAAATATGACGAACAAATAGCCTGTAACAAAATAACAAGTACTTTCAGTTAGGCTTTTTTATATTCGAATCGTTAAACGGTTGTATAATTATAAACATTTATTTATTTAAAGTACTTTGCACAAAATGCACACACACTTAATGCCATGGGGGCATTCTCTACTGCTCAACCTGCAGGCGAAACTGATTGATTTGGAAGTGGTGCAGCTTGCACTAAAAATAGATTAAAAACTAATTATATACATTAAATGCATAATATAGATTTAATATATAATATATATAGATTTAATTAAAAAATAACAAATCATTTACCATGTCTTTATGACTACGTAACAGCTTAATTAATTACACTGTATAATTTCGTGATTCTTGGACCCGCTAGCCGGTGCGGATCTCCAGCCCCGGGCCGTTCACCGCCACAAGGCGGCGGCCGACGTGCATAAATAATCGAATGAACGTAGTCAGTTTTTATCGTCGCGACACACTATTACTTTTGATCTGTTAAATACTACAAAATTTTGAACGACTCAATATGATTCTACGATTCTCTGTGTTTTGGAGTATGAAAGAGTTAGAGTAGAGAGAGTATATATATATATATATATATATATATATATATATATATATATATATATATATATATATATATATATATATATATATATATATATATATATATATATATATATATATATATATATATATATATATATATATATATATATATATATATATATATATATAAATCTTGTTTTTTATACTACTACATTTTTATACTTGTTTTTTTTATGGGATAGGAAGGCAAAAGATAAGGAGTTTTCACAAAAATTATTTCATTGTTTCAGGAAATACAAGCTCCTCTCCGTATGGTCACCGATGTGTAGAGCTTATGTGATATAAATGTAAGTTGTACAATGTTAAAGCCTTTTAGTCTTCATGTCATACATTTATAGTATCTGTCCGATGGTTACCGGCATACATAATATCGGTATTTCTTCCCGTGGGTGTTATACAAGGTGATTGTGGGAACAGACACCAGTGGATGTGCAGCAGCAACTATTAGAAAATCCTTATTAGCTGGCAGAGACCAACGTCTAACAGTTACGTAGATTGTCGCTCCATCTTGCTGAGACGCATCCCACACTTCATTTGCCAAAACACGATCTCGACATCATCAATTTGTTTTGTATATAATAATATTATCGTCACACTATATGCCCAGGATGTCTTACATTGCATTTGACAAAACACGATCTCGACATCATCAATTTGTTTTGTATTTAATAATATTATCGTCACACAATCTGCCCAGGATGTCCTATATTACATTTGATAAAACACGATCTCGACTTCATCAATTTGTTTCGTATTAAATAATAATGTTATCGTCACACTATCTGCCCAGGATATCTTATATTACATTCGAAAAAACACGATCTCGACTTCATCAATTTGTTTTGTATTTAATAATATTATCGTCATATTATCTGCCCAGGATGCTTTACATTGCATTTGCCAAAACACGTCATTACAGGCCTCAGAACTGAGAGGTGTTGTCATAATCCCCACTCTTTGCAGGCGGATCACGGATAACTACTATTGATTTTTATTAATCTGGTAGACTCTAATTTCGGTATCACTCTCATAGTCGTCTTGTTAGGACATTCACAAAAAATACATATATGAAACAGTACAATTGTTTAAGTAATTTAAATTGTAATTGTTGTTTTTTAGGAGATCTATCGTTGGACATAGTTTCCGAGGGTTGATAGATTTATACCGATACAGATAAATATACAAGTGCATAGAAGGACAGTTATTTCGATTGAAAATTATATGCAAAAAAAAACTTACAAATCTATATGGAATGTATGGATAACTAGTTGGTTAGCCCAACCACTTATCCATACATGAATGGTCAATAAATCGATAAAGCCCTATTTTAAGCAGGCACTACGAAGCAAGTGTCCTTATTATCGTCATAATGCACTACGATTTCGCTTATTATATGCTAGTTGATTGTTCGATATGAGCACACAAACAGTTGTTAGATTAATTAATCCGCCGACATTATTTACAGTTTTACTGCGTTATAAAAAATACCTCCTCAATTAAAAACTGGTTTTTGCTGGTGTTAACTATACATTTGCATAATTACACCTTTTCTGGAATGATGAAACAATATTTTTTATTTAAGTAACAATAATAATAATGTAAACTCATTTATTTCTCGGCATTTCTTCTCTATAAAATAGTAGTAGGTATTACAATATGGTTAATAGTAGTTATAGTAGGAGTAATAACATGTAGTTGTTACTACAGACTATATACATCCCACTGCTAAACACGGGCGTCCCTATTTCTGGAAGAATGGACGTTAAAGCTCCACGCTTGTCCAAGGCAAATTTTTGGGGAATCCAGACTCAGAATAACCTGTAGGCGATACATATATTTCCAGATATGAACCAAAACGAACTCGCAACCACTTATCTGAAGGCGGTAGTTTTGCCACTGAATCAACTAGGTCAGTAAGGGGCTTTTTTATATTTGTAAAATTTTCATTTCTTATTTATGTTTAAAAAAATATTTTGTGGACATATTACCGTACATCAAAGTATATTTTTGATAACTTCATATTTTTCCATACCCTATGTTTTCTCCGTAACATTATCGGCATATGTGTTGAACAGTCTGGAACCTATTTTAAAAAAATAAGCCGATTCACGTAATATATGTAATATATTTAAATCGTAGTGACCTCCCGTATGAATATGTTGCGCAGGCGCAAGACTTGCTACTAAATTGCACAATTAATTTCATACATTACAGTTCTTAATAAACATTTCTCGTGGCCCACAACAGAAAATATCGCAATAAATAATGAGACGTTTGTAATATCTAAACAGCACACTGATCTCGATCCGACTCGGCTGATTCGCATTATCTAGATTGCGCCGTCACGTTCACTCTTATTGGCTGCGTGCTTGTCGGAGGGAGACAGTTGCATTTGTTCCTGGTTCGTTCCAAGATGTAATTATTGCAAGCTAATGAGTGGCTATAGTTCTTGGATGGGCAATTTGTGAAGGATTGAAACGGGTTGTACAATTAGTTTTTAGGGTTCATGTACAATACTGATAACGATATATGTATATTTTTTATAGCAAAGCAGGCAAACGAGCGCACGGGTCACCTGATGGTAAGGGTCCACCGTCGCACTATAGACATCTGCAATACCGGAGGCGTCACAAATGCACTGCCAGCTTTTCGTGGACACATATGCACGTCTCTTGAACACCCCAATGTTGTACTTGATCGGGAATACTGCAGGTGGTTCAGTTTTCAACAATTTTTTCTTCGCAGCCCATATACATATGTCCCACTGCTGAGCACGGGCCTCCCCATTTCTAGAGGAACGGACGTTAACCCACTACGCTTGTCAAATGCAGTTTGGCGGGGTAACGGGAATAAATATCTGTACGCCATACATACATTTATTCTATTGCGGGAATCGAACCCGCGACTATTGAGTCCGTGGGCGACGGGCCCCGCCACTGAGCCAATTGGTCGTCAATTTTATTTAACATGCCAATATTTATCTTCTATCATTTGAGATTTTCTCTTGTATTATTTCTTTTGAGACGAATGTCCGCTTTGAGTTGACATTCGTAACACTGGCGAAGTCCGCTAGTCCCAAGCGTAAAAAAGTCTCATAAAGTATTATAATTTTTTTGCTGAAGTTTTGGAGAGAAGTGTATTACATAAAGATATACAGGTTGTTCT
Source organism: Baronia brevicornis (assembly GCA_031353405.1). Classification (NCBI taxonomy): domain Eukaryota; kingdom Metazoa; phylum Arthropoda; class Insecta; order Lepidoptera; family Papilionidae; genus Baronia; species Baronia brevicornis. Next base: position 226,394 of record JASFAT010002603.1, on the reverse strand, counting down.
GGTATTGCTGTAAAAAATTAGCCACGAGTAGCTTTTTTTATGGAATAGGAAGGCAAATGAGCAGGTATGTCACCTGATGGAATGTAATCAACGCCGCCCATAGGCATTGTCATAGGCATTTCAGAAACTGTGCCGGCCTTAAGATATGTGTAGGTCTGTTTTTTTGAATGTTCCAATGTAGTCGGTTCGGAGACACCGTTAAGGGCAGCTGGTTCTATGGGGTAGTGGTGCGCCCAAAGAAGTTTCAGAAAAAACGCACTCTCCTGGATTATCATTCATCCAGAGGGTGGAGATGAAACTTTGTGGCGAGTTATACGGTAGTGAATTTCAACGGCCGGAATTATTCTGAACAATTCCTCGTAGCATTCCCGCTCAATATCTTTTATTTTATAAAATATCGTTTTTAACAAATATTTTTTTTCATACTAAATTGGACATATATATAATTAAAATATTGTGAGACAATCTGTGTCACATGACACGTGTAAATTAACTGCTTCGTGTTACTGTTTGAAATAGGTTATTGATTGCTTTACTGTACATCATATGTTACTTTTCTAATGAATGTCTAATTTTTTTTTCTAAATATATTCACGCCATACCTCCGCAGGGGTTGACAGAGACCACAGATCTCCTTCTGATACCATTCATCGCAGCGAAACGGTCCATTGGTCGCTTCTTACCCTCGTGAGAATCAGGACATGACGGGTGGCGAACCGGGTCGCCGTCATTTTTCAACAAATTAGATATATTAAATTCGTCTAAGTGAATCCCACGAGCCGCAAGGGAGGATGGAGTTCAGCCCCAGCAGAGCCCTGCATGCTTAGGTAAGGCACGATAATACCCAGGGGAGCCCGATCCCGGGACGTTCGGCACGCTTGCGACTAAGCTCACCCTTAGCCACACATTGATTTAAGTGTTAAAAATGTTTTTAAAATAAAAATTTCTATTTAATCTATCTATTATTTTTATACGTGAAAAAGAACATCCGGTATGTGTTGAAAATAGCTTTAGAAATGTTTTCCTTAATCGCGGAGCCGTCTGCGTGGCTGTTATCGTGGACATCTATCGGCAATTCTCCACGGCGCGGCAATCCCGCCCTTGCGTTGGGCACGCGTCTCCGCATTCACCATGCACATTATCCACGCGTCCACTAAATAAGTAAAACAACTGCTATATAACATGAATGTAAGCAATAACTAGACTTTATTAATAATAGGGCGTTATCGATTCATTGACCATTCTTGTATCGATAACTGGTTGGACTAACCAACTAGTTATCGACATATTCGACATCGATTTGTAAGTTTTTTTCGCACATAATTTTCGATCGAAATATTGTAACTGTCTTTCTATGAACTCGTATATTTATTTGTATCGGGATAAATCTTCCAACCCTTGGAAACTATGTCCAACGATAGACCTCCTAAAACATCAACAATTACAATATAAATTAATTAAACAGCTGTACTGTTTCACATATGTATTTTGTCCGGAACTTTTTTCCACGTACCACCATTCCCTGGAACTTGAGCTACTATCAGCGGTATATCCAAATCACTAGAACTTTGGAACATTCGAAAAATTACGCAAAATAGCTTCTTTAAAATCGTATAATGTTGCGATGTTTATGAGTGATATTTGATTGCATTCTGTCAGGTTGCTCGTTTTTCTTTCTTTATTCGTTCTTCGCTCGTTATTCGTTCTTATGCCATTAAAACATTTACTTTAGTTAACCACCTAGTTTAATTATGGTATTATCATTGTTAACAGTTTTTTTTATTCAACACGGAAAGTAATAAATGACCACACTTAATGCTTTTATTTATTTATAATAATTTTTTTTGTAAAATTTGATGAAGGCATATCCGGTTCATTAGTAATAAATGATATTCTTTAATATGTCTAGCCATTGTTTATAACATTTTATATGTTTGGTTATTTACGTTTTTATTACCAAAAATATATTTTTTATTTTTAAAATGATTAAAAATAAATAAGAAATGACAAAAACATGATTTAAATTTTTTTAGAACCAGTATCTGTAGTAAGACAAACAGTATCAGTAGTTCAGTAGTATTGGTTTTATATGACATTTGAAAATGAGCACCGTGTCGCCTGATGGAAAACTATCAATGCCGACCACAGGCATCTACAAACCATTTGTATTGCAGAAACCATTTTGTTTATTTAATATATAAGTTAATATGGCGTCCAAGTGCCAATGGTAAAAACTATAGAAAAAGCTTGTATTATTTGTTGGTTAAATATTAAAACTATTATTAAAATTATTATTTAACTTTGAAATTAAAATTTATTCAATTGCAGTCTAGTGTACTACAATATTATAACATAGGTCATGCATGCAACACGATTTCTAGCTTGGCGTGTTAAATGTTTTCACCATTTCGGACATGCGTCATGGTGTGTAATACATTGAATGAAATAGAAATAGGTTTTATTTTGTTGTTGAGTCGCTGGCCTGTGCTCGCTGCGGCATGGTTTATTTGCTATGTGCTTAAAGTTTAGGTTTATCGTATCGTACACCTTATTTCATATTATTAATATTCATAACTTACTTTATAAGGAGTTTAAAGTAAAGGAAAAAACCACGGTCCGAAAGTCAGTCAGGAAAGTTGTCTGTCGATGTATCTGTCCACTTCTGAAAATTAATAAGAATTTCCCAGTCTCAGAATTTCTCAACCTTAATTATAATCTATTTTATATAAAGGCATTTGTCAGTCGCTACTTTTTGTGTAGTTTTCGACGTAGAATATGGCCATTAAATTTCTTCGCGTGGATGTCGTACGAGGTAAATCTACATGCAAATACCAGAAGACGAATAGGAACCTGAGTAATACAGTAATAAAAGCAATTCTGCCCTCCTATTCGCCGGGCATGCGTGGGGGTTACAGCAAAAAAAGCTCAATTTTGAAAAAGACTAACTGTTCAGCATGGGACTGTTATATGATTGTATTGATTATAATTACGATGAGTCGGTTGATGGAGCACACTAAAATGCATTAAATGTACGGGAAGAAGCTTTCATCCCTACCATCTGGATGAGTGGCGATTGCATACGGTGCGATTTTTACGAAAATTCTTACTACGCACCACCACTTTATGAAACTAAATAGTATTAGCGGTGTTTTCGATACGATAATGGAAGCTGCGAAAAAAGTCTATATTTTTCTCAAAAATTGGCAACGCTTCTGCAATGCCTTTGGTATTGCAAATGCAATACAATCAGCATCGCCACCATGGACGGTGTTGATTGTATTGGTATTACCTTTTGGCAGCGATCCTCAGGTGTTCAAGGCATAGGAGTCAATGCGCCTTGTCTCTCCGATTTTGCTTGCATCAGTCACAAGCTCTTCAATTTCGGCATTTTTAGGAGTCCTCAACTTCCATCTCCGTTATCATTCATGATTGATTTTACAATCTGCGTATGTCTCTTTTTATTACAGCAATCTATGTTTTTTATAACCCATATATGTTGTCTAAAAGAAATCTCAAATATGTAATCTCAATTTGTATTGGATAAATATTATTATATAATCATTCATGCTGTTTATTTTTTAATTTTGGTGTACAATAAAGAATATATCTATCGCTCACTGCTGGGCATGGACCGCTTTTCTAGATGTGGGTAAACGCGACCATTGACTTCTTAGGGGGCAGCCCCGCGACAGATCCAATTCATGAATACTTGGTGAATGAATGGTCTAACCTAAGATCATAAAATAATAGGACGCCCCATCGGTTGAAATTCAGGGGGTTAAGTCGCTAGTGTTCTTGCTGCGATTAGAGATGTCATATCCGTTACATCGCATTATGCGCGGATATTAATCTATATGCAAACTGCTGTTCCCGTCCGTGGAAATGCATGGCGCGGCGTGCGCTTAAATTATTTATATTTGAGCTCAGTGCATGCAGTCAAAAATTTTTGTAATAGCGGTATTTTGTAGTATCGAAGATGCGAGACTTAGTTTTTAGTTTCATCCCCCGTTATCTACTATGATTGGCGATCTTGTACGTTGCATTTTTCTAGAAACTTCTTATCACGCACCGCTACCCTATAGAACCAGCTACCTCCAGGTGTTTCTGAACCGATAAAACATTGAAACCTTTAAAAAACAAGCCTACACTTAAAGGCTGGCAACGCTCCTGCACTGCCTATAGCATTGCGGATGTCTATGGGCGGCGTTGATTGCTTTCCATCAGGTAACGTGCCTGCTTAAGACAAACCTTATCCCATAAGAAAAAACTGGCTTTCAGTAAGGCTAAACTGATAAAAATGGCTGTTTATTGTAGTCTCCTAGTCTTTATTCATTGCAACGCATGCTGGCTGTTAACAAATACTATGTAAAAAGTCAGATATAATAAAAGTAATAAATTGCAAGATTATTATCATTTTTTTATCAAATCTAGGAAATTCAACTACCGAGTGAAAAAGCCACTTAAACTGATAAGATTTTAGTTGACTAACTGATTATCACAACCGATATTTCAGTCGGGAAGGTGTAGTTATTAAGGTGTTAGTAATTGTTTGTTAAATAAGATTTGTGTAAAGCTATAAACAATTGAATAACAACGTTGATAATATTAAGAACAAAACATACCGTATCGGCAGTTAACAGAAAATAATTGGAGTAAGTACAAAAATATTTGTTCATTGATTAGTTTTGGCGCCAATATATTATACAATCTTGATGTTTTGTTTGTGTTATTTTTTAATAGTTTTGCGCTCTGTTTTTTTTAAACCTTCGGAAGTAATTATGACAATTTTAAGAACAATAATGTAATTTATAGTGCCTTGAGTACTGAAATCTAATTTTTCTTTAAATATTCAATACAATAATATATAATCAGTTTATGATAATAAAATTATGTGAACAGTCAAAAGTTTTACTTAGCTAAGATCCGCGACAAGCAAAACAATAACAGAAAATTAATAATGTGTGTTTTTCTGCTGGATGAAATGCATTTATTTGTAACTAAATATTTGAATGTAAGTTCCAAATAAATCCACTTCATCCAGCAGAAAAACGCACACTATTAATTTTCTGTTATTGTTTTGCTTGTCGCGGATCTTAGCTAAGTAAAACTTTTGACTGTCCACATAGTGATGTATTTCCGCAAAGTAACGCCTGACTCCATTAATAATGATAATAAAATTGTTTAGTCTCGCTATTCTCAAATCTTTCTAAAGACCGGCAACGCTTTTATAATGCTCTCTGAAACGCTTCTATACTCTATGGGTGGCGTTGATTGCTTCCCATCAGGCGATACGATTGTACGTTTTTTTATGGGAAAAGGTGGCAATGATCTCTCTCTCTCTCTCTTTCTCTGAGTGTTCTATTACTCTATTTTCAATTCCAACTATTAGTTCATACTTTTCCTATATATACTTATATATCTTGTTTTTTTTTACTTGTTTATTGATTATTTAGTGCAACCTCTCATAGGGCTGCGAAAAAAATTCTTTGTACTGCGTCGCGGACGCGTAAATAAAGTTTTTTTCATTTAATAGGAGTGCCGATGTTTGTCGCCAGTTGGCAGCGGTTACTTTGCATAGTTGGCGCGGAAACGTCTTAGAAATACATTTATTTCATATTAAACGCCAATTTTATGCTCCGCGGCGGTATTGTTGTAATGTTTATGGTTTTACAACTACTCTATAAATACCGATTGACGGACTAACAAGAATTTAATGTTTGTGACTTACCCACAAATTGTTTCAGGCGACCTTGCTTAAAAGTATGTAATATGTAGCTATTTAATTATATTGTAAGGTGGAATTGTAGATTACTCATGATTATAAAGTATCAATTTTTTTAAAAACTCAGTCTCCTACAGTTTACCTCTCCAGTCGGTGGTGGAGTGATTCGCAGAAGAGGCTCTGACAACTGGCTGATGGCCAATTGTTATACAATTGTTCTGTTTTGACGAAATATTTTTTATTGAATCACTCAGCTCAAATAGTAGGGATAAAACTTTTCTTTAAATTAACAAAAGATATGGGCTTATCGATAGCAAATATTTTATTTTGGATATATTTATTTTACGCTTTAAAAATTTGTAAACAATATTAATATATCTTCATTTTATTAAATTAAAAAGTTAATTTAGAATGCAGCCACTCTCTAATCCCGTCGCACAGTATATTTCCTAATTATCATTAAATACAAATGATTTGTTTTATTGAATAATATACTCGTATATTTTTTGTATTGTATAGAACGAGTATATCAAAGAATGATATACAGAGCTGTTATCTCTTGTGATAAATATAGAAAATATTATATAATGCATGTATCTTTAAAGCGGGTTTTGCAACATTGTTAAATTTAGATATTGAATTTAGGTTTATAAATAAAAAAAAATTACAATATGACATTGTGAGATCATATTTTCCATAGGTGTGAACCTTTTTCTAGTACGTGTTTGGAATGGTTAACAAGAATTCTAGAAATATTTTAAACATCACTATTAAGAATTCTTTAAAAAATACTTTTCTCTTATTTAGCAGAGAATATAAAATAGCGTCATAAAGATCAGAATTAAGTATTCGATGATGTTAGACGTTTACGAATATATTTCGAAGTTTTAAGTCTTGAATTACTCAGTCATCAATCTTTTGTGTTTCATTTATGTGTGTGCGTGTATACCATGCATTAATGCATGCATGTGCATGTGTACAGCCATGGGTCGCTTCTTGCAGCACATTTCGAGCGGAGAGCGTGACATTATACGCGTCCTTCGGCCCTTTCTAGGATCTAGCAAAATATTTTATCGCTTCCAAATCGATTGTAGTAAATCCCAACTGGCGGGCCATTGTTGCCGCCGTTCCTATAAGGGAGCGGCTAAAATAAATCACGAACGAAGGCATATCGGTTCGATCGTTGACTATCCGGCCGGGATCGACCGCGAGACGCCACGATACGAAAGTATTACGTTATTGAATTAGCATTGCATTACCTCTGTTCTGGATATTGTTCGCGACTGAAGCATGCCTCATAACTCAGTGTTGCATTATTTTAATTTCTGTCGTGCGTCGCCATCACTGTACGGTTCAGCATCTCGCCGGAGTCGTGCGAGATCTTGTATCTCGATAAAGTTCGATTCGCAATCTTCACATCTCCGGTTAACCTGCCACGCGCACAGCCGCGGTACGTATGGTATTTTTTACACATCTGTTTACAACGTTGCGGACAAGAATGGCGTTCATTATTTTCGCATTAATAACTTCGTTGCTTTTTGTCGGAGGTGGCTCAGCGACCTGAATGATCTTCACTTCGAGAGCTCCACCCATTAAATGTAAGTCTTCAACAACATCCTAAGTAATATTCCATTATGGAAGTAATATTTCCTCGAGAGGTCATTGTTTCATTGGAATCAACCAATAATCATGACTTACTGGCTCATTCATTCATCTCTTAATTACATCACTTATTAATGGACGAAATATGTCGAAGATAGCTTATCTTAAGGAAATGAATCAGACGTTGACCCGTATTTAGGACAACAACTTCTCTTTCATTTAGTTAAGTCTAGTTGCGAGTGTCTTTTGAATAATATATTCATCGGTGCTAACTGACAAATAAAACCATTATTCAATTAGGAGGGCGTTACGCATCGGATTCGATTGTCACTTGACCGCACCCAACCCCGGGGACGGTGTCGAATGTTGACCTCAATAATGATATCGGAGGGGGGGGATATTACCAGATATTGAATAATAATTGGTGCACACGAGCCGTAGCGGGCGTCACGAGTGCGATGGTATCGGGCGAGCGTGCCGCATCCATCAGCTCACTAGAGCACTATCGGAGTTGGTATCGCGATAACCATTGTCTTACCGGACGATTGTATCGGCGAAATTTGTGCTAGCCTCCGACCGACCGTTTGTCTTTCGCCGCAAATGAGCCGGGTAATGGCAGACGGTGCATAAAAGGAGCGCGTTTCTGCTAAATCTTGCCTAGTCATTAATATACCGTGGGAGCATAACCTTATCGATATGAGGTAAACAGAAAATATCGCTTTTGTCGCTCGATGCCTCACGGCGATCGACCTTTATGGAATATTGATTACAAGCCATCGACGATTCAATGGCTTTTTAATCTAAAGAATATTTAACACTAGGCATTTCTATATGAGGACAGTCTTAATGATATATATCAATAGTCAGTTTTACTTGGCTAAGGCCTGCGACAAGTAAACAAAAGCAGGAAAATAATGTGTTTTTTTTTTTAATGGAAAAAGTGAATTTACAGAGAACTTAATCTAAATCTTACCGAAAAAACGGCCGTCAGCAACTTTCCACTTTCCAACCACTGTCACTAATACGAAACAACACCAGACACACTACCTCTCTTCCACAGTGTACACGACACGTGTTTAGTCTCAGTACGAGGCATCATCAGGTATAATAGACTACGGAAGACTGACTACCCTGAGCGGTAACTGTCGGTTGACTTAATTTTCTCCAGTAAATCACACATATTATTATTTTTCTACTTTTGTTTGTTTATCGAGGATCTTAGTTAAGTAAATTTTTGACTGACCTCATGATAAAGGATTTCTGCAAAGTAACGCCTGACTATATTAATCATAAGTGATATATGGAAATTATTTTAGTTTTTTGGAGGAGATAGTTAATCGGCAAGTGAGTCATATCAAAGTTTTCGTCCACTCATTTAGGAGAGTCTTTTATCTTTGCATACATATTTAAAACCCACATATATTATAGTAATATATATCATTGCACAGTTGACAATTCTGATATAAATTGATAAATTTCTATCTCTATTATGAAAGAGCCGGCTAGTTCGAAGAAACACCACACTCTAACAAAAATAGACTTACCGACGTCAATGGATAGCAGTTATTACTTATGATATAAACGGTTAGGTGGCCCGCATGCTTTTTTCCTAATATAGTCCATAAAAAAATTTTTAAGAATATATGTCATGAAAATGTTAACCTATGTTAGTTATAATTTCAATAGAAACGTGACCGTGAACCAATATTTCGGGACGAAAGTATTTATAATTATTATTAATAGCCACTAATATAGTGGCTATTAATAATAATTAGCCACTGATGGACAGAAGGATCTCTCAGTTTGGGGAAACTTGCCTATTCATCACGGTAAGCAGACAGGTAGGTTGGTGATTGCAGTGCTAATCGTATCGCGCTGGGAATCTGTTGCAAGTCACCGATCTGTGTGTATTTTGCTCTGGAGTGAATTAGGATTTTTATAATGCTATCTATCGGTGGTTGGAGCTGCGTTCGTTTACGTTCGTTTCGTTTATGATGCGACGCATGATGAGTTGTATCGTTGAAACGACGAGATGTTATAGCGCTTCCTTTATATTTCATAAAATTATATGTGTGTATGTATGCATATGTATGTGTGCGAGTGTGCGTAAAAATGCGCTCACCTTTACAATTTGCAAAATGCATCTTCCTCAACTCTATGATTACACGTGCTGGTAATTATGGTAAATTACTCGTGAAAAATAAGAGATTGGTGATCTGTTGAGGTGTGTATGGTAGAATTTCAGGTCATTTTTTGGCGGAAAGTGGACTTTCCAAACCTGTCATTATTATAATAGTATGGTACGATGTTCGCGTGCTATATTATTCATGCGGTTAAATAGTAATAACATGAATGGTAATGCACGAAACATAGGAGAGGGAGACCTATGTTATTGTGTGAGCTTCATGAAGAGTCAATTCATTGCTACCAATAATCATTGTTAAGGTTGCGAATTTTTTCCATAGTCACACCGGTAATGATCGTTTTGCGAATTTTTTTTATTAAAAAAATATAAAAACTAAAAAACAATGAAACGTCTAAAAAAAAACCTAAAATATTCCTAGAATTCTCGTAGTTTTGTTTGACATAAAAAAAGTTGACGTCAAGAATTCATTAAAAGAGGGAAGGGAATCAATTAAACTAATATTAAAAGTTATCACTATTTCCATGTTAAATTCGAATTGAATCCGGGTTAATTTTTTTTCATTTGATTCTACCTTTTAAGAACATAAACATGTCATGGGGATAGGAAATTATTAGATTGGATTCGAAGATGTTAATGCTGGTAGCCTATTGGCTTTAACAGCTTTATCGTATCCAGGGCCCGCGGGCTGAAAGCCCGCGGGCAAGTAAAATATAATTGGGAATCTGCGCAAATCGCAGACTCCATCGGCCTGACGCCGTGTCGGAGGTACACATATGTGTGTGTGCTGATTTTAAACTCGTCATGATTCTACGTTAAACATGTAGGGGAGGATTGAACTTTAGTAACTATAGTCCCTATTAGTCCCATAGACCCTAAGGTCAAGGGGGTGAGAATCGACCGGGTACGTGAGAGAATCTCGTGTAAGCGGCCGGTGTAGAAGTGTTCCCTACTCTACGTGCTCGGCTAGAGCCGGGGTGCGTGTGAGTGTTGGTGTCGTGAGTAGGGAAATTATTAGACTGATACGCGCGATCTTCCTAAAGTGTTACTTTAGGATGATCTCGCTACCTATTTATGTTTTGCTTAAGTCAACAGCACAGATCTCGTTCAAGGTGGTTGTTATTATCTTATATAAGTTGATTATGATATTGTAAACGATGTTGCTCCTAGTTTATTTTTATGGGATCGGAGGGCAAACGACCAAGCATATCTCCTGGTGGAAAGCAATCAACGCCGCTCGTGGACTTCTGGAACACCACAAGAATCACGGAAGCGTTGCCGGCTTTTAAAAATGTGTAGGTTTGTTTTTTAGTTCGGAAATAGCGCTGAAGGCACCACGGTGTGGTGGTGCGTGCAAAGAAGTTCCGGGAGAAGTGTACCGTACTGGAACGCCACTCATCCAGATGGTGGGGAAGAAACTTTTTTTTATTATCATTAGTATGTTACATTAGATATACCGTCGGTTTCAATAAAGTATTTAAAAACTATTACATCTTTACAATATTAATCTCGACATTTTTTTTTACCACATTTCATTGTGTTGTCGAATAGATCTTTTTTCGGGAAAATGTAGATTATAGGAGGTCAAGTTACATTTCAATTCGGATTTATATATTTATTATTATATCTATTTCCGATTGATGTATTATTTCAAAACAAAGGATTCGAAGTCCTTTCCTGACTTTCCTTTATCCTAACTAAATCTCTTTATGCTATAATGACTATAAATTGCAAGTCTTAAACAAAATTTATGTATCGCTAAATCAAATGGATTGAATCATAATTCACATTAGCAATAAAACAGAAACGGGACCATGTTTTATGAATAGAACGGCCAAAGTGCAAGCATTTAAACGCACTCGCTGATTGCAGGACCTCTTAATAGCGTTAGATCCATTGTCTGGCGCTCGTTAATAAGTCTTCAGACAGTTTTACTGGTTCATAATGGGTCGACAGTGCCCCAGTGTCACGAAGTCATACCCTAATAGCGTTCGGGAAGTTAAAGGCATGTCTCAGACAAACGTGGAGATAGTTGTGCGTTATATTCTGAGTTTGGAGAACAAGGGGCCTTTGTGCCTTACAAAAATGGAATGTCAACGTTTGAGAAGACCATTGATATGCAATCGATTCTCGAAACTCGCTTCGTCGACTGATGTAGATAAGAAATGGGAATTTAAGATGACAGTTTACATATAACTAGTTGTACCCGGCTTGCGTTGCAATGCTACGTAAAGAAAAAAAAGGTATATTGTCTATTACAAAGATTTTTTTTAGCCAGGATCTTTCGTGAATGTACACAGAGCAACTCACCGAACCGAATTTGATTACAATTGAATGAACGATTTAACAACACATAGAGGATGAATATATAGAAAAGTTTTCACTTTTCAACAAAAACAAAACAACTTTCTCTCAAAGATTCCTTGTAATATTGGTACTATTAAAAAATAAATATAAACATACCAAAAAAATACAAACGAATTTTCACTCACGATTGTTCCGGAACCAAAGCTTTCCATGCCATGTAATGATACAATATTTGTGACTATTGCACATGTTTTTTATGTAAAAAGCAGTTGAGCTAATTATTTACAGGTCATATATGACCTTCTATTAGGCATGGGGCCTCCCTAATTTTGGGGAAATGGATTAACCCACTACATTTGTTCAAGGTGGATTGGCAGGACGTTCAGGTTGTACCATATAAATACATATAATATATTTATCTTGTTGCGAGAATTGAATATACGACCATTGATTTTGAAGACAATAACTTCGCCACCAAGCTATTTAGGTCGTCAATGTCCACATTTATTCATTCTTATTAGACATCAAGTGATTATAAAATTACTTAGCTTTTAGGTCTTTTTGGAATAAAATTAAAAAAATAAAATGGTATAAAAATATTATATAAAATCGATTAAGATATTTAAAGTACGCGACATCGATTATATACATATATAGCTCCATTACAAATGGACTCGAGACACATTCGTAGTTTATCTCTTGTATAATTTCACGAAGCTTTTTGCCCCGTTCCTCCGCAACGGTGAAAATATTTAGCGCTGACGTCCGTCATTATTTTAAATTGATGTTTGGGGAATACCGTACGCGCTGTCTTGTGCGCCAGAATTGTTTCGAGATTAATAAACGCAAAAATGAACCGTACATTATTTTTATGTTGTTTATTCAGTGGTGTTTGGTTTTGGCGATCGCTTGGCTCTGTTTTTTTTTGTGGAATAGAATAGAATTTGAGGCAACCGAGCAAGATAATCAACAACCAGAGCCGCTCAAGGATATCCGCAATAGTTGGTAAAGCTACTGTAGATCAGGCGACACGTTAGTTCGTTTGCCTTCTTACCCCATCAAAAATAATAATAACGTTATTATATAGTATTTTTAATTTGTAATTTATAGACTAAAATGAGGTTATCAATGCATATTTATAAGCATATTTTATGAGATGCATACCTATTTATTTATTCTTATGGTATAAGTTTTGGCACAAAAACCGGAAGGCATTCTCTAGCAGTCAATCTTTGGGTTGATGGCAAATGTAAAAGTAGGATTTTTGTTGGAGTAAAGCAAATGAATTTTATTTAGATGTATAAATTGCCATATATGACGTTTAAGAAAAATTGAAGGAACAAGGAAAAAAGGTGACCAAGAAGAAAGTTCACTGATCAATTTAAAAGTAAGTGTGGAGGCAGAAAATTGAAGGAGTCTAGTCTTGGACCAGACAAAATGGAAATTGCTATATCGACAGGCTTTTAAGTTATGGATGGATGGGAACTGCTACCTTTTCTTTAATATATTGTATATATTATTTAATAAAAATTAAAGGCTATATATTAATATTGAATAAAACATTACTTAGCCTCGTGAAAGAGGAGGAGAGTTGTACTGAATTGGCTGCCAACTTTCGCTAGTAGGAGAGACACTCATAGTCGCACTCGAAGCGTCATATGATGCTTGGTGGATGTGAAACATTAACGACGGTTCGTTCTCTATCGTATGCTCTCGGCAACTTTTAAATGATCCTGTATAGAGTAGAGTGAAGGGGAGCGTAGCCCGTATCGAGACGACGTTTCAGTGTACGAGTTCACTCCTATACCCCGCAATACGGTGGTTCACGTCAATAAACAATTTGTTTCAATCACACCTGTGCCCACCGGTTGAAATTCATCAAACACAATCATAATTCAGTAAGTCAGCGCCCTTAGTGCGAGCGCACGCGACTGACCGGCAATTAAACCCAATTAGCGGGGCGCGTCTCGCTCGAACTCGTTTGATCCGACCGTCGCGACGGGATCAACAGATCACTGTTGATTTACACGGATTTATCAATGAGATCACTTCAATACACACCATATTACACTTCAAGGATGACACTTATTAGAGAAATTCAAGACGCCGTCAGTTATTTTATGTTTGTTTATATATACTTTTTGATAATCGATACATACATATCGTCACCTATGTTTTTCGTAGAGGTAGGCAGAGACCACAGATCTCCATCTGATGCAATCTCGGCGCACTGCTTCATCCACACTCATCACTTTTTTCATAAATGCTCGCCGGTTAAGGGTACTTTAAGTAAATATATTATATATTTTAATAAATTTCATATATTCTTAGCTATATACATAGTATATATTTTGGTAAAATATATACATACATACATATCGTCACGCCTGTCTCCCGTAGGGGTAGGCAGAGACCACAGATTTCCACCTGTTAAGATCTCGGCATACTTCCCTTGCTTCCTCCACACTCATTATTCTCCTCATGCAAGCCCGCCGGTTGAGGGTACTCTTGACCTGGCTTTTCTTAAAAAGTTCAGCAATTTGGTCAAGGTACGTTGTTCGTGGTTTTCCTCTTCCGGCCCTTCCATCCACATTTGCAAGGTAAATTTCTTTTGCCAGTCGTCTTTCATCCATCCTCTCTATATGTCCAAACCATCTAAGCATCCCTTTTTTTTTACTTTTGTCACAATACCTTCTTTTACTCCACATTGTTCTCTTACATTCTGACTTTTCATAAAGGAGTGCATGGCTCCATTAACCTGATTACCAACTTTTACTCGTCTTTCAATGTCTCCTTCACATTTTCCATCTCTTGTAAACAGTGACCCCAAATATATAAACTCATTCACTTGCGCAATTTTTTTCTCCTGAAATCAGCACCTCACACTGCGTCGTAGTGTCCTCCCTTTCAAAAACCATCACTTTCATCTTACTAACATTCATCTTCATTCCTTTCTAACACTCCATGCATTATTTTCATCATCTCCTGCAACTCTTTTTCCGACGAAGCTAGCAAACGACCAGGTTCGTCAGCATATAAGAGGCATTTGATGAGTACTCCATTTATTCTTAAGCCACACTGACTCTCTTTCAGGTAATATATATATATATATATATATATATATATATATATATATATATATATATATGTGTGTGTGTATTTATGTATTTAAGTATTTAATTAATTTCCCATTTATATGATATTAATTCTTGAAAAATATTTTCCAGTAACCCAAAAGTTTTATATGGTAGGAAGGCTAAGTAACGAGCAGGTGTGTCCTGTGTAGACATCTGCAACACTAGAGACATTTAACCATAAGCGTAACCGGTCTTTAAAAAATGCGTCATATAACGCATCGAAACCAATATTTGTAATTTTTATTTGTTTTCTTTAGCGGTGGAGCCATATCCAATCATTAGTGTCATATTGTACTATTGAGGCGGCTTGACCAGAGAAGTACCAAACTTTTACAGAATGTTGACGTTAAATAGCATATTTCTGTGTTATCGTATTTCGTACGATGAATGAAAGCATCCGGAGGCCCAATTCTTTCCTTTCTCTTTCCTTTACTTGCCTTTCTTGAATCGCCGCAGACTGCGAAGTGTAATGATGAGTAGATTTACCTTGGCTATCATCAGCTTGTGATAATTAACTGCTGGGTAAACGCCGTTAAAATAGCCAAAAATAGCCCCATACATAATTTTATATTACTTCATAAACCCTTTTTAAGAAATGAAAATGCCATGTCGCTTTAAAGCGCAATTAATTGATTTCGAAAATTTGAATCAATTTGCTGTGTAATAATGATATTTTTTTGATATCAGTAGTAAATTAATAAAAGCCTTATGATAATAGAGAGATAGGCTAATTAAAGACATTTAACGTAAATAAGATATGTGAGAAGAGAAACTGCATGTTGCGTTAGAAGGTATATTCTAATATTAAGAAACAGTTCACATGGCTATGATAACTCGCCTCATTAAATCGTTTCTAGGAAGCTGTAAGATAATATTATTTATTATCGAGACAACATTCGCGAGCGTCTGCGCTCATTTGTTATTACACGCGTCGATAAAAGGAGTTGATGGTATATTTCTTAATTGCTTATTGCAAGATACGGACGCTATCGGGGCGCTATTTCCAACATAATAAGCATTATCATAACAATAACAAGCTGGTAGTTGGCAGCATTCGATGTGCTCATGTCGCGGGCACGATAACCCTGCGGATGCTCTCAGTTAGATCTCGCGTGTGGCTCTACGCTACACCCGTTATGTGTTATTACCTTTTTTTTATTATTATTATGAATAGCCAGTAAATTTTTGTTTGACTTTAAAAAACTTTTTTCTTTGGTGTTCAAAAAAATAAAGTTGTTATTGTATTGTAGTGTTTTCTTTTCATCTTCAATATACTTTGTGAATAACGTGCCTAGATTGAAGATTGAATAGGTATGTAGGTTATTTTATATCGGGTTTCATTTAGACTTGGTGGCAACTTGTAAGAGTTGATCTCGTTTTAACAGCCAATATAACGTGTGGTTTTACGTTACGCCTGTTATGTATTGTGAAGTCTTTTTTGATTTTTTTCTTAACAGCCTGTAATTTTTTATTTAATTTTATAAGTGTTTCTGATTCATGTCAGAAGAAAATAAATTGTCACTGTATACTCTGTATATTGTTTTTATTTCCTCTACAATACAACATGAAACATGGATGAAAGATTGAATGGGTATGTTAGGTTATTATTTTATATCGTTTTTGTTTATAATTTGGGTAGCAATTTATAAAAATTAAACTTTTAATAGCCCGTATATATCCCACTGGTTGGCCGGAGGCCTTCTGATAATTGGTATTCGTCATTTTATTGTATAAAGGGTTGCATTGTAATCACAGGCATAGAACAGGAATTTCTTACCGTATTTGTCTATCAATTGCAATACCGGTGGACGGTCAGAAGCGTTTAGCTGAGTAATAAAAGCCAATCAGCAATCCCCAACTCGCCTGCTATGTGTTGGAACGACACGCCTCATTTGTGAGGGAGTCCAATATCCAGTAGTATAGTCACAGCTATATTGGGATTAACTGATTGTGGCAATGGGCTAGTCACATTTGTTGGAGATCCGACAACCGCTGGAGTAGACGAGGGCTGGAGTGGAAACCGCTTCTTGGCAAACGAAGTGAGGGACGCCCCCCGGCTAGATGGAGTAATGATCTACGCAGGGCAGCGGGCAGAAACTGGATGCTTGAAGCCAACGATCAAGCTAGGAGGCCCTTCTCGGGCCTGTGTCCAGTAGCGGACTGCCGCGGGCTGTTGATTGATTGATAAAGAAAAACTCAAATGAGATTCCTTCTGTATTCCGTATTTAAGATTTAAAATAAATAATATCGTACCGTTTACACTCCTGGCTAACCAATTTCAGTTTGTTAACTTAAGGATCTCGGTTTTTTGTTTTCTGGCGGATTTCTTCAAAAAAACTCCGAGGATGACTCTCTGAGTGAATTTGAGCTTGGTAACCAGACGGACCTTCAGTGTCCATGTTTCGCTATAGTAGAAGAGGACATACAGGCCAGACGCGTTTTATGCATGATTGCCATTAACATAGAAGAACCCCTGATTACGGATGAAAAATGACGTGCTAAATAGAAAGTTAAACACACAAAGTGTTTCACGCTCGACCCAGTGCTGTGCACATCTATATCGACAATTTAAAAAATTTTGATTGTGATTGATGGCAACGATTATTTATTTTCGTTCTATATAATTAGACTATTGTTGGTTACGACGCTGAATGGCAATTTTATCGATGTTAAGCTGTTCGAGAGAGCGTTATGGGTTGTAGATGAATGGTTTTTTTTTCCCGCTTACGGTCGATCGGACCGATGTGTTGCGTCTCAATTTCTTGGCATGTGGAGTCATTTATCACCTCTCGTTTGCTCAAGGACGTGGGACGGCAGATCGTAGATACTTTTCAGTACACAATGGGAACGGTCTTCAGATGCGGCCGGCAATGACTTTTTAATATTGATCCTCATTTTCTTTTAAAAACGAAATAGCTTTATACGGGCAAGTATGTTACTTTAAATTGTTTTAAATAAATATTAATTAGGACTTTTCCGGCCAACTTACATCAGTGACGTTGTTTTTATATCATTTTCATAATCTTATGTTACTATCAGTTATTTAATTGTAGTGGCGTATTATACAATATAGTTTAAGGCGTATAAGTGGAGTGATATAAAATAAATATGTGTATCGTGACTTTTTAAATTGAGTACAAAAGTCCATACAAAGTTTTAGTAGAATAGCCACCATTATATCAAGACGGAACGTGACGAGCTTACAAGTACATTTCAGGATACTTGGTGTTATTACATTTAACTTGATACTAGCATATTAGCTGTAATTAGTTGCCATCAATGTAAAATAAAAATTAATATAATTTGGAACTTTTATAACAAATTTATAACAATATTATTGTGATATTGATAGGTAGATAGTGTGTAGTTCGGATGGCATTTTATTCAGTATAGTTTAATTAAGTTGTAGAAGTGAAATGAATTATAATAAGATGACGTATTTGAATTAATGATATATGAATAAATACATTGTGAATATATTTCTGTCACAATACAATAGTTTTAATAAAACAGCTTCCATTTTATCAAGACAACGTGACTAAAAAATAAACTACATTTCTAGATACTTGTCAATGATATTTTATTTAGCACTGGCATAATAAAACACTCAGTTTCCATTAACGTAAAATAAATTAAACATTATGTTTTGCATACTTTATCGTAGGACTATGACCCCTGAACATCTCGAGGTATGAGTAATATTCTAGGACTTTTCCCGCATAGTTACATAGTGACGATCTGTTTTTATTACATTTTTATAATCTCATGTTATTGACAGTTATTTTGTTTAATTCTTATTGTGTCGTATTACTTAATATGGTTTGAATTGAAGGCTAAGAAGTGAAGTGGAATGTAATAAATATTAGTTAATACCTTGTTTTGAACAACCTAAATTTAAATTTCTAGGTACTTAATATTATTTCACTTGGCACTGCCATAATAGTTGTAGCTAATTGTCATCAACAAATTTATTATACCTAATTTGTCGAAAATGACGGTGACGTGGTTCGCCAACAGTCACGTCCTGATTTTCACGAGGGCGAAAAGCGACCAATGACGAGCCGTTTCGGTGCGATGAATGGCAGCGGATGGAGCTCTGTGGTCTCTGCTAACCCCTGCGGGGGGATAGGCGTGAATATATATAAAAAAAAATAATTGTCATCAAAGAAGAAAAAAAAAAGAACATTTTAAATATCGTTACGATTTTATTCATATCGGGTGTCGAAATATCACAGTGGTAAGTATAAATATCACTTTTTATATTTACTATAAACGTATTATTATTTCATAAAATTAATAAAAAAGTTATCAATAAAGCGTTACTAATTTTTTTTTATCGTAGTTTTAATTATATGACGAACGTCAACCTAAGTTATCGCTACACGTCTTGTTTTTGTTACAGTTCGTTAAGTTTGGTGATAACGATTGATATGCCATCTGAACGGGTAATATATTTGCCAAAATGTGTTCTGACTTCTCATTGATTAAACATTTCTTTTGTATATTTCTTTTTTTCAGATCTTATATGTGCATATGTCCTACTGATAATCGCAGGCGGATAATGGACATTTACCCGTCTTTTTTGTCCGGGGTAAATTGGCTGGGCATCTAAATTCGAAATAAATACCTGCAGGCCATGCATTAATCTCGATGCAGCAACCGCATCCGCGACTTGACTCCACAAGCGGCAGTCTCGTCTCTGAGCCAATTAGGTGGTCTTAAATGAAACTTATTAGGCCTCCGTGTAGCCTTCTACTGGACACTCACGTATAATAACACACAATCAGCGTCAATTTTCAAAAAACAAGCCTACACATTTTTGAAAGGCCGACCACGCTTCTGCTTTCCATAAGATGATACTTCTGCGCGTTTGCCATGCTATTATTTTAACAAAATATATGTATACAGGTTCGTCATTCCCTTGATTATAGTATAAATTTATAGTATACCTACTAAATGTTGTACCCGGTATTACCTGTATTACATTCGGTTTTATAAAAATCCGATGACCCTTTACTTCCTTCGTTTAGTACTACTTTAGTTCCCTTGTATTATTCACATTATAACCGTTCTTTATAACGACCGTATGTTAATGCGTGGGTAAGTGTAGGTAATTGGATGTGTGGGTATTAGCGTTGATGGTACTATATCAGAAACCTACCCGCAAATGCCAATAATAGCTAAACGAACTTTCATCGCAATCGCATAAAATATACGCGAACGCATAGGAAAAGGCATACTTCGCTTTATTAATATAACGTTACTCTAAATTTCCAACGGTTGACACTAGTTTTCACTCGGGGAGAGTTCCGATTATTTTCTGATTGAACGAAGCTTCAAGCGTTCTTCCGTTCAACAATAGAATAGAAATATAGATAAGTCTTAACATCGCACGGTTGGTAGACAGTAGCGTGCTCAGATTTATACGGGCGTATGCAAATGTTCACAGACTTAGAACGGGAACCGATGTCACCCTTGTGACCCCGCGCTGTTCGGAATACATTACACCGTACAATTGACTGAGCAAACGTCAATTGTCTTGCTTTTTACCTTCGTGTCGATGTTATAGAATATGAACGCCTGTGGTTTTCATCATTAATATCGGTTTCACATTTTTTTTTTAAAGAAGATTAGCAATAATAAAAATTACTCAAATTCTTCTAAACAAATATTCCAACAAACCCCTAATAATGCTTGTACTAGGAAATGGTTCAAGTATAGATCACGTTCACATATGTATAATGTATGTTCACAATAGTGCAATGGTAAATGGACCAATCACGCCATTGCTGCTGCTTGTAGTTTCAATTTATTTTTGTTTTAAATTCCCTTTATTTGAAGATATCATCACGGCTTATAATAACGTTACTATCTAAAAAGAAATACGAATATATAAAAGAATGACAACAGAAACTTATTTTTGTAAATGATACGTCATTTATTTAAATTTCACTTTTCTTCAAATCGTATTAAAATGTAGTGTCTCTTCATCAATCTGAGGTAGCCTATGCGGTAGCCATCAACCTGTGGACATAGGCATCCCTAAGGCGTACCACCTAACCGCTTTATGTCTACCAGGGCTCGGTCTCAACTCCACCATTCGTCTACTCCAACCTTTTCGGTTTTCCAACAAACGTGTCCAGCCCATTGCTACTTTTGCTTTTGCTATTTTACAGTTTGCTAACTCAAAAGACTATTTTAATAAAATTTCTATCATTATGAACACACTAAGACAGCTATAACCCACGTCGTCCTGGACATTTGATGATTTACCTCAGATTATGTTTAAGTGGTCAAAATTACTAGGATACAGGATAGCTTACATTGTATTTACTATTAATTCGCCCGCCCACAGAGTCAATGGTCGCGGGTTTGATCCCCGCATCGGAATAAATATATGTACGTATAGCCTGCCGATATTTATTTCGACTCTGGTAACCCCGCCATTGGACAAGCCTGGTGGGTTCCTCCAGAAACGACTAGCTTACATAAAAATAGCTTGTAGTTTTAAATATACAATTTTATATTGGTTTTTATTTACATTGTGTAGGGCTAGTATTATTAAGGTATTTCTATCCTTTGTGAAGGAAATTTTAAATACCTTAGTAATAAATGTTACTTACTTTATAATGATCTTGCCTGTACCCGGGGCATACGTTTTAATGCTTCTAAAGTGGTGTTATGTTCTCATAGGCAAAGAACACATGAGCTGCCTTAAAATAAGAGTACTATACCTATGAACTCCCGCGCTTCTTGTACCAATTCGAAAACCTTGTGCCAACAATAACTTTCATCGAAATCGGATGAATGTGTAAGGAATTTACAGTTAGGAAACAAACAACCAAAGTTCGTATATTATTTATAGATTTTAGCTTTTTTACCGAAATATGCATCCAGTGTTTAGCTTAAAAGTCAGGTTTGCTTGCCGTCTGCCTTATACGTTATAGAAATATCTGAATGGTTGCCTCTAGCAGTGGTACTTTTGTGTAAGGTAGTTTAGGTAGACAATTTCAGGTGTACTGCCCCTGGCGTAACCTGCACAGAACACTTGTGACCTGCTTGAAATCGTGGAAACGTTTATATGTATCGTTTGTACGTTTGAAGGCAGTAAATTGTTGGACTGTTAGGATCAATGCAATAGACGAGAAATCTCATGAGTAATTATGGTTTTGTGTCTATGTTCGCGTGCTACTTACCCAGACACGTCTCCTTACACCATATAATTTAATAAACAATACATAAGATAGTAAGCATAGATAAATAGATAGATATTAGCAACAAAGTTTGTTCTACATCTTTTTATAAGAAAAAAAAATTAATATTTCGTTTAAATAGAAAATTCATTCATAAATATATAGGTGTATTAAGGTTCAACACTTCGAACATATGACGTAAATTCTAGCAATCAATGACCTTTTTAAAGGTAAAGGGATCAATGACATCTTTAAAAAAGCAACATGATGCGGTTCATTGACAAGTGCCTACGTTATATGAATTGTCCAAAAATCTCTAATTGTATGAAAAAAAAATTTCAAAATATATGTTAAAAACGATATTTTTGTAAAATAAATGATATTGCATATGGGCTAAACTACAAGAGGCTATCTTTTTACTTAATTATTAATAAGTACACTTATATATGATGATGAAATAAAGAATCCTCTCTACGTAATTCTACATACAGTTGTGTATGTTTTATAATATATAAAATACGTAATGTGTTATTGCAGAAATAAATAAACGTATCTGTTTGTCTATCTGCTACTGTAGTTATACGCAAAGTCCTCATGAAGTTCTTTGTCTTACAGAGCTATTATGGTGGTGGTGCTGAACGGCGTGCTTGCGGACGAGTGTCCAACGTCGGTGCGCGCGTTGCTGGCAGCGCACCCCGGGTATAGAGACGCTGCCGCCCAGCTACTGGCGGCCGCCGCAAGGGTCGTGGGACCCCCGGGGTTGCTGTACGTGTCGCAGAGGGAACTCGCGGCTGCCGTTCCACATGACAGTAAGCTACCGCATTTTTTGGAACATTATAAAATAAAATGGGTACTTTTCCCTTAGTCACAAGTGAAAAATAGCCGTATAATGTACGATTTTCGCCAAATGTCTTATAATAATTTTGGGTACCCCTATACTATTCAACCACTTGATCGGTGCACATTGATTGATTCTCTAGCCTACGCATTTCTCAAAGGCCGGCAACGCTTCTGCAATGTCTATGGCACTGCGAATCTCTATGGGTTGATATAGGTTGAAGGATTTTCATCGGGTGACCCGTTTGCTCGTTTGCCTTTCTATCCAATAAAAAAATAAAAAGAGAACTGTCATAGGACGCTTGGTAGATGTGAAACATTGACGATGGCTCGGTCTACGATTTCACTCCCATACCCCGCGATATTTCACATCAAAAATATTTTATATTTTTTTTGTTACTTTGTCTTAAATTCTTCTTCTCCTATTACTTGCTTTATCTCCCACTATTATTAATATCCTTCCTCTAAAGTAGGCAACACATTTACAGTACCCTTGGTGTACTGCAATTGTTAATTGAAGGCGGTTGTTGCTTACCATCAGGTGATCATCTTTCCATTTATCTATCTCTTCTATAAGAAATTGAATCATTGATTCTCTCACTTTTCCTCCTGTTCAATAACATCATCATGATCATCATTTTTGCCAAATTCCTGCTGGGTAAACTTTTCATAGGCGTGTAATTTGGCTCTACTTTCGGCTCCTGTATTGAAAAGTTATTGTAGAAATATGTTATTCTATATTATATAGTATTTTACTATAAGTTTCATTAACTGACCTTAAAATTTCAATTACAGTGTCCCTGATTTGCGAGTATATATGTATAACAGCATTTCGGGCTTCTGACAAATTTCAGCGAAATCGGCTCATAAATGACGGTTTTAGCTTTGTATCTTGATTTTGGATTTTTCTTCTATTATATAAGTAAATTAGTATAAATTTAATTAATAAATAAGTAATTGTATTATTTTTGTCTTTTTTTTCAGAAAATGTCAGCATTATAGGATCAGACGACGCCACGTCATGTATCATAGTTGTTGTGAGACATTCAGGTAAGGGAAAAGTTATTTGATTGGATTTTATTTTTATTTAACGGCCCATATACGTCCCACTACTGGGCATGGAGCCACCCCATTTGTGGAGAGATGGATATTAATCCACCATGCTTATCTTATTCAGTGGGATATTCAGACACGGAATAAATAGATAAGCCATAATAAATATCTAGGCCATACATATTTTTATCCCGATGCGGGAATCGAAATCCCGCTCATTGAACGTCCGAGTCCGAGAGCGTTCATTTCGTCACTATTAACATAATCATAAACGTCATTATAAACGTAAATAAATGTATATTAAAATATTTAAATTGACATATGTTTGTCCTACATCATTTATCCGATTGTGATGAATCTTTGGTGAGGTGTTGTTGGCTCGTCGGGATACATTTTTCAATTAGTGGGTCCAACCATTTTACAATGGTCGGCGCGCTAGTTCGTACCTACTCTATGGTGTCCTTAAACTACGAACTCGCACGCGCCATGTTTTTTTTTATGTATTTTTTTATATACTAGCTTTTGCCCGCGGCTTCGCTCGCGTGGAATTTGGTCTGCTACATTAAGTTTCGTGACAGATCTATTATTTCACTAATCCACTATATGTAACACACATCAGACACGTAAAAAGCGTAACATTTTAAAATGTATTCAGTGACTGATTGTCATTGAATACATTTTATAACATTTAATACATTTTATTGGAACGCCGGCCTGATTGGCCAGCATTCGATCATTTTAGTGTACGTTTTTGGTACAAAGGCTTAATGCCGGAAAGTAATCTCTTTGGGTTGATGGAAAAGATAAAAGTAGCTACAAAAACTATATAATTAAATACATACATATTTAGATATATTTTATCAAAATATATACTTATTAAACATATACATATGTGTATAATTATGACGGACGGAGAATCAATTAGAGTCAGAGATTTGAAGTAAAAGTCCTCGTTAAATTTCTTCCCTTGTTGTATGTATTTTCTTTAAATAAATGTTATGCAGTTTGCTTAGGTCAGTTTATTATTTAACACGTTGAATTCCACATGGGTCACCGGTGACCGGCACTCAACTTAGCAGTGGCGCCATATGAGCCACCGGTGACCGGCAAGCTTAGATTGATTTGATTGTAACTTATCTACTGCAGATAATATTTCATCATTACATGTATCGCATAATTGAAAATTCATCGTGGCGCCACGTACAATTTCTGTAAAATTGTGCGCGGCATTTTGATCTATGTCAAGCATCTTCAGATGTATGAGAGAACATGCCTTTTAGAATAAAATTTGTATTTTCAGGGTCGGGTGCCATCGCGCTGGCGCATCTGGATGGTTCAGGCACCGCAGAGGCAGCGGCGGCGATGGTAGCGCGGGTCCAGCAATTGGCCGTGGGCTACCCTGAGGGTCGGCTGGAGCTACAACTGGTGGGAGGCTTCACAGATCCCCACCGCTACTCTGATGAACTCTTCGCTAATATTATGTGTGAGTATTTCTTCAACAATCCGTATAAGCCCCACCCTTCGGTACGGGGCCTTCCGATTTCTGGAAGAATGAACATTATTACTCCACGATGCTTGTTCAAGGCGGATTGCCGGAATATCCACATCAGAAAAATACCTGTGAGTCATATTTATCCCGATGCGGTGATCGAACTTGCAAATATCGACTCAAAAGCCGGTAGCTTCGCCACTGAGTCATTCTTAGTCTTTGCCAATACGATATAATACGTGATACAGGGAAGAGAGGAGAAAGGGGATGGAAGATGGGGCAAAGGCCAAAACGCAAAAAAAGCAAACAAAAGCTGGGAAGATAATTTCAGAAGAATTGCAGGCAAAAGATGGATAGGATTATCAAGGGATAGAGCGGCATGGAAATCTTTGGAGGGTTTTGTCGAAGGTCAAACTGTCAATTGTACAAAATAAATTACACGAAATTCAATTTTAATTAATCATAGACAGCAATAAAGGATTTATTTATTTATTATTTGGCGATAAAATGTATATATAAAAGTAGAAAAGCGAAACCAATGTTAATGGCACAGATGTTAAAACTTTTTGCATATTCGCATCAGAAAAAAATACTGCTTGGAATGGTACTACTCTCATAAATCTACCACCGATAGAAAATTTTGTAATGTGTTGAAACTGACGGCTTTTGAGTGATCGGATACAACTTTTCAAAAATCTTTTTGGCCCTGGTAGTAAGTTTTCATTTTGCGGTTTACTACGTTTTCGCTTTTTGGTTTTAATATATATTTACGTACATATATTGAAGTTTGTGTTCACATACATGTGTTTAGATACAAAAACAATAGACTAACTATTGTCTTTATCCTCGCTCGTGATTAAAATTCGTATGCATTTAAATAAATAATAGTAGTGTGGTATGATCTTAAACGGATCGTACTAATCTCTAATTCGACTAAACTTAATTTGTGTACATGCGTTCCATCCAATGTTTACAATGTTATTGTCAATATGAACATGTCAGTAACACGAACCCATAAGATTTTCCCATATCAAACTCTAAACGCGACTAAATAAGTTTTCACTTTAATTATTTAAAAATAAATCGCAGAAGCAATCAATAAAGGCCAGGTTAGAAGTACCATTGAACTGACCATACCATTGAGCTTGCATAAAGAGTGTGATGAGTGTGGATGAAGCAATAAACGCATGCCGGGATCGTAGCAGATAAAGATCTGAGGTCTCTGACTACCCCTACGGGAAACAGGCGTGATTGTACGTATGTAAACCGATACGTATCGAATCGCAATATTCGATTATAATTTCAATTTCGCCTAATTTCCTCTAGTGCTGTAACAAGGTGACATAAGTTAATTTAAAAGTGAGTCATAGGTCGTCTGTCAGGGTGCCAGCGGTGTTAATTATTGGCTCAACGAGACGTGGGCGGACCAGAGTACACATTAAAATCTTGAATGGTCTTAACCGACATATTAAGATGATTGGACGAAAGGTGAAAATTAATTGGAAGTGTAAAGTTAACCGAGAGATAGTAATATCACTATTTTATTTTTAAACAAAAATATAAACAAATACAATAACCGTGACTTTTCCGATCAACTTACATCAGTACATACAGTATTTAATTTTCATAATCTTATATTAGTATAAGTGAAGTGACACGAAATAAATGCGTGTATCGTGACTTTCTACGTCCATAGAAGGTTTACGTAGAATGGCCACTATTTCATCAAGACGTAACGTGCAACAAGGTATCGAGCTACATTTCTAGAGATCTGATGTTATTGTATTTTACTTGACACTGGCATAATAGTTGTAACTAATTATCATCAAATAAAAAAAAGAACAATAACCGAGAAGCATTGTTTTTAATTGTTTTTTCATTTTCCAGTGTCATTCCACCGGCTGTCGGAAGAGATAGATTTAACGCTGGCGTGTTGTTGCGAACTGAACACATCCCTGGGCGGCGGATCACCGGCGCCGCTTGTCACCGGCGTGGGCGTAGACGTTCGAGCCGGCGACCTGTTCCCCGCCGCCTTTCCAGACAAAGGGCCAGAGTTGCCGCTACGCTCAGCGCGCACTATAACTGGCGGTCTACAATCGGCCCAGGTAAGTTTTACACAACGCTTATTACGTGTACAAAACTACGATTTTTGCATAATGCATGGTATTGGTGTGGTTGTGGATGGAAGGGTGGGTAGGGAAAAAAAAATACATTGACCAAATTACCGAAGCTTTTAGTAAAGGCCAGGTCAAGAGTACCCTTAGCTGGCGGGCTTCCACGAGGATAGTGATGTGTGGAGGGATTTGATTCCACTGCTTCAAAAAGCTATATTGTGCTAGGCTAGGATCGTGAAAGGTTCCTTTCCATGGATGCATAAATACATGGTGTGCTTAGTTTATTCTGCCAAGAGGTATTAACAACCTAATAATAATATGTATTTTTATAGTAATAATACTGCTATTACGAGAGATATGTAAATAAAGGTGAAAATATTAACACGTTCACGCCGGCGTGACCCACCGGTGGGTCACAATTGACTGTTCTGTGGGGCGGCGTGACCCACCGGTGGGTTACACTTGACTGTTCTGTGGGGCGGCGTTACCCACAAGTATGTCATGCTTAACTATCCCGAGGGAGCGCCGTGTATCACAGGTGAGTTACTTGTTTTCAGAATTATTTTCAGTTATCGTTTAAAATAAGTTTATTTTCGACTCGAACTGTTGTGGTCTTGCACTAAGCGCGCACGGAGATAGGACAGTCTCGTCTCACGCGAAAAAACGTGAACCCCGGTCCCGGCGTGAACGTGTGAAAAAAATATAAGTAATATTTTAAGAAAGGTCATATATGTACGTTCAACATATATGGCCGTTGTATATAACGTCGTTGTTGTTCAGGTGTTGGACATATACGACAACGCGGTGGGCATGCTCCGCATCGGGCCGTTCAACTACGACCCGCTGCGCGGCGTGGACCTCTGGCTGGAGCAGTCAGACGAGTTCATCCTGCAGCACCTCAGCACCACGCCGGCCGTCGAGCCGCCCCACTTTGTACACCAGGTCAGTAGAGATTGCCTAACGCAGTGGCTCTAAACCTTTACCAGAGTCTGATTACTCCGCCAGTCCCCGTAGAGCGTTTATGTCCATTCCTTCAAAAAATATGGAGGACAGTGCCCAGATGTGTGGGATATATATGGGGTTTTAATATTTTCTAATGAAATAAATAGGCAAAATTAACTCAGCAACAGCTCATTTGGCAAGGCTCGGGCTTTCGATCTATGCGTCGTGAGTTCGTATCCTCCATTTGATTTCAGAGGGGTAGAGCCACGCTGCAGACGAAAACTTGTCAAGAATGGCATATTATTTGTCTGTAGCATGAACGGGCCGGCTCGCCCGGGGAAGTACCACACTCCCGTAGAAAACCGGCTGAGTGGTAGCTTAGCTACCGCGCTTTGTCCGGTTAGGGTTGAGTTCCGGAGTTCCAGGTAAGGTAGTAAGGGTAGGCAGAGACCACAGATCTCCATCTGCTACGATCTCGGCATACTTCCTTTGCTTCCTCCACACTCATTATTCTCCTCATGCAAGCCCGCCGGTTGAGGGTACTCTTGAACTGGCCTTTCTTAAAAAGTTTAGCAATTTGGTCAAGGTACGTTTTTCGTGGTCTTCCTCTTCCGGCCCTTCCATCTACATTCGCAAGGTAAATTTCTTTTGCCAGTCGTCTTTCATCCATCCTCTCTATATGTCCAAACCATCTCAGCATCCCTTTTTCTACTTTTGTCACAACACCTTCTTTTACTCCACATTGCTCTCTTATAACTTCATTTTATGTAAGTTGGCGGGAAAAAGTTCGGATCTTTAGTTTATGACCTATAATTTTTACATTCCAGATAAGAATGACTCTGAAATTCATCCAACAACACCCCTTTCCGGCCGTCACCGTGTTCCCGGATAACCGACCGCATTACTACCGCCGTGACGAGCAAACCGGATGTTGGGTGCCGATGCGTTTTTAGACACGCCGAAAACTTACGTACAAACAGAGCTCTTTGAACACTTGACAATTGAGACTAAGCTCTTGGTATCTTAATTATTTAAAAAGAAAATTGTTTGGTACTTTGGTTTCCCTCACCTTTATAACAAAACTAGCCCGTCCCAGCTTCGCACGGGTGGTGTATCTAATGAAAAAAATGAGACAAACGTTTTCTTTTGTAATACAAAAGAAAGGGTAATTAAATTCGATTGAATGGCGCCATCTTTAGTTATATTGCAATATATGCTATAGTATATATAACTATAGTATATATAACTGTAGTTATATATTATATTGCAGTTTAAAATGTCGGAAAAGAGAAAAAAGTTTTTACGTCTCTACGTATAATGTTTTCAAACTTATTAATAACAAACACAACAAAAAAAGAATTATCTAATTTGGTGCAGTTCTTCTGAAGTTATGCGTGTATAGACATTTCGGCGGTTCATTTTTTTTATAATTAAATAAAAACTTAGCTGCAAATAGCGAATAAAAATAGAAAATATTTGTGGTTATTAATATTTTTCAGATATGATTTTTTTTGGGGTTAAAGTGACTGCTATTTTGTAAATTTATGTAGATTTCATTTTATATTTTTTATGTAATATAAAACCCTATTCGATAAAATAATATAATTATCAGCACACAGCACAGCACAGCGTTGCTACATTTTATTTTTGCTGTTCAATAGTAACAAAATTATACATTAGGCTGAATAGAGATAGCAATAGACTTATAATTCAAGAAAATCGCAATTTTTTCATTGGTTTCAAATTAGATATTTACTAATTGAAGGAATTGTAACATTTCAAAAGCCTTTTTATATTTGACTCAATTGCAGAATCTATTTATTTTTTACCATGAAATGTACCAAACAATGAAAAATTGACAATTATGATACAATGATACGAACAACAAGAGAAATATAGCATATCATGAACAATTGAATTAATTATTGTTTATATGAAATATTTACGAATTCAATTCACATTTGATTTATTCATGTTTAAAAGTGATTTGTATCTGAATTCGTTAGAAATCATTTTTGCCTCAAGCTCAAAGGCCATAGTTAGCTATGACGTTAAATATCATTCCAATGTGATACATTGTTTAATGAGCTATTAGATATTAGTTAATTATAATTATTTTTAAGCTAATATTTATAAGCAAAAGTAAAAGAAAATGTAAACAATAATGCAGAATGTCTGACTATGATATTTTAATGGTATTTTATGTCTCCTATTCAAAAATATTAATACATCAACAGTTCTTCTTCATAGTTTAAGTAATGAGCTAAATAACAGCACAGAGTATATGAAATAAGTACTATTTACCATCTAATTTAAATTTAGACAAAGGCCACAAGCTCGATAGAGCCAAATGAGCCCAGAGTATATGAAATAAGTACTATTTACCCACTGAGAGCCCACTATTACAACATACTCCATGGCAATTGCGCTCGCCTTTCGCATCGCTTATACTACACAGGATAAGTGGAAAAGTTAGCAACAATAATGCTGTTGTGAGGTATTTTAATTTTACGATGCCATTATTCGGTCGTTAATTTATTCTTTTGATCAGTAGCTGATGCCATATGGAAGAATGAGTTGATAGTAGACACTATGTAGACACGTATTTTTCTTTACAACCTTAGATTACTGTTGCTTATAAATGAAAAAATGTTTATATTTATAATATATTGTAATTAACTGATAATGTACTGATTATTTTGACACTCCAGGACATGAATTCAATTGCTGTGTATATTAAATATGTTTACCTACTCATTTTTATTTATCTAAAGGCCAAGTAGACAATTAGAAATAATTATTAAAATAATTTTTACCGAGACGGTGTCAAAACTTATTAAAAAAAATTAGAAGAGAAGTTGTGTTGTAAATATATGATTTGAGTATAAATTAATTAGATAATGACGTTAATAGTTATTGTTTTGTGAAATATAATGAATATATTGAAAGTTCGATAGTTGTACTTTGTTTTATTTTTTCTAACCTAATGACCTAAACCTCTTAGCGTACAAACATGGATCACGATCATTATTATTATTAAAAAAAAATCCTCTTATGTACCAGGTTAGCGAACTACTAAAAATAATAATGTCTACAATTTACAGCAATAAACAACAAAAACCAACACTACTAAAAATCAATAATTTTTTTATATATATATTCACGCCTATCTCCCGCAGGGGTTGGCAGAGACCACAGAGCTCCATCCGCTACCTAAACGCTACGCTACGCTAAATATATAAGTATATATAGATATTTGAAGTTCTATTAAGAATCTCTTCAATGTACCTGATTTTATCTGCTGAAGGAAATTTGCAGGAAAATTACTTCACATTAAACATGTGATATATTATAAAATTTTTAAGTGTTTTTTTTAATCAAATTGCATAAAAGTTATAAAGCGTCATAGGACGCTTGGTAGATGTGAAACATTTACGATGACTCGGCCTCTATTGTGTGCTCATGGTCACGTGTAAGAGTCCCTGTATAGAGTCGAGTGGAGGAGAGCGTAGCCTGAATCGAAACTACGTATTGGTCTATGATTTCACTCCCATACACCGCGATAAGATGAAAAGAAAAGTATTGTTTTTGGCTAATAGAAAGCTTAAAAAGTTGTTTAGCTAATCACTCAAATAAATTATCGGCAATAACTCTCCATACTATGGATCGCCAGGTTTGTTTTATGTTTTTTTTTACCTATCAAATCTTCGGTAATTCTGTTTTGTTGTTCAAACCATTGTCTGATACACAGTTATTACAATGAAACATTGGCGCCCATTTCAGTGGTGAGAGATTAGTACGATCTTGTCATAACTTTTCTTTCGCGTCAACGCTGTGTATATCATTGCTATCGATGGGTGCACGACTATTGAGTAACAAGTGACTGTAAGCAACTTGTTCGATTGGTTTATCGCTTTATTTGTTTCATTATAATTAGTTATATTAAAAGGCATAAAAGAGACAAAATGCTATTCTGTTGTGTCGTAGTCACACCCATCTATCGAAATGCCTCTGGCGGCCGTAAATTGAAGAGAATAGCGCAAACATTAAGCCGACGTACTCCACTACTGTTGATGCAAGATATATAATACCGTGGTTCATACATACCATGCTCTATGATTAGTGTTGGCAACCATACGATAATTTCATATCAACTTGTGATGTATGACAGTGATTCATTATCGTACGCAAATGTACAATAATATTTAAATATCCAAAAAATCTTTTTTCTGAATGCAATCAAATTTTATATAGTATGGGAGCTTTCCAACAATGACACAGAGCAACATACTGTCGATATTAAATATTTTGTCATTTGTATATGTTTATGAATAAATTTAATAATTGATTGAATAAATTTGGAGCCATTTAATTGTCATAAAATTTTTGAATCACATAAATTTTCGCGCCATCGTCTTTACACGGTGCACGCGTGTAAAATCATAAAATTCGAAAAATTATGTGTCGAGCGCATTAGAAATTCTTGATAATATCAATTTTGTTAATAACTAATATTTTTTTTAAATTATTTTTCGTCAGGTACGATAATCTTATGTCCCTGGTACGATCAGCGCCATCTTTCAGGTTGCCAACACTGTCTATGATTAATGACAGCTGATATCTGAAGGTGTTTTGTATAAACCTTTGAATAAAATATATCACAATTTTAGTTAATTACTTTAAGCCTACATTTGTATTTGAATGTTATTTTCAGATCACACAATGGATAAGCCGAATGTGACTATCACCGATCAACCACCACCGTATTCTGAAACTGTGCCACCTGGTAAGTTATTAAAACAATTATTATTGTACATTCTCGAAGTGCTATCGAATGAATCACAAAATATTTAATAAATATTAAGAAATTTATTGTAGTAACCTAAAATTTATATTACTATATGAATCAAACTTATTAGAACTTGTTCAAAACTAAACAAGAAAAATAGATAAGTACAATATAATATAAGACCGAGTAATGTGTGTTATGGTTTGAAATTGTTAGATTTCTTATATAAATAACTTAAGTATTTTGACGCTTTTTGATAACTATTAACTTAGTAGTAAATGATCATTATTAAAAATGACTTAATTTACCATAATTAAATCACTACTAGAGTCTAATGCCTTAAACTGGTTTAGATAATGTCAATTTATAACAAATTTGTATTTTATATTGTAACTGATATGTTTCATTCTTAAAACTAAACATTATATTTTCTGGGAGAAGCAATAGGCATTGTTTTAAGTCTGAATATGAATAATCATGTTCCAGTTTCTTATCTCAAATTCTATGAATTCTATTTATCTGAAAGTTTTTCCTGTTGTTTTTTTTTTTTCAATATTTTTTCCTTTAGTTAAAGTAATATAATTTTTGGTATTTAAATCTCATTGTGTAAGGAAGAAGTGGTTGTGTGAATAAAAACTTATTTCGAAAAGAGGTTTTTATAATCAAATAATAATTTGACTTATTTAATGTAAGAATTTTAGTAACTTGGACCTGTACTGCTGTAAACAACATGAGAATTTATTTAATAAATCTTTGTCAGATCCAAGTTTCCAGTCAATTTATTAATTCTTCAGAGAACAAAGATAACATTTATTGAAAAGTTAAAAATAGATTGTTACAATTGTAGTGTGATTGTCATGATTCATAACAATATTGTTGTATGCTTTTTAAATCAACTTATTACCCATTCAATTAATTATAATGAAATTCTGTGTCAATATGTTTTTATATGCATGATTCATGAACAGTAACTAAAAGACTATGATGTCTTTTTGTTACTGTTTCCCATTTTTAAATGTTTATATTTGTTATGATTTTTCAGCTTTGACATAGGCATCCTAGGCAGGATTTTTCTAAATTAAAAAGTACCTTACACTTTCATTTAGCCAATCTTAACTAAGGCATCTATTATTTCATTAAAGTGCTGTCAAATAAAATAGAGTTAAAGGACAAATAAACTACACAATTTTTTAAGTATTCTAATGAAATAATGATTTGTAGAAAAAATAAATTGATAGACTACACTTTTAAATTGAAATATTGTGTTCATCATCCAAATTCAACTGATTCATCTGGAATTTACTGCAAACCTTTGTACCTAACAGACCTTAAAAATAAATCTATGCTGGACACCACACATCTTAAATATTCATAATCTTTTTGTTACTGTTATTCATAGTATAATTTGTATAAAGTTTTGATTAAAAATTAGTAATTACATAATCATTAATCTCAGATTTTATAATATTACAGGTCCTCCACCTCCACCGCAGAAAGCTCAAACGCAAAGTGGGGCATATCCACCACCCCCACCTGGTTACACGCCATATGCCTCTGCGCCACCGGGATCCACCTTTGTGCCAAATTATGGTGCGACAAGTGTTATTATTACACCTCCAATAATCACCGTTGGAGCTTGTCCAGCCTGCCGTGTGGGAATTTTGGAGGATGAATTCACACTCCTTGGTATTCTCTGTGCAATTGTCTTCTTCCCAATTGGAATATTATGTTGTCTGGCAATGAAAAATAGAAGATGCTCTAATTGCCGTGTGATATTTGGATAATGTTGTCTGTCTGATGTCAACTTGACCTGGATGCCTTGGTAAAAATAATAGTTTATAAAAGTTTTAGGTTACTACAATAAAATAGAATTAAGTATTAACATTATGTCTTGAAATTGTTTATATTTTATTATACTGCTTGATTGTTTGGACATTAGTGATCAGGTAATAAATCAGATGGAACTTGAAAGGACATAAGGAACTAGATTAAAAAAAGTTAAGCAGATGATTGGATTGACAAGATGAAGAGGAGTGTGAAGAGTCAAAAATGTTAATATGTCAAGTGCCTCACATTATCTTAACATATTCATATTACACATGTGAAAAGTACTTTTAAGATCTAAATATAATCAACACCGTTGTTGATGATTTATATTTCGATTTAAGTCAGTTCTCTATTTATTTGGTGTAATTTATCTGAAAACAAGTTCTTTACGTTTTTTTTGGTGCACAGTATTATACATATTAAAAGAATTGTAATGACTTTGCCCAAAAACTACATTTAAAAATTATGATTATGATATAAAATAACACATAAATGTGTTAATTTATGTTAACTAAAAGTAATGTCATATTTTTTATTTTATGGTCAACCATAAACAGGTTTTTTTTTAAGTTGCTAATTTTTTTCAATGTATTTTATTGTACCGTAATGTTTCCGAGTTTTTTATTCACGCTAATATAGTGTATACAGCAATCTCCAAACTAAAATAGTTCATAACCAAATTTGATGTTTGTTTATGAACTTACTTTTTACATTTATGAAACATGATTATATAGTATATATATGTCTGTGTTATTTCAGTGCTATTTGTAATTTGATATTTAAAAAAATCACTATTTAAAACAACCACAATTTTAAATTACTAATAATTTTGTATATATTTAACTTTATAATTTTATTTAAAATTATTTGCAAGTTTTAACTAGTTCCTTGCTCAGGTGAAGTTTAGTAGTACAAATTTAAAAAAAGTGTCATTTAAAAAGAAGTAGTAGTAACCAAGATAATAATAAATTTTGTTTATGGTCAGTAAAAGAATTTATATTACAATTAGCAATAATTTGAATTCCATTACAATCGAAAATTTTATTTTATTAGTGATTGTTTTGTAAATTGTTATTTTTAAGTAACCAAGGCTTTCCTGTTCACATTCCGGTATTACCTGCATTAATTTCGGTACTTACACCATTATTGGATAAAATAAGTTGACAAACTTGTCAAAAACCAGAGGCAAGTGTTAAATGAAAATTTACTACTACCTACATTCAATGAATAAAACGGAAATTACTGTAAATTTAAAAATATTTTAATTTTTTTTTATTCTAAAATACATTATCTGTATATTTTTTATATTACTACGCTGGTAGTATAACTTTTAATTGAATAATTAAGTATAACATAAATTTATAAAATGTTCTTCTGAGAAGTATGATGTGATTCAAAAATATTTTCTGTGTAAGTGAATACATAGTTTTATATGATGCTCACATCTTACTTTTAATAAGTTATATGTTTTACTTTTAATAATTTTTTCATTATTATTATAAATGTATGTGTAATCTTAGTTTATAATTATATCATTTTATAATTTTGAATCTATATTTTAGATATAGATTTTCATCCCTTATATCCAAATTGACAGTTTGCCATACCTTCAATTGTGAAATATTTATCTGTGATTGACATTACATACCAAATTATTAAAATGTTGCCATTATATTGTAATTATTTGCATGTTTGTTTAAGATTTTAAACAACATCATATTAATTACTAGTTCTTATAATGTTATATTTAATTGTTTATTGTTGATATAATGTTAACAATATTGCATTACTATCATTCAAATATTATTAGTTATTGGTCATCTGTATTTGTTATTATACAATGTTCAGCAAACTGATTATATATAGGTTTATTTTGGTCGTGTTTTAATCTAGTAAACATCGAAACCGACATTAGTCCATTATCTCCAGAATTTATAAATCTGACTCTTTTGTTGTATCTACAAATGATTTCCATAAAAGTAATGCTTATATCAAAATAATGATTTTGATATTACCTAAAAATATATAAGGAAAATGGTAAGCATAGTAAAGCTGACCTTCAATATTTTTGGACTCTAAATGTAAGAACACGCATTTTTATATAAATAAGAAAAAAAGGTTACTTTTATTCATCAACATGTCCATATTATCCATATTTTTTTATTACTTTCGTTTCGCCATGGTTCTGTCAAGCACGTCAATGGTTTTCACCGCTGGCCGA
Source organism: Baronia brevicornis (assembly GCA_031353405.1). NCBI lineage: Eukaryota > Metazoa > Arthropoda > Insecta > Lepidoptera > Papilionidae > Baronia > Baronia brevicornis. The sequence goes on along the minus strand of JASFAT010002603.1, from coordinate 189,018 downwards.
ATCAGGTTGGCCGGCCATCTTACATCTTGGTCTGTGGACAAGATATATACCGTTTTATCAGATTATTGTTAATGGTTAATACATACAATAACGGTTGTTTGTTATAACCGGCCAAATAGAGCCTTTTTAATTGTAATTACTGTAAGGAAATGTTAATGATTACATTTAATTGTATACGTATATAGCGTGATATATAAAAGTTAAATTTGTATAGGTTTTGAAAATAAACGTGGAAAATAAAATTGTTTTATTTTTTTTTGTTATGCCTTCATGGTGCTTTTCAGTCTATTAGCGGCGGCATATTAAAATAAATTACTTTATAATTTTTTCTAGTAAATGCAAAGGCATTTGTCATGTCATGAGTTGCCAAATCTCATTTTTGTTTTAATAAAGGATATAGGTGATGTTTAAACTGGTAGTAACAAAACAACACGTAGTAACAAAACACCAGGTAGTAGAGTAAACTAAAAAGTTTTATTCCCACCATCTGGATGAGTTGCGATCCAGTACGGAGCGCTAATGGCTGCCACCCTGTGGAATCCTTTACCTTTAGCGGTATTTCCGAATCAACACGACATTTGAATCTTCGAAAAATAAGCCTACACATATGTGCGTTACAGGATGTCAATGCAACTGTAATACCTATGGTATCACGAATGACCATTGGCGGCGATTCCTTTCCATCAGGCCACTGACTTTCTTTTGCCCTTCTATCCCATAAGATAAATATAAAAAATGATGACAGTTACTACAACATATTAGTTCATTATTAAAATATTGGGTTGGGGATAAGTTCGTAGCGTTTTTACCGAAGAGGAAGGCAAACGAGCAGGCGTGTCACCTGATGGAAAGCAACCAACGCCGCCCATAGACATCCGCAACGCCATAGGCAGTGCGAAAGCGTTGCCGACCTCAAAGGAAAGTGAAATTATGGGAGTGGGAGGGAGATTAGGAATGGGAGTAGGAGCGGGAAAGGGAGGGGTTTGGGCCTCCGGAACTCAGACCGCTCACCGCACGAAGCGCGGTAGCTAAGCTACCACTCAGACGCCGGTTTTTTGCGAGAGTGTGGTACTTCCCCGGGCGAGCCGGCCCAGTCATGCTCCAGACAAATAATATGCCATTCTTGACAAAGTATTCGTCTGCAGCGTGGCTCTACCACTTTTAAACAAAAAACAATAATTATATCAATAATTTAATCAATTATATATTCGCCGTTGCTGTTTATAACCTCTTCGCTACGAACTTATTCCCCAACCCAACACTAGCACTAGCTGGCAAGAAGGCTAACGAGATATAGTTATTTTTAAGAATTTTATATCTTGGCCAAGGGCTCTTTAAGTCCAGCCATTGGCTAATTTACTTGTTTTTGGAGATATTTGATCTATCATTTAGTGTTTAGTATCATAAAGTTAGGTTTTTCTTTAAGCTGACATCCTTTGCACTTAAAGCAAACCGTTCGTAACAAAAACAAAGTTCCACCGACATTAACGAGTTTAGACAGAGGAGTGCTTACTGTTTATTAGTTCTTCATTGAATATCCATTATAAAATTAAAGGGTAGATAATCTATAATTATATTTATAACAGTATACGTATAGTATCTCTTTTTATAGTTACAGATTGCTATAAGGATAAGAAACACTGGTTATTAATAGGTAAGTTTAACGACTAAAGATTGCATTATATTCATATTTTACGAACCGTCATAAATGGCACTAACTGCGGTTTAGTGTCTCACAAAGTCTGATCATAAAGATGGAATTATCGATATATTTACGACAATATGACATTGAAGGTAATCCTCGCGATCGTTAAAGCACTCCGTATCAGCGTTTAGGGTGTGACGTCATATTTTGACAGGTATGGTGACGTACCTTTCATATTTTTATTGCAATTACTTACTACGAAACTTTCTTCGGAATCGGTTCACCAGTCTTACAAAGAGTAAACCAGACAGATAGACAAACTTTATTTACTAATTTACTAATTTTGCTATCTGGCCGATAAGCATATTATATTAGTATATAACACGTAGGTATGTATTGACGTTTGTATAAGATTTCGACTCGAATTGCTTCTTATAAAGAATCAAATCCGGTGATAGAATACAGACTTTATCTATCCTTTGCGCCTCTATTCTACGTCCCTTTTTTTCTTCAATGCTGAGGATCGTCACCCGAAATGGAAGGTGGCGGCGTTATCTCTAAGTAAATATGTTGCCGCCAGTTCGTCTCTTTCTACGCATCGCTTGTAGCTTCCTGTGTGGGTATCTTCACTATGTCTGTTATTTGATTTGCTCATCATGTTCGCCTTTGGACAGGTCTTGTGACATTTGCCTTCAGTCGTGAAATATTGCGTTTTACGTTTTCGGGCTCTTTCCAAATAATGTAGCTAAGGTATCTTAGGACGCGCCGATATATACCTACATTAGATAGTGTCATATAACGTATTTTTTATGTAAGTTAATTAATTATGTTATTGACTTGAAGATACCACTACTCTGATTCTAAATTATTTCAATGTACGGGTCTCAAAATACTTTTTAACCCTATTTTATATTCTGTGAAGGTTTCAAGCAAATTCTCTCAGTGGAATCAAATAAATAGCAAGTTGTTTTGAAGTCATGTCACATCAGTTCAATTATGATAAAATGTTTCTGATGTTTTCTTTCGCTATTATTTTGTTAAATTGGGTGAAACATTTATTGTTTTCCTTGAAGTAAATGTCAGCAAAGGTGCCCCTGATAGGCTCAATCGAATTCTCTTTAAAACGTTTGGGAGACAATAAGGAGCACAATGTGTTAAGTAGGTAATGTTGCTTCTATAAGCGAAGGTGGACGTTACAGAATTTCGAAAACTGTTTTCGCTTATTTATATACTCTTGTGTAACATTGTCTTTTTTATCAAAGACTGTGTTAAGTGACGGTGTTTAATTCATTTTCTTAATATCATCTTTTACATAGTACATAAATATATATGTATAAAAAACATGATATGAAACAATCTATGACACATACGTATATGCGGGACATTATCAGGCACATTGCCAACGCATTTCTGAAGAAATGGACATTTATTCGCCACGACTGGCCAAAGCAGATTGACGGGAGGCTTTTTCTTCATGAACTAAATATCTGTAGGGCATATATATTTATATACATGTACTTATACAATAATTGAACCGTCAACCCAAAGACTACAAAAGTGCTAACGTCGCCACTGCGTCACCACGCTTGTCCTTGTTGTTAATATGCTTTTGTGTTGTTAATATGGTTTGCGCTCAACAACCACAGTGAGACGTACATATGTATACAAGGCGTGTATTCTGCTATTCACAAACAATAAACATCCATAGAGTAACGAGGCCAGCAAACAAAGGGCAAAATGTTTGTGTCATTAAAACAGTAACGCTTCGTTAACTTACTTTCAAACGTGAACTTAATGAGACGCGGTAGGCTCTTACCATGACCCAGCCCCGGTTACCGAAATGCCGAAAGAACCTAAAATAAATTATGATATGGAATAAAATGTAGTCGATATAAAAAGTAACCATGCTGCAGGCGAAATTTTCACATCTACAGCATGTATGGGTCGTTTGTATTCTCTTACGGTGCCAAAATAGGGACACTGACAGTTCAGCTCGAAAGTCTGAGCTTATAAAGCACATCTGCTTTATAAGCTCAGACTTTCGGAGTCTCTGGTGGATGTAATCTATATATATATATATATATATATATATATATATATATATATATATATATATATATATATATATATATATATATATATATATATATATATATATATATATATATATATATATATATATATATATATTTATATATATATCTATATCTATATATATATATATATATATATATATATATATATTAGGTGTACAAATAAGTTTCCGCAGTTTTTTATAAAAAATTAGGAATTTATTGTAAAGGAAAAGTACATTACGTTTTATTCAAAGTATTTTCCATCATTTGCCACTACTTTTCCCCATCTTTCTGGCAACATTCGGATACCCCGTCGAAAAAACTCTTCATCTTTTGACGCTATCCACAAATCTACCCAATTTTTGGTGTCTTCATATGATGTGAAGCGCTGCTCAGACAGACCATGTGCCATCGACCGGAACAGGTGATAATCAGAAGGGGCTAAGTCTGGTGAATACGGCGGGTGGGGTAAAACTTCCCAGTTGAGTGTTTCCAAGTATGTTTTTACCGGCGCCGCAACATGTGGACGAGCATTATCGTGTAAAAGAATAATTTTGTCGTGTCTGGAGTAGTAATGGGCGCGTTTTTCCTTAAGTGCCCGACTCAATCTCATCAATTGTGTTCGGTAGAGAGCTCCAGTAATGGTTTCGCTTGGTTTCAGCAATTCATAATACACGACACCAAGCTGATCCCACCAAATACACAGCATGAGTTTTTTTCCATGAATATTCGGCTTAGCTGTCGATGTTGATGGTTCGCCGGGCTTAACCCATGACTTTCTCTTCTTTGGATTATCGTAGTGAATCCATTTTTCGTCACCAGTGACTATACGATGCAAAAACTCTTTTTTTATTCCTGGCAAGCAGCATTTCACTCATGCATAATCGGCGTTCAACGTCTCTCGGCTTTAGTTCATATGGAACCCAATTTCCTTGTTTTTGAATCATTCCTAACGATTTTAAACGATGTGAAATTGCTTGTTGAGTCACTTGTAGAGTAAGTGCAAGTTCTTTTTGCGTTTGGGACGAATCTTCCTCCAATAGTACTTCTAATTCCATGTCTTCGTACACTTTCGGCCTTCCACTGCGTTCTTTGTCTTTAACGTCAAACTCACCGTTCTTAAACTTTTGAAACCATTCCTGACAACTTCTCTCACTTAAAGCAGCTTCACCATATGCTTCTAGAAGCAATCGATGCGCCTCAGCTGCAGATTTTTTCACATTAAAGAAGTAAATCAAAAGTTCCCGCAAATGATGCTTATTCGGAATAAAACTTGACATTTTTGCACGAAAAAAATTACGTGATGCTGATACGGAATCACTAGTACTTTAAGGTTATGGTGTTGCCAGATGACTAAACTTGGGATATTACGTTTTACATCTGACAATTTCTCCATAACCTTCTGGTGGGGCCATCTTTTGACAAACCGCGGAAACTTATTTGTACACCTAATATATATATATATATATATATATATATATATATATATATATATATATATATCTATTTTGTTAGTTTCTCGCTCGACTAATTTGAATATTTTTTTTGTTTTGTTTGCTTTTATACAGGGAAGGTTTATAAATAAAAAATACAGGGAAAACATAAAAGACCAGCTTGAAAATGAAACATTATTTTTTTCCTTTTAATCCAATTACTTTCAATAGATGGCGTTCGTGACGGCTTTATCATCTAACGGACTGGTTGTTATACAAAACTGTCGTTTCTTTTGTGCAATTTTGAAAAGTATTGCATACCTAAATTGTACATAAATTGTAGGTGAAACGAAGTTCACCGGACCATCTAGTTCGGAATAAAAAATGCGCCAGAGAGACACTAGGCCGGAGACGATTGTCGAAGAATCGTGATCCAACTATTGAAGTAGACGAGCGCTGGAGTGGAGATCGCGTTTGGCAAACATAGCATAGGATGCCCTCCTGCTAGATAGAACGACGATCTGCGCTGGGCGGCTCGCAGAGACTGGATGCTTGTAGCCGATGATCGGATTAGGTAGTGCGCCTTGGGTGAGGCCATGTTTAACAGTGGACTGTTATGGGACGACACAATTAATAATAGAAATCTAAGCTCGTCATCTGTCATCTCTGTTGTTGCATACATACATAAACTTGTATGTATGCAACAATAGAGATGACTGTCGCTTGGCTTAGTTATAAAATTAGAGTAAAAATAGAGTACCTGACTTCCAAGCCAAGGATTCTGTGTTCAAATTCCGATCGAAACTGAAATTTTTATTGTAATCATACGACTTCAGTAAAAAAATATTTAGTTTTTTGGGATTCTGATATCAATTGTTATTTAAACCTTATGAATGTAATACCTGCCAATATTTGTAAAGGTGAAAATACAAATGTCGGGAGGTACTCGGAAGTATTCTCGTTATATATATTGGCGTTTTAAGCACATAGTGAGCTCACTATTATTTGTATGTTACACGTCTCAGTGAATGTACTTCCAACTTATCACAAAGACTGTCACAAAGGTCTGCATACAAAGTGTCGCGTGTACTCGTACCGCAGGCTGAGGTAGGAAGACAATGCCGTAACAGGGCGCTACTTACATCGAAATTACACAACGAATGATAATATCTCACAATAAATAAATCCATCATATCCGAGAATTACTTGGATTAATATACATGTATAATAATAATCTTTGTATTTCTATGTATACGCTATATATTTTTCTCCAATTATAATCAATACATAATAAGCTCAAGTTAAAAGAAACTATGCTTGTTCTACAACTTTTATTTTAAAAACTTTTTGAAGTGAAAACGTCTTTAGCACCGTTTTGATATGAAACTCGATGAAACGAAAAAGCGACACTACATAGGGACAAATATGTACATCTATATTATTTATCCTGCGACAAATTAGATTAAATACTGAAGGTTTTACTTCTAGGGCGTGAAGTTCACACGTTTTTTTAGCAAAAATGGTTTAAATAAAAATTCATCCATAAAAAATGATATGTGAATGTTGAACTAACATATGACGCAAGTGAAGTCTTTAAAATAGCAGTAGAGTGCAGTTCATTGTGTCAAGTGAGAGATTTCACGTGAAATAATAAACTGTTGTATGGAACTGAAAAAATGCATTTGTGTATTGAGCACTTTTTCTATTTTTTTATATAAAAAAAATAAATGAGTTGAAAATGTTTTTGACGTAAACGATATGTGGGAAAATTTTTTAAACCGATCCATGCACTCTTTTATATACTCATCTTTATCATCATCATCAACAGCCTGCGAATCATCCTATCATCCTTTATATATTATATACATTTTAATAACTAGCAATTTAATGCAACAATATCAATCATTTTATTTTTTATAAATAAACAAAAATATGTAGTAATTAATTTATATAATATATTTTTAAACAATTTTAATTATAATACAATGTATATTAAGTTATTAAAGAAACTATAATGTATAAAAATATTTAAATAAAGTTCGACTGTTTACTATGGTCCCAATAATTATTGTACGATTTAATTTTCATTATATGTTATTTTTTATTCAATCTGGCTTTGAGTTTTTGTTATCAATCTGTTACTAACAATATTAATTGTATCTTTCGGTGTGATAGGGGGACGAGTACGTTAATGCCTGTGCCTTTAATTAAATGGAAGCAGTGGCCGGAATCCTGAGCAAAATTACACATAATAGTCCGTGGTGTAGGTTTATATTATTTTGGGCGATTGTTATTATAGGGCTTGATTAAAAATTATTATTTTGATCGAAATATTTTTGATTACATTTTAGATTTTATTTTTCATAACTTTGTACTTAAATAAAACAATGATTTTCGTTTAAGTTCGTTGGTTTGTTGTGATTGTAAAATGTATAATAATGAAAATCAACATAAAAGCTTAGCCTTTTTTGATTTTGCCAGATTTATTGTTTTTCATTTCGGAAGCAATTTGACATTTTGATAGAGATATTGCGGGCTCGTCGATTGTTATAATCTTTGCAGTATAACGGATTTCTGACTTTAGAAGTTCCAAATTGAATTTTTTATCCTCTCTCTTCGTTTCGGCGAAATTTGACGCATAATGAATTAATTTATATGTATGAAAATAAATCCCTTGTAAAATTAGAAAAATAAGAAAGAAAAGTTATTTTTTATTCCATTATGATATAATGATAGTACCTAAGGCAGCCATAAATATTTTGATAATTGATGAAAGATGAAATGCTCGTTATTAAAACATTGTTCTTCGTAGAATAAATATATTTTATATAGTGAGAGTAGTTTTGGTTTTTATTCGATATATTACAAAATATTTCCTCTTCGTTTTATAGAATTTTTAAAAGAAAAGTTCACGCGTTTTGCTTGAAAGGCAAAAATGTGATAAAGGATGTTTTGTAATGTTATTGAAAGACACAAAAAAATGTTTGTATGAGTATACATAAAAAAAGATAAATTGTGAAAGTTTTATACGATACCTTTATTCAGTAATTATTTTAATACTTATTATTTTTACAAAGTCGAAAAAATTTAAATAAATCAATTTCTCAAGAGTTTGCGCGTATCCGCTTGTCTTTATGGTCAAATTTATTAATAGGGTCGAGGCACTAATAAATATTAAGTCTACTAATAAATATACAGCACAGAAAGATTATTAAGCAATAAACCGTTATGATTATGCATTACCTGTAGCATACTTATTTTGTCCTTATTGTCAAATTTATTAATAAGGTCGAGACACTAATAAATATTAAGTCTAAAAATAAATATACAGTACAGATAGATTAATAGGCAATAAACCGTTGTTGTGATTATGCATTACCTGTAACTGAGATACGCAGCACAGTAAGCTGGAGGATTTTTTCTTGAATTTCGGAACGAACCCTTATCGTTTTCGCAATAATGAGGCAGCGGGTGATCTTCATCGCTTTTCACCGCTGTAATGGGGTCGAGAGTGCTCAGTGCGAATGACTGAATTACTGGCCGACTGAATCGCTAACTCTGCAGACCTGAATATACTGGATTAAACTTGAACGTTATTTATTTATTCATGAACTGAGTAATTGTCATTAAAGTAAATTACTACAATAACATTAAATTTCAAGCACATTCAATTAAGTAAAACATATTAGGTCAGAATATTCTTTAACTTCGCTGCTAATTAAGCAAATATAATATAAAAGCAGTTATAAAAGAAACGTTTCATATAATGAAATCTTCTTTATTTTAGATGAGGGGTCAAATGAGTAAAAAGATGAACGAGTGATAGGGAATCACCGCTGCTGAAAGACATCAATAACATCAATGAAACTGACACATGGACAGTTTTATTGATGTTATTGAGTTTGCCAGTTTAGAGAGTTTGCCAGTGAGTAAGATGCATCTTGAGGAAATAGAGGGAGAGCTGAGCTGAGAAGAGGTAGGTTTTCAAGGAAAACCTCCATTTTTACTATTACCACCAGGTAGGGTCGGTAGGGTAAGACCAAAGAATCTATCTTGACCAAATTACCGAAGTTTTTAGGAAAGGTCAGATCAAAAGTAGGAGGAGAGTAACGAGTGTCGACGAAGCAAGGAAAGTATGCCGAGATCGTAGCAGATGGAGATCTGTGGTCTCTGCTACCTCTACGGGAGATAGTCGTGACGATATGTATGTATGTATAAATAAAACACTGTATTAGTCGATATTAAGCTCTCCACAAATAGGGTGGCTCCGTGCCCAGCAGTGAGACATATATGGGCCGTAAAATAAATGAATAAAATCCAATCAAATAACTTTTCCCTTACCTGAATGTCTCACAACAACATGATACATGACGTGGCGTCGTCTGATCCTATAATGCTAACATTTTCAAGGAAACAAGGAAAGTATGCTGAGATTGTAGCAGATGGAGATCTGTGTCTCTTCCTACCCCTATGGAAAACAGGCGTGACGATATGTATGTATGTACCATCAGATTTGTGGTCATGCAAATCTTGCGAAGTACACGCTAGCTTCTTACGTTTCTTTCTTATATTAATATGCATTAGTATGTAACACCACTGATTTTCATTTACTTTTTCTGTACTGCAATATATTCCAATAATTGGGCATAAATTAAACAACTTATTTTAAATCTATCAGTTTAGCATTTTATCTTACTTTTAGTAGACTATTTGTTTTGTCACTGTATTTTAGAAGACGAAATAGTTTATTCTATTCTATTCTACTTAAACGAGAAACAATTAAACGTGTAAAATTCATCTTAATTTTACACGTTTGTTTCTCGCATCATATGCTTTGGTGATGTTACCCATATTTATTGATCGAATGAATTGATTTGATTAATGATCAAAAGCAAAACTTCTTTTGATTTAGGAATATTTGAAACAAATTTGCTTATGCATCATATGAAGCATCTCAATGGTTGTTCAATAGTATTACAATATAAAATCGAAAACAAAGCGTTACAAAATTATATTTTTGTGAAATATTGTCACAATAATGAAACAAAAAGCGGCTTTGGACTTTTTTAGTTCCTACAGCGGAGAGAATGAATAGAATTCGTAATAAGGAATGACTGTAATGCCGTAAATATGAAGTAGGTAGCTAGCTAGCAATTCTTTTGCCGTTTCTGCCTTTAATTTTAGTCGAGAACTCTTGCCCTGGTGGCTGAATCAAATACCAAGAATGTATTAGAACGTTTAAAAATTTAAAAAGTGGCTGTGGAAAGATTAGGTTGCAGCTAATTGTTTCGTTTTTTCATTTTATATTCGGTCGGTTTATTTTTGCTTTGTGAATACAATACAAATTGTAATATAAAATGTTTTGGTAAAGGTACCATTTACACAGATAAATAAGGTATTAGGAGAATCAAATATATTGTTTCTCTTAATTGAGGTTTTATCTTTTAAATTGGAGATTTTTTGAGTTGAATTTTTGATTGTCTTTAAAAGAACTCCAAATACTTTATTTTATTTTTTTACAATCGGAATTAGATCATTCTTAAATAGATATTTATTATTTTTATAACATATATCGAACCTATTGTTATATACTTTTAAATGATTTTAATCACCTTCAAGTATCATCTGAAGTCTAGATAATATGCAGAATGTTATACATTCTGTTTAAAAAATAATACATACATAAACTTTAAGTTCAAAGAAACAACGTAAGCTCTTCTTTTTTAAATATTTAGTTGCATTTAAAATATCATCCGTTTAAATAAAAGTTGTTTTTATGGTAATCTCAACACGAGATAAAAGGTATTTATTTTGGGATACACTATTTTGTGGTATTTTATTATACTAATACAGGGTCACCTGTATAAATAGTCACACATTGGTGTTTGGTAATGCTACCGGTATACCATAAATAAAAATTTAAAAGAAGTTTACACCCCGTAGCATATTAGTATAGTTGCGTGCTACACAAACTTACTAAAAATAGATCCTGAAGAATTATTTCGAAAGCTGTAGAAGAATTTATTTCGAAAAAAAAATTCTGTCGATTTCTCGTATAGGCTTCAAACCGTTGCTTTAAAATTGAGCATAGCATAGTTTTTGAAGAAAGACATTAGCAAATAATAGATAAAACATAAAGACGACTTATTGATCGACATCAAACTTTCAGTCTCTTGAAATGATAAAATCAATCTAAGAACATCGTTTAGTCCAATGTAAATGCAAATATCTATCGAAAAAGTTTTCGATTCCTTCAGTTTGCCAAAGAAAAAAGAATCCTGCGGATAAATGAGTTATGAGAAAGTTTGATGGCACTTAGAGAACAAGTAAGAAATCAGATTTATTGAGTTTATCTTTTTGCTTTATTTACAGATTTTTTGAAGAGGTAGAAAACCGAGCGACCGACAAGCCAAGATGGACTATTTTTTAAAAAGACTAGTAATGTTAAGTTTTTTTAACGTTTATTTAAAATTAATATTTATTGTTTATACGTGTGCTTATGAAATATCTTTCACATCAATAGTCTAATGAAAGATACTAACCCAAGACCTCAATTCGTAAGCACAGTCCTTATCAACTGAGCTATTGATGTTTAGTTTCGATAGATGCATGCGTAAAATACAATAGATTAATGGGTTTATATAAAACTGCAGACACTCAAATACATATTCTCTTAAACTACAAACAAAATTATTTAGACACTAAAATGATGAAGTCAATTTACAAATATTAAACAATTAAAAATAAAAAAACAATTTGTATTCTTCAGAGTATAAACTGATTAGAGCACTATTGCCCAGTGAGCCAAAGGCTGATGTTCTGTCATCACCAGATAAAACATCTCACTAGTAGTAGAGCCACACTGCAGACAAATACTTTGTCAAGAATGGCATAATATTTGTCTGTAGCATGAATGGGCCGGCTGCCTTGGGGAAGTACCACACTCCCGCAGAAAACCTGCGTTTGAGGGTAGCTTAGTTACTGCTCTTCGTGCGGTGAGCGGTTGAGTTCCGGAGGCCCAATTCACTTCCTCTCCTCCCCTCCCATAATGACACTTTCCTTAAAGATCGGCAATGCTTTTGCACTGCCTATGGCGTTCAAGCGTGCCCATCAAGCGACACACCTGCTCGTTTGCCTTCCTTTCCCATAAAAATAATTACCAACGCCCATGGAAATCTGAAACACAAAAATGCTTGTATAGGCTCATTTCTGACGCCATTGTTGTATCAGTTCGGAAGATAAAAACGATCTCACTTCAAATTCAAACCTTGTACTGTATGTGGTCTTTATCACCATATGATGGTGCGTGCTTTATTAGTCGAATGATGTTGGATAAGTATTTAATGTACCACAAAATAGGTTCTTACTAAGCGTAAGCTAAGCGCTCTAATGAAACACCTGGCGCTGATTCTTAGCGAGAACCAATGTACCAAAATAGCAGACCACATTGATTAGATAGGTTAGAATATACATACTATATATAATAATAATAATAATAATAAATTTTAATTCAGAATTACATCAATACCTGTAAGGTATATGTTAATTACGTTAGCTAGAATTGATATCATTATTTATTTTATGCAATAGACAAAAATTAATTTTATACGTATTGTGGCACTATCTATTGGCGGATTATGTAAGAATAATTTTGGTTTAAATAAAATAATTATAATAATTGTAATTTGTGGAAAATAATTATTTAGAATTATGTAATATTTTTGCTGTAATTCCATCTGTTTGATAAAAAATATATTGTTGCTATCCTGAAGCAAATCTATTTTTAGATTCTTTGTCCGTTGTTTATTGTCTTTGTTCGCCGTCCCGATTTTGTGTATAAAAGCCAAAATACATTCGGGGCCACATTCATTCTAAATCAAACCGCTGAAAACAGCGAAATATAATATATATTTATTCCAAAGAATAAAATCGAACCAGTAACCATTGATTCTGTAAGCAGTCGCTTTGCTTCTGAGCTAATTAGGTGGTTTAATTTGTTCAGTGGTGAAGTTAGTCGTATGTCTTACAGGTTTTCTTTTCTAGAATTCTAAATTTGATTGTCTGTTGTTGTGATTTGTGTGTTTGAATAACCCACACAGGGAACTTTATCCTTCGGCTTTCAAATTGTATTTATTACATGACATCATCACATAACAGATTTACAGTAAAATGGGCTGGATCCTTAAGTGGACAAAAGTTTCTAAATTGCAGCATTTCGAAGGTTTCCATTAACCCGGGGCCCCATCTGGGGTTTCAACGCTTTGTGTAGAAAGAGTAAATTACTTCGTAAACTTCATGCACCTTGTTGTTTTGATGTGAATCATTTTAGTAGATATAAATAACATAATGTGTTTGTTGGGGCCAAGAGGATTAAATGTACTGTGATTACATTAATTATAATCATACCTAATTTTAATAAGTGTTTGCTTTTGGCAACCATTGCCTTATGGGCAATTAACATATCATTATATAGGCGACAAATGCAGATCTAAAGATTATAATGTGAGATATTATGAGGATATGCTTTAATATTGAAAATTTTAATATTAACATCTGAAAAACTTACGCTACTTTTTTTTCTCTTTTATTATTTTGTCTTATTCGAAAAAAGTTATGAGACCCAGGTAAAAAATGTTCAATATCATTTTCAGCTAACTTTTGTTATTGTTATATGTACACTACCTCAACCTCAAACAACGTCAATGGAGTGGGTAACAAAGGCTTTCAGTCGAACGGCGTCGCTACTGGAGCGGAAGCTTGCAGTAGCAGATAGCGAAGCAGGAAGCACTCTAAACAAACCTCGCTGCAGTTGTGAACAGGTTATTGTTCAATATACTCTGAAGACTGGCTCCAATTCTTGTTTTTAAGAAAATTTTTTGTAATTAAGAATATAATATTGTTCATTGCACACGAAAATACAAAATAGTTAGAAAAAAAGAACAGAAAAAGAATAGTTACAAGAAAATCCAATCGCGGTACAATGGGATGTGTTATCGTTTAATTGGATTTCATCCAGACAAATTGATAAATATATACAGATAAATAAATAAATATATATATATATATATATATATATATATATATATATATATATATATATATATATATATATATATATATATATATATATATATATATATATGGATGGATAAATTGAACAGAAAAGTATTTAAACCGTAGTAGTTAATGCATAAACTCTATTGTATTCATTGATTTAATTTTAATTTAAATATATATTAATGACCAATCACTAATTCACGTGCCTGTTGTCACGTGCAGCTTAGCCTATCTTCTTTTTCGCCCCCATACATGAAACGTACTATCCCCGTGGTTCTAATATAATATGCCGGGTGCAATACATTTATTTTAACTTAAAAATATCTATTGTTTATTTATGTATAAGATTTCTTATATTATATAGGCGTAAATAATTACATATCCAAGTGTTTCGTTTATTTAGGCAACATAACAATAGCTTTGTTTACCGTTACGAAATTACTAGCAGATAACAACCCTTATAATATTACATTAGTGTGTAAACATGTTTCGTTACCTTTATACTGTTTACATTATGGCATTATACGAATTAATAAATGGCAAATGGTGATCGATATCAAAAGCCCATAGTTAGTAGTCCATAGCTAGGCGTTGCCCTCTCTCAGAATTGAGGGGTATTGTTTTCTTTTTATAGCAGAGTGGGTTATAACGAGTCAAACTAGTCACCGAAATAGCTCTTCAAGTTAGCAGTTTAGTTAGTTAGTTTTTCGGAGAACTTAGTCGTTGAAGAACACAATTGCTGGAGCGGTGACCTCGTTTAGGCAAACGTAGTATGGGATGCTCCCCTGTTATAGTAGTGTTAGGTGGCTGGCAGAGACTGGATGCGTGTAGCCGAAGATCGGGCTAGGCACCTTAGGTGAGGTTTATGTGCAGCAATGGACTGCCGTAGGCTGATATTTATTATCAAACCATTTGCGAGAAAGTGACTAAAACAGGTTTATAAATACAACTGCCACTCCCCCTCCCCCGCCCACTCCCACTCCCACTCCCATAATTTCACTTTCCTTTAAGGTCGGCAACGCTTCCGCACTGCCTATGGCATTGCGGATGTCTATGGGCGGCGTTGGTTGCTTTCCATCAGGTGACACGCCTGCTCGTTTGCCTTCCTATGACATAAAAAAAAACTTAATGCCATTTAAGAATACTTGCCTAATATCACATCTTAAGCCTAAATACACACCATTCAACGCGCTAAGTCGTAAACCGTGTACACACAGTAGTTCCATTTGTAAACGTCTGACAAACATCAATATAACGCTCTCAACAAATTACCGGCAAGCCAAAGCTTGTCACACAAAAATCACAGTTACATAAATATATTTCAATTTAATTTTTATAAATTCATTGCGTTTATATATTTTATTTACTATGAAGGAAATATTTTATTTATTATTAAAATTATTATTATATATTCACGCCTATCCCCCACAGGGGTTGGCAGAGACCACGAGCTCCATCCGCTGCCATTCATCGCAGCGAAACGGCTCGTCATTGGTCGCTTTTCGCCCTCGTGAGAATCAGGACGTGACGGGTGGCGAACCACGTCGCCGTCATTTTTCGACAAATTAGGTATATTAAATTCGTCTTTTAGTGAATGCCACGAGCCGCAAGGGAGGATGGAGGTCAGCCCCAGCAGAGCCCTGCATGCTGAGGTAAGGCACCATAGTCCCCGGGGGAGCTCGACCCCGGGGTGATGGGCACGCTTACGACTAGGCTCGCCCCTAGCCACGCATCCATTGGCACGGCAGACCGTGGATTGGCGGAGAGGAAGGGAAAGGATAGAGAAGAAAGGAAGGGGCAGGAAAGGAAATGTGGATTAGGGGGGTTACCAGACTTGGAATAAACATTTAAAAATCCATATAAATATTTATTCCGATGCGGGAATCGAACCCGCGACCATTGACTCCGCGAGCGGAGGGCCCCGCCACTGAGCCAATCGGTATTATTAAAATGAAAAATAAAATCAACATAAAACAATTTAGAAATTATTTTTCAAAGCCAATATATGTCCCACTGCTTGGCACGGGCCTCCCCATTTCAGTGGGAATGGACATTAATCCTTCATGCTTGTCCAAGGCGTTTTGACGGTACATCAAGGGACTGACTTGAACGTTGCATATATAATGCAATATTTATTGAAATTGAACCGCAATAAATAGCTCAGAGTTTCTTCACTGAGCCATTTTGGTCAATTAATAATCAAAATACTGAACTATTCAAGTTAACAAGTTAAACGATTCGATCAGTTAGTTAACAGTTGAAAGGTCCTCTTTACCAAAACTAGGCCAAAACAGTTAAAGAGTTACCAAGTTAGACTACACAAGCAAACAGTAATTACGCTGCAGAGAGATGTGAAACTAAACCATTAACATCCGTCCGATCTGTAGTTAACAGGTGAAAAAACATATATTATATTTTTGGGAGAACAGGCGGCGAATAGAATGGTTCTTACTTCACTACGAGAACAGTAAACGCGAATATCGCTGAGGCATGAGTCAGATAGCTATCGGGGCTGGAGATCTTCAGATAAGTAAACTAAGAAAAGGGGAAAACCTATGCGCGAGCGCATCCTCGTCTTGAGCCCCTTAATCAAGATGGCGCCTCTCTTTGTGTCAAATATTTTTTAACAGGAACTTTTCGTTTCGCATCGAAACCGGTCGTTACGTGTTATCTTCACCAAAACCCTGCACGTAGTTATAAACTTAGTTATGATGACCTACAGGTACCTGTTTTAATGGGAGATTTTTGTTCTAAGTACATTGTTTTATTTTTGATTGATGTTGTTCTTTATGAAAAAGATAGGCACCCCAGCAAGCTGGGTAAGCAACCACTTTCGCCTATTAACATTTGCAATACTAAAGCCACTGTAAATGAGTTGCCTACTTGAAGGTTAGCTTATGAATAGCAGGAGGGAAATAAAGAAATAAAAAAGTAGACAGGATTTGGGCTTCGTAATTCCGCACTCACCGTACAAAAGATGCAAACACGATAAAATGCTACCTACCTTCTTATTCCCCTGGCCCTACAGCCCAGGATGAGTTGTGGTCTCCTCCACAATTCTTACCCATTTATCCCTATTTTTATCTTTTGGATAAAATGCTACCTATGCTTTGCTACTTATCTTTCGGTTTGGTTCACTTTTCGGTTGTCTTCCGTAGAGTCTGCTATGCTTCGTCTTGGGGCACGTGTCGTTTACAAGATGGAAAAGTGATAATGTGTGTTTAGTGTTGTGTGTAGTGGTTGGTGGGTGGAGAATTGATGGCCGATTTTCGGTAAGTTTTTGGTTTAAGTTCCAAATAAATCCACTTAACCCAACGGAAAAACACACATTATTATTTTTCTGTTATTGTTTTGCTTGTCGCGGATCTTAGCTAAGTAAAACTTCTGACTGTCCACATAGTGATGGATTTCCGCAAAGTAACGCCTGACTCCATTAATAATATATAATTTGAACTTACAGGTTGTAAACGTTAATTTATAACCTGAAAATTCTTAGTATGTATTATCAAAATAACACATTTATCTATTTTATAGGTGACATAACTATAAACAAATATCTGTATATCGCAGCTATAAATATTTGTATATCACAAATTATTTTATCTGCTAAAAGCTTTTAAACTTTGAAAAGTAACATATTTGATATATTTAGCTATTAATAGCGGCTTAAGGTTATTTCTATGTTATTTTGTATTGACATGGTTTCTATTATCTTTAGTTGATAAAACTATCAGTATCTTATACTTTCTAATTAACATTTGGATAATAATAAATGATTATAAGGTAGCAGAAGACTGGGCGCTTAATTGATTTTAGTATTGGTTTTTATTACTTTTCAAAACAAATAAATATAAATATGGATACAAATTATTTTTTAAAACTTGGGAATAATGTAGACAGATATGGCAACATTAAAGTTTCGTGTATGTAACGATTATTTAGTATATTATTTATTCTTCTTAATTTTGTAATCTGTCACAAAGGAACATCACACATTCCGCTTCTGTAATAAAACGATTCCGATAAAACATTACAATGACAAAAATTTTTTTACAAAAAGAAAAAGAAAGGATTTTAACCTCACTAGAGTTCGTATTTACTACTCTAACCTAGCTTTTATATTATATACTATATAAAAAACAATATTAAACTAATCGAGTTATTAAACTAATTTTAATTTTACGTTTTTTAAATGATCGATAATAGTAAAGTATTTCATAAAAATGGTCACAATGGCAAATACATACATATGTATACAGCAAGTTAAACTTAAATGTAGACTTTTACAAACATTGAATACTAAGAGGATAAATTTAAATATTATTGCTTTAATTTTCCTTTCTTCACCTGTACAGCGGAGCGAACTATATTTTGTTCAGCTTCGAACTTTTTAATTTTTCTTTGTTGATTACTTTTTGATGCGACGATTTAAAGTCTTAAAACCAATTAAAACCTACGTTCTGATGATATTATCCCATATTAAATATATAACAAATAATAATGGTAAAGTCATAATACAACGCCAATCGGCTGGCTTGATTGGAGAAGTACCAGAACCTTATTAAAAATTAACATTAATTGGTGGCATTATTCACCGTTACCACATTTCGTACGGTGAGTGCAAGAAATCGGAGGCAACTCATTTCTCCTTCCATTATTTTCTTCTTCCCCTCAAATTATGCATATCTTTACCTTAAGGTAGCATCTACAGTCGTTGGGCAGCCGTGATTACTTACCATCAGGTGACCCGCTTACTAGTTTGCGTAGTTCAAAAAAAAACACAAAGTTTTTCGTTACCAAATAAAACTTGCAATACCAAAAAAATATTTTTATCATACAATATGAAATTCACGGATGCATGCAGACGCCAAAATGTGTTTTATGTTTAAACAGTCTTTTCATACAATCATAACGATAGAGTGCTTATCTAGAACGTATATAATGCAAGAAAATGTGTACCTAACTAGACATATGACCACTGTCACATATAAACGAAATTTATCTTGCGGTTTTCGTGTTTTAAAACTTTACATTAATCGCGTATACTCGTATTGTGCTTAGGTTAGTGACCAATGGTTAGATTATGTCTTATGAGAGAAAGGTTCAAATCCGGCTGAAGCCATAAATCAACTACTTGTTACAAAATAGCTTACTTCTCACCGATGACCTAGCCTATGCCACTAGCATTATCTTCTTCTTCATTCTCTCTATCAATAGCAAATATTTTTAAACCCATGGTAGAGAGGGGTAGCAAACGTGGGTAACTGGTAGAAAAAATAGGTGGCTATATTAGAAGCTAAAAATTTTTAAACACGTTTATAAGTTTATTATATGTACTTATTTTGATGGTAATGTTTTGTTATTTAAAGCAAGTAAATAACTCGTTGTCCATTAAAGGTTGATAAACTCATCAAACACCTACTCGATTTGCGACCAAGTTTGAGAGCTTTTAACGTATAATGGAATTTGTGCCGCATTGCTCCGATACTAACGTGAGTTTATTATTTCAATCTAATAAAATGCAATTTTCTCATACAAAAATAGTAGTATCAACCTACAAAACACGTAGTAGGTTTGCTTATTTTAAATTAAAAAATTGTTTTTTATCCTGTCTATTCCAAATCGATTCCTAAAACCCTAAAAAAATATAATAGAATCGATTTCAAGCTTCTCCGTAAGCAAGAGTTGAAACTTAAAACATAGTTCAAAACTGGGTTACAATGCAATATTATTTCACTTATTTCTGTATTTTAATTTGATACGTTTAGTACACATTTTGCAATCGATTAACATTAATTTTCTGGTAAGTCTGAAACATAAAAGATTCCTTTCAATCTTTGAAGTCTCAAGGGCAAAAAAATATATTTATTTTTTATGATATACCATTTTTTAAAAAGAAATTAAAAGATACGCATATAATAAATATCCACCTATACTCTTACATATTTATTTTATGCGCCTGAAATGTATGTTTACCAAAATGTCTAAGGTGACAGTGAAAAGTTATATAATAGTATACTTTAATTACAAATTGTGACTCTCAAACTGTTTTAGTCAACTCAGCACATAAAATCATCAAGACAACGCCACTAACTGCGATGTAATTGGATTCCGCGACTTCAATGTTGTGTGAAACGGGCGCAATTTACGTTAAGTTGCACTTTAGAATAATTGATGACATTTAAATTTATGACTTGTGTAAACGCTTGCATAGATATAAGTGTTAAATATTTATTTATTCCTTCATGTATACTGTGTGGTTTCCACATTTCATCCTGTGGGTGTTGTGAGGTTGTCGTAGTGGTAAATAAAGGAGTAAATACCAGTATGCAAGCAGCAGAGTCTACCTGAATAATAAAAACCAATCTACACTCCCCAATCCTTTCGCCAGATTTGCAAGTAATCCCGCGCTTGGCGGGCGAATTGGGGATATTGTAAATCAGCCTAGATTTAGTAACAAGTAATAAAAAAATTAAATATTATAACATTTTCCTTTGTTTTGCTACGACCGACTTTACTAATAATTGCGGTCGATCCCTGCCAATTTCTGATCTACTATATGTATAGAAGGATGACAAAATTTAGATTCAGGATATACAACCATAATACGACACGAAATGTAGCCTGTACTGTAGGCGTTTAACTTGTAATGTAGGCGTTTCACCTGATGGAAAGCAATCAGCGCCGCCCATAGACATCCGCAGCGCCATAGGTAGTGCGGAAGCGTTGCCGGCCTTTAAGGAGAGTAACATTATGTGAGTGGGCGGGGGAAAGGGAGAGGGAGGGGGAGGGTGTTGGGCCTCCGGAACTTAGACCGCTCACCGCGCGAAGCGCGGTAGCCAAATTACCACTCAGACGCCGGTTTCCTGCGAGAGTGTAGTACTTCCCCGGGCGAGCCGGCCCACTCATGCTACAGACAAATAATATACCATTCTTGACAAAGTATTCGTCTGCAGCGTCTCTCTACCTGTTACACTTAATTTTTTTTTTAATTTTTCATAAGTGTACTCAAAATGAAACTTTATTACACTGTTTATTCTAGTTGATGACTCATACACAAAATTGACTTCTTTTAGCCACAGGCTATGACGCTGGCTATGGCTATTTCTAAAGAATTCCAAGTTAAATATTTCAACTGGATGTGAATCTCTATTAGGTCTATTACGATACATCTTTCATTGTTTCAACGAGGTTTGAAATCTGAGAAGCAGCCTTTGTCGCTAAATTATCATCATCATCGTTGATCATTCCAGCCTGCTACATATGACTTACAACACCAACTGGCACAAAAAAAATAAAACTATTTTCTTCAAATCGCGTCAGCCTAGAGAATAAGAGAGGGCGTTTCATAAAAACTGATATATGAATTTCAAATGTTCAAAAAACAAGAATTTTTACACCTTATAATCTGAGTTTGTATCAACTAGATAAACTTGATTAAGACTAACGTCATTTACGTTTCTACACTAACCATGTGCTACGTAGTGTTTAGAGTATGTGCCAATTTGTCGCAGACTCATACAATAGTACGATAAAAGTGGTATATTGTTACTTTCCAGTGCCTTTCTATTTCGTCTAGATCAAAGATTTCCAAAGTTGTGTATGTCGACTCTCTTGGAATCTATATTGACCTTCAAGGGGTCCATGTGAACTAAAAATGAAATTGGAGGTCTATGATAGACAAATAAAAATTAAGCTATGCAATGGAGCTACCATACTTATCTAGGATTTGGTTTTTCATAAATATCAAGTACACAGGAAGATTTGTTGCTTGATTTTTACTTGAAACTATAACAAATGGACCATGCAGTACATAGCAATTTTCTGTACAAACTTACCTGTGCAACACTAATATCTAATTTATCTAAATGGAGGAGTTCACAGTGCATTTCTTATTTTGGTTTCTTCAGCCAATTATTGCATATAGCATAGTGACTAATAAGTATATTTCATAAAATAGTGTATATAATTAATTATAATTTAATTTTTAATAAAATTATAATAATTTAGTTTTTTATTAGGCTGATATAACAGCTTTCGAAACCATATTTATTTTTAAAGAATTTGAAAAAATTTAAATATATAATCAATAAAGTACCTGTACTAAAAAATATAACAAGTAGTCTACGAAACAAAAAAGTTTAAGAACCTTTGGTTTAGACAACGTTATATTATATATATCACGATGGCGTTCAGTCTGCGCTCATTCACCGTTCGTTGCTACAAGATGTTAGACAGCTGATAACTTCACTGGCGTTAACAATTCTCTTGATATATAATTTATACTCATGATTGTCCCTTGATGAAGCCTCATCTTATGTATATATACTAACTTGTACACAGTTCCATTATTATTTTAATTTTCAAATATCAATCAATTACAGGCATAAGAGTCAACACCGCCCATAGACATGTGTATCACTAGAGGCGTTGCAGAAGCACTTTATCTTTTTAATCAACATTCAATATTTTTTAAATATTCGTCAAAAGAATATTGCATATTCTTTAAAGTGGAAATATCGTCTGAAAGTTTTTAAAAATAATAGCTCAAAAAACAAGAATTCATATTTTTAAGAATTCCTTAAAATTATTGTTGATATTACTAGCATTGATTTTAAATTAAGATATAATAATAAATGAGACAGCATTCGATCATGTACTTACCACTGTTTGTTCATGTAATTAAATATGTGAACTTACAGCTGGTGAGGAAACAGTCAGTAATTATCTTAATTAATTTCTTGGACTAGATAAAATATATAATCGTAGTATAATTTACTTTACAGCAGACTTTTGAAGTTAAGTTTCACACTCATATTTGTTGTATCACAGGTGGTGTACAGAAGTGACTCTCAAAGGTTATCTTTTTTATTATTTATTTTATAGCTATTTTATTTATATTATGTCTATTTTATATTTGTTATTTAAACAGGTCATAATTGTACTTTTTTCTTTTTATGAATAGAACACATAGATATATTGCTTGACTTTTATCACAAACTATAATTATCGGACGAGAAAGTGCATAGCAGTGTTATATACAAACTTACCTCTACCATACTACAATAATATTCCCTACTTAGATCAATATCTAAGTAGGGATTTTATAATTCATCTTTTTTATTTCATTTACTTAGCCAATTGCATATTATTTAAATGTAAAATTAACAATAGTTATTGATTAGTATATATAGATATAGATGGTCGGTCTGGCTGTGAATTTGGATAAAACTAAAATAATGGTAAACCACCATATTGAGCCATAACCGACCATGATCGATGGTAAAGTTCTCGAAGTTGTCCAGGAATATGTCTATATTGGCCAAAAAGTGCAATTGGACGGAGACAATTTCGAGAAATAAGCCGAGAGAAGGATACAGTTGGGCTGGGCAGTGTTCAGAAAATTTCGTCAAGTCTTCTCGTCGCCCTTACCACAAAGTCTGAAGACAAAAGTCTTCAACCAGTGCGTCCTGCCCGTACTCTCTTACGGTGCCGAAACGTGGACACTGACAGTCCGTCTCCTCTACAAGCTCAAAGTCGCTCAGAGAGAGTCAGGGGTATGGAGAGGGCTATGCGCGGGGTTTCTCTGGTAGACAGAATTCGAAATGAAGAAATTCGCCGGAGAACCAGAGTCACCGACATTGCTCTTCAAGTTAGCAGACTGAAGTGGCAATGGGCTGGACACGTTTGTCGGAGAACCGAAAATCGTTGGAGTAGCGAGTGCTGGAGTGGAGACCGCGACTAGGAAAACGTAGTGTGGGACGCCTGCTAGATGGAGCAACGATCTGCGCAAAGAGGCTAGCAGAGACTGGATGCGTGTAGCCGAAGATTGGGCTAGGTGGCACGCCTTGAGTGATGCCTATGTCCAGCAGTGGACTGCCGTGGGCTGATATTGATATTGATTGATTAGTATATCTCATAAAATTGTGTAAAGAGCTACAACAAAAATTTAAAAGAAGTACAATACAAAAGTTTTAAAATACATATTTAAATAAATTGAATCATATAATAAAATGAAATCATAAAAAATCAAATGAAATCAATTGATTAAATAAATTGAAAAAAAAATAAATAAATTAAGCAAGGGGTCAATTCATCACTTAAAATATTATAAGTGGTCTACAACTTAAAATTTTGAAACCTTTGGTGCACAGAATTGTGAGAAATTTGAATTATTTATATTGGCCAAAGAGAATTATATAACAATCATAAGAAAATTAATTAGAATAATCATAATTCTTGATATTGTAATTTCAAGGATCAAAGTCATATTTTTTTCATACCGTAAAATCATGAATGAATATCCAATACATGAAATTTCTCGAGAAAATTAAATGTCAACGCCGTAGCTCCAATACTCCCTGCAGTGCTGTTTCAATTTGCTTGTGCAGTTGAAACTGTTTAAGGCACTAACGGATTTGACCCACTTCCCGTAAGGTGAACACTTCGACTCTAACTATTCTCTAGTTTACCTATTCTTAGAATTGTTAATGCAAAAGGAATTAAGTGTTCTTACGGAATCTATATATATAATATATTCAGACTATGCTGCAGCCGCTTTAAGCATTATGGAAGGCGCTATGCTCGAAGATTCCTGGCGGATAAGATTGGAAAAGAAAAACCTCACCGACGTATGTAGTGTAGTGATTTATTTGAAGAAGCCCCTAAAGATTCCTTGTGTCGTCTTGGCACGCTACAGTAGTTCTTTAAACTAGCAAAAGGAAGGGCAATTTGCGAATCAGTATCAGTGAACCGACAACCACTGAATAGATGAGTGAAGATGTTATAAACAGATCTTGGAAAAACGTAGTGTGCACGACCCCCCCCCCTCCTCTGGCCGGAAGGAACAGCTGTATGCGCAGGGCAATAGACAGAAATAAGTTGCGTGTTGAGGAAAAGGGGGCTAGGAGAAGTCTTAGTGGAGGCTTTTGCTCAGTTATGGCCTTCTCCAGGCTGAAGACAGATGTCTCTGTCAGTCAGACTGCTATTAACTAGCAGGATTGACATGTAGGCAATGTTGAGGTAAGGTTTTGATGGTATGGTTTTGATGTTATTTTTTGGGTTAAATGAGCAAGTGTATCGCCTGATGGAACGCTGCCAACGCCAACCATAGACATTACAGGCATTATAAGAAAAATTATAGACATGGCAGATGTGTTACCGATCTTTGAGATATGGGTAGACTTGTTTTTTTGAAGGTGCCAATGCCGTATTAGAATAAAGTTTTTATATTTATTTGTAAAACCGATAAAAAAATAAATAGATCAAATCAGAAACAACTTATATGTTAAAGTTTAGATTTCAATAGTTATATCTAGACTTAATTAAATACCGAAACTCTCTTCGCTGCCTGGAATTCATTATTCTTCCCCTCGCACCACCTCGCGACTTCATTACTGGGGGTGTCGTGTGTCACAATTGAACCAAATTAAATCCGTGATGCGTATTTTCATTACAACAGTGCGTTGATTACTGCGTATAATATGAGAAGAAAAACAATTTTTTGGTAATTCTTAAAATATTCGAATGAATATTGATTTTTGACTTTTAAATATAAAGACAAATATATGTGCCTATTGTATTATTATTAACTGTCTGCAGCAGTCCACTGCTGGACATGGGCCTTCCCAAGACACGCCACCTAACCAGATCTTCGGCTTTACACATCCAGTTTCTGCCAATCGTCTTTCAGATACACATGAAACAACAAAATGACCAAGTCCAAAATTCAACAAATATTTTAATACACAGTCATCCGACAGCACTGAATCATATTTAATTCAGGACCATTGACTCGAAAACGGAAATTTAGCAACTGAGCCAATTAGTTCCTCAAACATATCCGACCTATTTGGCTTTTCATTTATAATTAAATACATAAATTCTTTACACGTACGAGTGTGCCACAACGCGCGGTGCCGTTATAAACACACATATGACAAATACAAACAACCAGACTCCGATGCGGAATTCGAATCCATGTCCTTTCAGATTTAGAAAATGAACATTTTGCCCACCTAATCTAAAAAAAGAGTGAATGGTTTCAGCGGAAACCTCACTAGAAAATGGAAAACTTAATATTAAGTTACCCCAAAACATTACTAATGGAGTCAGGCGTTACTTTGTGGAAATCTATCACTATGTGGACAGTCAATAGTTTTACTTAGCTAAGATCCGCGACAATCCTACGGAAGACACTTTTCGGTTGTCTTCCGTAGAGTCTACTATACCTCGTTTATAAGGTGGAAAAGGGGTAGTTTGTGTTTGGTGTTGTGTATAGTGGTTGGTGGGTGGAGAGTTGATGGCCGATTTTCGGTAAGTTTTTGGTTTAAGTTCCAAATTAAATCCACTTCATCCAGGAGGAAAACACACGTTATTAATTTTCTGTTATTGTTTTGCTTGTCGCGGATCTTAGGTAAGTAAACCTTTTTACTGTCCACATACCCCAAAGCAGTTTGAATGAAGTGATTTCTATTTATATAATTTTATAATGTCAATAAAAATGTACGCTTAAGTCATTACCATACAACATAAAATGTTTGTGGAATGTCTAATATGAGTTTAAGACTCATCTATGCATATGTACTCGTATATCACAAAATAATCTACTTAAAATGCAATTGTCTGCTTGAGCGCACTACGATGCTAATGAAGGCTTAATTACCACAGTGATGCACTATTTTGCATGTTTGTGTATGTATGCATGTCGTTATATATAAGATATTTGAACAGTTTATTTTTTTATATATTTATTCTTTTTATTCCTCCATCGATACTACAAGTCATTGTGTCTTGGCAGGCCATTTTTTAATTGTATTTGAATTTATAACGCTGCCGTAACATTTATTAGAAATGATTTTGTTAAAAACATTCATATAAAAACCGGCTCCAATTTACAATTATGTATTGATAATTATAATTGAAATCACTTAATTCTTTTGTCGTATTTTCTAATCCGCCTTGAACAAGCGTGGTGAAATAATTTTCATTTTTCCAGAAACGGGGAAGTCCGTACCCAGCAGTGGGATATAAATAGGTCGTAAAAAAATAAGCAACGCAACAATATTGTCTTGAAAAGTCTGTCTCAGCCATATTTCTTCTTTTATTCGTTCTTCAAAGGGCGTAAATTTTAAAAACTTTTTTATGACTTTCTATCGCAAGATTACTCTCGTTTCGTCTTCATCAAAGAAATAAAAGCTTTAATACTTTTTTGTTTTAAATCGGCTTTGTTGTAAAAGGTTGGAAATGTAATCAACTTTGCGTGTTGAATATACATTAATTTCAAAGATGACTTTACTGTTTTTGTCATACAAAGTGTGAGTTTAATAATATTATAATCTAGATTTTATTATGTTGCCTATTTGAGAGCATAAGATACTAAGTTTTTCAGGACGTGTTCTTCTCTCTAGCACTCGTCTACTCTAGCTAGCTGATTCTCCGACAGACGTAATTACCCATTACCACTCGGCGATTCATTTGCAGGCTCTGCAAATGATAATAATTAACGTAATAAAATAATTGAAGCAGATGATGACGATCCCAATGGAGTTTGCCAAAGATTTGACGACTGAAGCACTTTTTGGAATATATATATATATATATATATATATATATATATATATATATATATATATATATATATATGTGTGTATGTGTGTATGTGTGTGTGTGTTTTGTGTGTATATGTGTTTTGTGCGATAAACGTGCTTATATTTTCCACGCCTACCAATTTCTGGAGGATTGGACATTAACCCACCACGCTTGTCCAATGCGGGTTGGCGGAGTGACCAGGCTTAGAAACTGTAGGCTATATATTCATACGATATATCCATTTTAGTTTAATATCTCGAAACGCTATGTAATCATAGTTCTAGTAAGGCAGATAATTTTATTCTGAATAATATCCACTGGAGAAACTTTGAGCATATCCATCTCCACTGCTAAACATCTTTGAGCTATTAATGTAGACGGAACGTAAAACCCTTTACAAGACTTCAGTGTTTTAGGTTGTTTATTAATTTTAGTTAAACGTTTTAACTAAAATTAATAAACAACTTAAAACAAGATTCGCCCGAGCATTAAAAGGATTCGAAGTGGGGCTTCAGAAAAGTGAGTTAAGCAATAATGAATTAATTTTCCGTACGAACGCCCGCGGCTCTCGCCCCGGTGATTTCTGTTATATAGAATGAAAAATTTCCCCTTTACGAGAATTGGATCTACAAGTGATTGTATGTGTGGTATTGATTTCATATTGTGCGCGTATAAAACTATTAGGACGAAGACCTCGGAGTATCGAAAATATATATTCCACTCCACTGTTGCTTTTTATATGAAAGAGATATGAAAACGAGTAAATGGGTTCTCTGATCGTGAATAATCACATGCAATACTAAAATCACTACTGATGTAACCCTTAAATGTACCCTTAAAACCTTAGAGTAAGGATTTGAACAATCGAAGGTGAAGCAGGCAAGCAAAAAAGAGAAAAGGAGAAGGAGGAAAGATTTGGGTCTTAGAATTGCTACACACATCGCATCCACTACGCTAATATAGAAAAATGCTTCGACGTAATACCGATCTTCTATCAACAGTTATACCTTCTAGCCTGCCCTTTCATCTGCTACTCATAAATCTTGTAGTTTTTATTTTTTTTCCATAGCCCATTATGTCCCAGTGCTAAGCCTCCCCATTTCTGAAGGACAGGACATTAACCCACCACGCTTGCTCAATGTGGATTAGTGGGATTATGAGACTTGAAATAAAAATCTGAAGTCTTTATATATATTTATTCCGATGCGGGGATCGAACCTACGATCGATGACGTCGTGAGCGAGGGGCTCCACCACTGACACAATTGGTCGTCGAGTTAATTTATTAATTGTATACCTTGCATACAATAAATAAATTGACTCATACGCCACATATTGTACAATATTATTGATGTGAAAACATTAAGAATCTTGCGAACCGCAAAGAAGTATGCGATACGGATTAAAAAACAAAATTAAATTAATTTTTATACTGAAAATGGTTGGAAATAACAAATATATATATATATATATATATATATATATATATATATATATATATATATATATATATATATATATATATATATATATATATAGTATCATATATCATTTTAGATCATATATTATATATATCATATACATTTAACATTTTAGACCTTTGATGCCAATTAGCTAAATGTTTGTTTGTTTTATTTACCTAACATAACTTCAAACACTATAAACTTTAGTAAAGGCGTTAGAAACCCACCATAGACCATGCTTAACAATTGCATTAACTTAACACCTTTAAAGTTTACTGAAGACCGGTCTGTCGTAACATTTTATGTTATGAGAGCGATTAATACTTACAGGAGTTAGCAGAAATTTCTTATGTACCGTCAACTAAAGTTTCTTTAGCTATTTGTTATATCTCATATTTTTTTATATTATTTTTTACTTTTACAATTATAAATAGACTTTAATTATTAACTAATGTCATTTTATTTTCAATTAATACCCTAAATAAAATATATAAACTACACTTATTAGGCGATAATTTTAATATACTAATTTAACAAACTATTGTAATTTTACGAAAGGTTGCCAAACATTGGGGGAATAATAAAATTTCAAGATATGTTAATCAGGGCCAGATTTAGATAAAAAGAGGGTCTAGGCTACTCCACTTATGAGGCCTTTCACCTCTTATTTTTAAGTTGATAAATTACATGAGCGATAATAAAAAAATATATCATTACTGTGCAGAGTATTGAACGAAATATGTTGTTATTGGTACTAACCTATATATATTTTCAAAATATTGAATTGAACAAGATTATTAATGGAGTCAGGCGTTACTTTGCGGAAGTCCATCACTATGTGGACAGTCAAAAGTTTTACTTAGCTAAGATCCACGACAATCAAAACAATAACAGACAATTAATAATGTGTTTTTTCCTGCTGGATGAAGTGGATTTATTTGGAACTTAAACCAAAAACTTACCGAAAATCGGCCATCAACTCTCCACCCTCACCGAAAAGTAGTGTCAAGTAAGATACTACTTTTCAGTTGTCTTCCGTAGTCTACTGTACTTGAAGATGCCTCGTGTTGGGGCGAAACACGTGCCGTTTACAAGGTGGATAAGTGGTAGTGTGAACTTACCGATTTTCGATAAGTTTTTGGTTAAGGTTCCAAATAAATCCACTTCATCCAGCAAAAAAACACACATTACTAGTTTTCTGTTATTGTTTTGCTTGTCGCGGAACTTAGCTAAGTAAAACTTTTGACTGTCCACATATGAACAAGATTAAACCAAAGTCAATTCAGATAAATTTGTTTCACAATGATTCGCATTCAAAGTAGTATTCAAGTTTAAGTATAAAAACTTTATATGCGAATTATTATGAATTTTAAGTCTTAAACTAAACCATGAATGAAACTTTATTCAAAACAAAGTCCAGATCCAAACCACACAGAAACGAACAGGATACAAAACTAATTTATAATATTGAGTAATTATTAAATAGAGTAATTTGTTTTTGCATTAGTAGCTAGTTGTACTTGCTAGTGTTGTGATAATTTTATTACATGTTCATTATAAATGAAATTTATTAAATAATAAGAAATGATTAAACTTAAAAGAGGTACAAAATATACGTATGTATCGAATTTCAATTGAATATATATATACATTGTACAAGCGTCTATTATTTTCAGTGTTTCTATTTAAATTTTCCTTGAAGCATATAAAAAAAAGATCATGCTAACTGGTACAGGGTATAATAGGTATCTCTATGTGTTTGTAAATGTCAATTATTTTTTTATAAATCAATTGTTTTATAAATTATAAATTAAAAATAGTCAAATGTGCTTAAAACGCGTTTCCTTAATTAAAGCTCAAGCAACATTATCCTCGGGACAAAAACAAATAAAGCCCTCGCTAAAGCTCTTTAACATTCACCAGTTAGTTTTACCGCAAGTGTGTACTAATTGCTTTTGGACACAAGTTGAGTGTGTCCTTTTTAATTAAGGTTTAATTAGCTCAACTTCCTTACCATAATTAACGGTTATTCAGATACTGATTGACGGGTTTCTAAATTCTTGATACAAAGAGAATGAGCTGGTAGGTTTAAATTAGTGGTACTGAACCTTTTTTCAATGGAGACCACAAACATGTTTTAGTCGTAGTGTCGCAGGCCGCGAAGAATAAATAAATAAAAGAAATTTAGGTAATGATTTCATAGGTTTTGACACAGTTGAATCATATAAATAAATTAATAACAAGTCACGACCATGAAGCCAAAGGAAAGGGGACTCTACTAAAAAGGGGACTAAAATCGTTCAATGTTCAATCTATACAAAATCCAAACACTAGATTTGTCGTATTTACGAAAATACTAACATGATATGTTGCTGTGATAAAAACAGACGTCTGCTGTAAATTAAAAAATAAATAAATAAATTACCGTGTATTATGATAAATTACCGTATCAATAATAGCACAGCACACAGCCACGTGGTAGTGTTACTCAATGCGCTCCCAATTTTTCTTATGGGCGCCAGATGGGCCGACCGCAAAAGCCTAGCAGGCCGCAGCAGCCTGCGGCAGTCCACTGCTGGACATAGGCCTCCCCCATGGAGCGCCACCTAGTTCGATCTTCGGCTACACGCATCTAGTTTCTGCCAGCCGCCCTGCGCAGCCGGGGGGCGTCCCACACTACGTTTACCGAGACGCGGTCTCCACTCTAGCACTCGTCTGCTCCAATGATCGTCGGATCTCCAACAGACGTTACCAGCCCATTGCCACTTAAGTTTGCTAATTCGAAAGGCTATGTCGGTGACTTTAGTTCTCTGGCGGATTTGTTCATTCCGAAACATATCTACCAGAGAAACTCCGAGCATAGCTCTCTCCATAGCTCTCTGAGCGACTCTGAGCTTATGAAGCAGACAGACTGTCAGCGTCCACGTTTCGGCGCCGTAGGAGAGTACGGGTAGGTCGAACACACTGGTCGAAGACTTTCGTCTTCAGGCTCTGAGGTATGGGCGACGAGAGGACCGGACGGAGTTTCCTAAATGCTGCCCAGCGTAACTGAATCCTTCTATCGGCTTCTTTCTCGAAGTTGTCTCCACCCAATGTTGAGTATCTAATCTATGGTCTAAATTATGTTGTGTCAATTTGTGATATATTAGTATCAAATCATTATTGTTCTTGAATAGAATTGTGCATTTATAGTATCTGACCAACAATTGTTTTGACTTATAATGATTACTGAGTGACTGCATAGACGGCAATAGCAGCTAGCTCTAAATTAACAGCTTTTTTGTCTCAATACTGGGCATAAATTTTTCTTTATACTTTAATATATAATAATCTAGTAAGTCTCACAATATACAGGCATCATGCTGTATATTGTGACATTTTTACTATTATAGATAATTATAATTAATATAGCCTGTTTATGATAACTGCGTAATAATTCCGACGACCAATTGACTTAATAGCGGGGCTGCTGTCGACGGAGTTCATGGTCGTGGATTCGATCCCCGCATCTGGATAAATATTTATATCACGCACATCCTCATTGGATAAGCGTAAAGGGTTAATATCAGTTACTTCAGAAATGGGGAGGTCCGTGCTCAGAAGTGGGTCATATATGGACTGTGAAAAAATTATAATTCCAACTCACATTTTCTTTTTAATTGCGGTCTAACTAAACAATGAAATTTTACAGTAAAATTAACCATAACAGCCACATAAAGTGGTAGCAGAAAACGAAAAATAAGTTCAAATTTGTTTAAATATTGATGGAATATTTCTACAGAAAAAAGATATAACTTTTAAACACGTATTGGAACTACTAATAAAAAATAAATAATTAAGAAAATAATTGTCATTTAAAAGTCTTATTCGTTTCGATTAAATTGAATGAGTTTGATTAAATTATCATTTAGTTAAGAAAAATTAGATAAAATTAGAAGCTCCGCAGGAAGTCAATTCTATGACAATAGTGGTATTTTCTTTGTGGATTTGGCTTCAAAAAAGTGTGTGCACAAATATAAAAGGCAGTACAATTCCTCTTTCATCCAAAAGAAAAACGTATCTTCTTTGATACACTTAGAGGAGAATGCGGATAAAGTGTCCCAATAGAGTTACGTTTTTTATATATAATATACACATATTTATATATAATATATATTACATCTAGGGTTCGAACTGTTTCTGCGTTCTATATGCCCCAAACCTTACTCTGTGGTATTATATATGTATTAATATAAAATATATCATCATGATATATAGCATCTTATACGCAATTTCAGGAATACACACGGATGAATACCGAATCATTCTCATAAGTAAATATACTTATGAGAATAATTCGGTATTCATTTAATAAATTCAAAGTTCACTGAATGAACTCACTGAGGCAAGAGGGATTGTGAATAAATTAAGTGTTATAATTTCATGGCCTGCGTTACAGTTTAGAGTGGCCGCAAAGGTTACATTTAGTTGAAAGTTGTTTAAAATTTAAATCATTAAGCTATACTGTTGTCTTTTATAACTTAAATTAAAATTTAATTTATTTGTTTTGCTATAACTTTAATAAAATGTGTATTTATTTGTTGTCACGAAGGACGTTTAGCTTTAAAGGAAAGTCTAAAATTAAATATTGTATATTAAAGTGTAACATTTATAAATGTGAAATTGTGGAGACTGCACTACTAGTGTTTCAGTGGTACAAGTTTTCGTTATAATTATAATTTACGACATTGAAACCTTTAAAAACCAAGCCTACACATTTCTCAAAGGTTGTGTAGTGATTACATTGATAAATGTATCACTAATGAACAAAAACACTAAACCTTTTTATTTGAATATATTCAAAATTTTTATTTTATAATATATTACTTCTTTTTAAATTCGTAAAATTTAAAATAAAAAAGAAATAAATTGTTTTATATAAAAACAAAAGATTAGTTCGACTGACATCTTTCGATAGACATGTCATCTGTCCGGCATAAGAAATTGAGATATAAAATGTAAATTGATAAAGTGTGAATAAAGTATGAATAAGATATAAATGTACAGAGAATAGAAAAATAAATGAATTGCATTTGGAAGAATTTCAATTACATCGAAGATAAAACCCTCTAAAGATCCCGTGTGTCCTCATAAGTAGTACGGCTGGAACGCCACAGTTGGTAATGCTTTCGTAATGTCTACAGCACTGCGGATGTCGTTGGATAGTGTTGACTGCTTTCCATCAGGTGACACCTGATGGAAAGCATGATGGATAGGCCTGATAGAAAAAATAACTAAACTGCATTGCTAGTAATACTGTTTGTGTGTGTTGGTTAGGTGTCAATGGGTCAATCAAGATAACCATAATAATCCACAGCTGAAAATTGCCCTCCTTTAGAAATCATTGGTCTTTGTAATGCCCTACATTCGAGAGGCGGCTTGGGGATAGTAGATTAGTTTTTATTACTTAGGTAGTTTGCTACGGCACGCACGGGAAGGGTGTATTTTGTGTCTGAAACCATATTAAAATAGGGTCATCCTCATCTTCATGGTGTATCACCGTTAAGTAGCAGCATTTTGTCTGTGTAACCGCATTTGTATCGCAAACGCTAAGTAAAAAAATCGATTTACATACCTTAAACATTCTGAAAAACACGGCTTGATGAATACTGAAATACACATCTAGAATGAAATCGAAAATGCTAAAATCGAGCATCTGGTGGCCCAACCTAATATAATAGGAGTGATTAAGGCTCACCGACTTCGTTGGCTGGGCTACGTTGAGAGGATGGGGGAGGATCGCACATTCAAGAGTGCGCATGTGACAGGCATTTGAGCGCACGAGACAGGACGTCGTCCAGTTGGGCGACCCCAACTGGACGACATCCTGTGGGGCGCCCCAGGTACCGCTGGAGAGACATGATCGAAAATGACTTGTGCAACCTTCATGTCTGTAACTGGCAGGAGGTGGCGCAGGACAGGGCACTGTGACGTAAGATCTGTTCGGAGCCCAAGATCAAAGTTAGTTAGTTAGAATGAAATGGAAGACAAAAAAAATATTTTCCATTCGCCTCGTGGTAATTGTATATGTAACAGAAGTGTCACGTCTCTTATCAAGTCGGTTGTAATATCCATTTACACAATACCAGCTTCAATTTTGGCTCGAAGCCAGACAGATCCGTGTAAATTTATCGCTCAAGTTTACAGCAGCGGGAAAGTTCCGCCGAGCCCAGATAAGCGCAGCTTCGCAAATTGGGATTCTTTTGTAAGGTTATAAAGAAGTTGTTCACGCTATCAATTGCAGTCTCTCCAATATTTTTCATGCAATATTATGGATAGCTTTTGGTCGTATTTTAGCCCTTAACGAACAAACGCATTTTTCTAGAATAATTTTTAAGATATATATACATATATATATGATAGAACGTATGCTGTATGCCTGTATGCTGACATTCATTGGCTAAGGTTTGATATTTCATAGCCCGAAAATATGCTATACTAATAATATATACCAACAATTATACCATAATATAAACTTAAATCAATAACAAATAATATAAAAAACATTAAATCAATATAACATATCCTGCTAAGTATATTATATAAAATATTTTTTTTCTCTAAAATTAATTAAATTTAATATTTTAAAAAAATTGTATTAACATAAAGTGTCATTCACTACAAGTTTAAAAAATGTATATATGAACTTTGAGTAGGTGAATAAAAAGTATTTTATTAATGATTTGAACAAGATATAAAAATAAAACACGATATGTAGATAACATAACGAGAGATAACTATATAGTAGGAATTGAAAAAACATGTTATGCGATACAGGATGCCTGAAGCCGAAGATCGGGCTAGGTGGCGTTTCTTGGGGGAGGCGTATGTCCTGCAGTGGACTGCCGTCTCATCTCTTTCGTAAGGAAGAACAATGTCCAGTTAGGAGCTGTTATATTAGCTCGATTTATGATAGTGACTGAGGAAAAAAGCTGATAAAACTTTATAAATATATTGTATTATATAAAACAGTATTTTGAAAACAATAGAAGTTAACAACAATAGAAGTTAGAGTAAATATAACAATCATTGAAAACTTCATGTCGATGCACCGCCTCTGGAAAACCCCGGGGATATTTGTGCACATAGAATGATTTTATCGGTAAATTGAATAACGTATTGCTTTGTTGACTTTTATATTTTTACTTGCCGCAATTCTTGTTTACGCTGGGGACAATTGAATTTGTTATAAGTAAAGAAATTATATTTAACACTACCATCAAGTTTAAGAATATCATTATTATTTTGTCATTTTTATTTCATGATAGCTTGTTTTTACACATAAAATAATTATCCCGCCCCCCACCCAAACTGTAAAAGTTTTAGAGGCGTAATATGATTAGATTCTGACTACGGCAAGTTTGAATCGATACAAACAGCATAGACGAACCACATTATCATAAGCTGGCGTAATTTGTATTTTAATGTATATTACCACGTGTCCCGCGGTGAGTGAAGGTTCTGAAGATCATAAACACCATTAAAAGAAAGCATTTAAGTAGATGCGTAAAGCCGAAGATCGGTTTAAGTGAAGCGTCTTAAGGAGATCCTATGTTCAGTAGTGAACTATCGCAACCTCTTGACTATGATGAAAAGACAACACATTAATAACACTTCTAGAAATGCATTTTTCCTTGAACGGTGGTAATCACTAAGTTTCAGGTGACACGCATATCCTATGATCGCTTTATTTCAAAAAAACATGCGCGAATTTCACACGTTGATGAAGTGAAAACTAAGCTTCGACAGAATGAGACGATTACGGAGTACGTAGAATAGAACAATTGTAGGGTTTATTATGTATTAGAAATCTGCGAATCTCATTCTCTTGCAGGCTAAATAGTATAGATATCTGTGTTTATCTGCTGCTGTTAAAGTTGCTTTCTCTTCTAAAATCTACAAAAGTAATACTTCAATGTCCTCTTGCATGATTACCAATAACTAGAAACAGATATCGAGTGCCATCAAACGTTCGCAAAGCCACTTACAAATGCGATACATTCAATACTCAATCATACCGAACAAGGTTAAAGGCGCATTGATTGAGAACACTTGAAACGGTTTGATATGTCGCTCTACTGATTCTTTATTATACAATATATGTGCATATGTATAATACACTATTTTTAAGTACGGAGTCGCGAAATTAACCTACTTAAGAATCATGTATTATATGGATGGATGGATGTAATTCTAAATAAAAATGTATTATTATTATTATTATCCTTTATTTATATATTTTTCTCTTAATAACAATATTATTAATATAAAAAAAATCTCTATAAAAATAGTATTATTACTAGGGTTATTAATCCTTCGTGACGGGATAAACCAAGCACACGAAGGATTATGCATTCAAGGAAAGGAACCTTCTCACTATCCTAGACGTGCACAATATGACTGCTTTTTGAATTTAACCCACTTACCTAAACCTAACTTGGACTGATGGGCCTAATTATTATTATTATTGATATCGAATCTGGATACAAGCGTAGTGGTGTGTACAACATGGGTGTACAACACAAGAGCGGGATACATATCGACTGCAAAATTTTAAAACCTAGTAATGGACATGGGAAACAGACAAAAATCATCTCATTTTTTTGGTCTCCTATGAGAATTCTACATAACTATTGTGTATTTGTTAGATTTCGCAATTAACAATATCATCTTTTTAAGGTTCGACGCTTTATGGTGGTATATAGTGCCAGTTTTTCTTAGAGGTATTTCTTACTAGGTTTTAAAAAAACATAAACGATATGGGCTATGTAAAAAAAATCAATTATTGTGATCCATATTGTGGAGCAGGATGATCTTGGCTAAATACAGCGACCTGTGCAGGATGGCGGGCAGAGTATTGTTACACGTACCCGAAGATAGGGCCAAGTAATGTGCCTTAGGGGAAGTCCATTGCGTATGTCAAGCACTGGACTTCCGTACTATGATGATGATAATATAATTATTATATTTATCCTAACGCGGTAATCGAACAGAAATGTTTCTTCAAGAGAACATTTCGCTCCTGCTCTATTTGCGATGTCAAATAAGACGTCATTAATACACATACATATCTAGTCTATTTCACAGAAACACATAACACGAGGAAGTTAAACGATTCCATTACGAAGCTCACAGTTGAACTATCCACCTGCTCGTACCAGAACTAGGTCAGACCTGTTAACGCTGTAAATACTGAGTTGTATCTATCCGAGCAAAATGAAATAGCACTCTAGTCTGGATCGGAGCTATAAAATATGTTACTCTTCAAGTGTAAAAATCAGCGAAATAATCAGAATACCTTTGAGTTAAAAGTTGAAAATCATTTTCTGATTATCAAAAAAGAATAATTTAAAGTTGTCTGGAAGAAATTCTTCTTTGGCGTCAGTCCTCTTTTTATATATTTTTCTTTTCTTTTCTTGACAGCAATTAGTAAAAACTATTATGCCAGTGTCGAGTAAAATACAATAATATCAGATCTTTTGAAATGTAACTAGTCAGCTTGTCACGTTACGCCTTGATAAAATGGTGGCTATTTTACCAAAACCCTCTATGGATTTTTATGAACTTTTTCAGTCAACTTAAAAAGTCACGACACACGCATTTATCACTCATATCACTTCACCTTAATCGATTTATATTGCATAATACTCCACCATAATTCAACAATATAACTGATAATAATATAAGATTTTGAAAATGAAATAAAAACACAACGTCACTGATGTAAGTTGGCGGGAAAAGTCTTATATATTTTTATTCTTGCTCCTTTTCGAGCAAGCTTGTCGCCGGACGGAAAGCAATGAACGCCGTCCATAGACATCCGCAGTACTATAGTTATAACAAAAATGTTGCCGGCTTTTAAGGTATGTGTATATTATTTTTCCTATGTTGTTAAGAAATCAAATTTAATATCATTAACCCTATCTTTGCATGATTTTTTCTTTATTGGTGAAATAAATCAAGGTGATATAATTCAAGTTCAAAATTAAAGAAAAAATGGTTAAAAAATCTTATTATGTATTTATAGTATAAATTTAGCAAAAAACAATATGATGAAAATATCCATCATCATGCTAAGTAAATAGAAATAAAAAAGGGTATCATTGGATATTTTTTATTCTTTATGATAATTAACAAAAAATATATTATTTTTATTAATAATAAACAATGAATAAAAATTTAAAAAGTAAAATTAAAAATATATTTTCCCATACATTAGGAGATAAGTAAGTGCATAGTGATGTAAAATTCTATCATGTGGTATTTTTTAAATTAAACGTAAACTTTTGCAGAAATTGTTCTAAAAATAACAGAAGCACATGTTATAAACCTTTCTCCCACTCATTTTAACTTTTTTAGCAATAGTAACTCAAATATAATAAAACAAAATCATATGTTTATTGCAACTACAATACAAACAGCGGAATAACAATTTCAAGCTTGTTTTACTGATATTGGCACTTGCTTATTTTTGACAACTATGTTTTTTTATGCAATGGACATTAAAAAGGTATTCAGATACGATCAACTTAAAGTGAACTTGTTCTTTTATATAGTTTTCGGGTATTCAATGTTCCATCATTAAATGAAATGAAATTTCCATCATTATGCAAAGAAGGATTAAATTATTATGATGATTTAAATTTTTAAAATGGACCTCACCGCATGGAACATCCGTTAAAACGGATTTAGAGTAAGTCAGTTATGTGAGACCGTCGGTTTGTGTTGAATTATAAGGTAGCTATCATCCTTAAACATAGGTTATGAGTGTCGGCAAAAAGGTGCCCGGGGGAATGTGGTCGTTTCAGTTAATGTTAAATTTTAAATTAGGCAGTGTTTTTGTATTGTGGCACCCTAAATCGTATGAATTTCTATTTTTAACCGAAACATTTTAAATAAAAATCAGATTTTTTTATGAGATTGTTTATGAATATGTTATGTTTTCGGCAAAATAGTTAATGAGAAAGCAATACATATTTAAGAACAACGGAAGACTGTTGTTAAAGGTGTTTTATTTTCAACCTAATAATTCATAAAAAAGTACGAAAATAGTGTCAACATCATCATTATCAACAGTCTGCAGTCCTCGGCTGGGTATAATGCCCTTCACGTATACGATTTTTTCCAGTCGTTCTGCCAAGATTTCAGTTATCGGTTCTCCGACAAGCATGACCAGCTCTTTGCTACTTTAGTTCCTTACATGTAAAGCTATGTCGGTGTTTTTGGATTCTTCGGGTGATCTCTTCATTCTAAAACATATCCACCACAGAAACCCTGAGGTAACATTTTTTTTTATCTGAATAGTTATGAGTTATGTTATTCAATAAAATATCAATTCTCGGAGAAGTCCTCATAGAAGTTTATACACAGTTCTGGACTGTTGTGTATACACTACAGTTTTTTCTCTGTCCGTTCATAAATAAACTGTGTAAGTATAATGTGGCCTCAGTGGTGTCTAAGTTATATTTTTTTGTTTTTCTGCTGATTTTGCGTTTATCAACACACAGTTTTAAATATACTTTTCTCTTTGTCAAGTTGTTGGTAAGTAAAACATACATATGTATCCGAGTTATATAAAAAAACTAACTTTGTTTAAACATATCTTACGCCACTTTGCCCCTTCCTGCGCTACCTCCTACCAGTAACAGACTTGAAGGTTGCGCAAGTCATCTTCAATCATGTCTCTCCAGCGGTACCTGGGGCGCCCCACGGGACGTCGTCCAGTTGGGCGACCCACATACCCTCTCTTGACTGCGCGATCCTCCCCCATCCTCTCCACGTGGCCCAGCCAACAAAGTCGGTGAGCCTTAGTCACTCCTATTACATTAGGTTATTATTTAGTAATATAAAGCAGTTATTTATTGAGCACTCTGTATTTTTACATTTACACTTTAACATTGACATCACGCTCCGTTTTAGAGGCGTGGACTTTTTACAACCTCTCTGATATTGCGAATTTAAAAATAGGTCCTCTTTTTATAGCCAAACCAAGTGTTGTAATTCGAGAATTTCGGCTTTGAAACAATTTTTATTTTTTTATATGGAACAAGCTTACCCGTTGCGCGTTGTTGCGACCTCAGAAGAAAGGAAATTCAAGGAAAATTGTTATGATAAAATTCGATACCTGTAAATTGTGTAATTTTTATTGAGACTGTCGTACTGTTTGAGTATCTATAATCGGTTTAATTCAGACAAATAGGTGATTAGCCCGCTGTGCCATAGTCTGTTGGCGGGGCGACCGCCTCAGAGTC
The DNA here is from genome assembly GCA_031353405.1 of Baronia brevicornis. NCBI lineage: Eukaryota > Metazoa > Arthropoda > Insecta > Lepidoptera > Papilionidae > Baronia > Baronia brevicornis. The sequence continues at coordinate 147,466 of JASFAT010002603.1, read as the reverse complement.
CAGACTGACTCGATTTTCTTCGGGTATCCTCCCTAGTGAGATAGTTCTGTATGTAGGGCGCAGAACGCTCTGTGCCCTGAATCCTTAGCATCTACAGCTCGAGAGAGCGATTACATAGTTGCGCAGCTGTAGAAGGTCCCGGGGTGGACGACGGGGGCGTGGATGACTCGAACTGGCTGACGTTCTGCTCTCCCTTGGTATCCCGCAACTACCACAGCAGATGGATATTTGACATTTTATAGGGAGCCTCAACTCACTTAATCGGAGCTCCCACCAAAACCATACTTCAGCTTCCCACCCTTTTTATTGAGACTACAAGTTTCAATAAAAATTACAAAATATTTCATTGGAAAAACATTTTTTTGATGGGATAGGAAGGGAAACGAGTAGGCGTGTCACCTAATGGAAAGCAATCAACGTCGCCCATAGACATCGGCAACGCCATAGGCAGTGCGGAAGCGTTGCCAACCTTTAAGGAAAATGTCATTATGGGAGTGGGAGAAGAGGTGTAGAGGGAAAGTATTGGGCCTCCGGAACTCAGCGGCTCACCGTACGAAGCGCGGTAGGTAAGCTGCCACTCAGACGCCGGCCCAACCATGCTACAGACAAATATTATGCCATTCTTGGCAAAATATTCGTCTGCAGCGTGACTCTACCACTATTTTTTTTTGTATACTTGTGCGCCATGTATGGTAAGATAGATGTTTTAATACTATTCTAGAATCCTCAACAACTTCCCAAAGTTTTTGTGTACAACACACACACGAACACATTTGCTTCAAAATAGTGTGATGATTACATTACGGGGACTACAAATGAATCCATTTTTAGAGACATGGCTGTTTGTGAAAGACTCTTTTCCTTGGTGACTTGTAACATTTTCAGGCCAATCGTCACACGTTAAGGGGAAGGGGATCAACAAAATGTGACACTAAGTAACAAGAGAGAGACGAATCATAAGGTTTGCGGCACCACTAATATGAACTTTAAGAGCTAAAATTCCAAACGTCAATTCCACATGTAACTAAGCGTGATAAGGACGTGGGAAGCTCCAGAATCTTTGAATTCATGTTACGTAATTTATGGATGGTCCCTAAGATACTTAGACCACATCACTTAGAAAGAACCATCTAACCGAAATCGTAACATTCTTTTAGGGAGGGTGGATGCCATAAGACCGAAAGCCGACGCAATAGGTTGACCAAATAACCGACATATTACATAAATATTCTTAAACGGGAAAGAACTCACTCTGAATTACATTTTCTTAGTCATTCAGTATCAGTCAATTTGCGGATTGCGCATAGTATAAAGAACAAATTAGCATCTTTTAATTGCGTCTGATCTATTTAATGAGATGAATTGAAATTAAATATATGTATATGTAATACGCTTTATCAATTTATAAATACAAGTACGTTGCCAATGCGAGGCCTGTGAATAAAATAATTAACGCCTCCGGTTGTTATCCATTTCCGTAGACTGCTTTTGATGCTGCCGGTTTTTGCGGGTATATGATTATCATTGTAATTAAAGGCAAATAAAATTCAATTAACGACAATAAAGTATATACTCGAAATAACAAGAGGTGCAAATTCTAATAAAATTCCAATAATTAATAAAGTTGTATTTCATGGACTACCTAAAAGATGTTATAAAAGCGGGTACAGTTTCTTAACATGTGGGTACTATAGCGTGCCTGCCGTACTGCTTACGGCGACACATGGGATCTTTAGGGGGTTTTAATCTTCTATAAATGAAATTCTTCTAATTGATATTATTATAATTTATTTTTCTTGTTTCAATATCATATGCACATTTATATTATATTCACACATTTTATCATCACTTTATAAAAAAAAATTATTTGTGCTAATAAAGACGATATGTCATATTCGAGACGTCAGTCGATCCAAAGTCTTTTTGTTTATAAAACAATTTATTTCTTTTTCATTTTAAATTTGAAAATTACGAATGTAAAAAAGTAACTTAATATAAAAAGTTATAATGCATTAGTGATACATTTACGAATGTATCAATACAGTACCTTAATTTTTTTTCACAGACCATATACATACATACATATATCCAATTCCTGAGTCTGTGCGTGAGGAATTAATAATCCTAATAATCATATTATTTTTATTTAAAATAAATATTATTGTTATTAAAAAAAGATATATATTAATAAAGGTGATAGAATATCTTCATGATAGTAATAATATCTTTATTTGTATTAAATTGGGTTAATTACAAGATTTTCTATTAACAAGCATTCACCAATTTATCCACGATTAAATAGCATGCAAAGAGTTGTTGTATTTTTTAAAAATAGTAAAATTTGCCATATATACAGTTAATAATTGGACATTACCCCATTCTATTGTATCAAATTTTATGTTGAAAAAAATCGCTCAATGTATAAAACTTCTTGATAAAGCATTACATATGTATGCAGCGTGGCTCTATCACTAGTTCTTTTAATTTTTGGAATTACATTAAGTACTAATCGGTCAAGATTTCTTAAGTTTTGTTACATCTTTTCACACTTTAAATAAATGGTTCACAATTATTATAAAACATAACTCTTAACTGTTTGCGAGGCAAGTTTGAGACTATTTTGTTTTCCGAACTAACTAACGTAGGTTTTAATATGTTAATGTAATTTTGCTCTTAAAATTAAAAATTGTAAAATCGCAGATTAATTTAATATAAAATAAAATGTAAAATTAAATTATCTCATTACTGTTTTAAAATTATTATAGACATATATTATTATTCTCAAGTTTGTAATGGTTTATTAATGTATTATATTTTAATGTTTTTTTTTTAAATGTAAAATATATATTTATAAAATTTTGTAATTTTACTAACACTAGATTATAAGAAAGATTGTTACTAACGATATATGGGCTAGTCCTGAAATAAAGTTTTATTATTATTATTAGTCTCAAAGTATGGTTGAGCATTAAATTTTATTCGGTATCTTGTACGCAAACCGTTACTTTAAGTTATTGCGAAAAGATAAGCAAGCGGTCTACAATTCTTAAGGAACAAAAAATCTTTTTTTCTTTTTCATCTTTACGGCGAAGGTACCAACTTATCATACAAAGAGCCGTGATATACGAACAGCCTTTTTTACTTGTAGAGTTGTATATCATTATTGTATAATTCCACAACTATTTCTAGTACAACAAAATATCCAAGTTACAATAAAACATCCAAAACTGTTTATTGTCAGAAATGTTCATATTTTAATTTTATTTTAAACTTTATTCAGGATAATCTGTTAAAATTTTTCCACAACTAAGAGGTAAATAAAAGTAAGCAGTAAAAATCGAAATCGTATATTAATTTAACGCCTAGCAATTTAGGCTGAAGTAAAAAAGTTATCTGAAGCATCATAAAACTTCCAAGTTGTAAACTTTTGTAATAAAGTGTTCCGTGTGGTCCTCCTAAATCCACTTTGAAGCAATTTTTATGTGGATAACATCAATCGTGTACTAAATGTTACATAAAGTGCGAAGTGAATCACTTACAACATTCTACAAGCATTGTAAATATCTGTTGAGTGTAGACATAGATTTTGTGAGTTGGACTCAATTATTATTTTTTTTAACAGCCCATATCTGTTCCACTGCTAAGCACGGCCCTCTCCATGTCTGGTGAAACGGACGTTTGCCCGCCACGCTTGTCAAGTGCGGATTGGCGGGGTTCTCAGACTCGGAATAAATATCTGTAGACTATACATATATTTATTCCGATGCGGGGATCGAACCCGCGACCATTGACTGCGATTGGTTCAGCGGCGGGGGCCCCGCTACTGAACCAATCGGACGCCAATTATTATAAGTGACCGGAAATATTATTCATTTTACGATCTTGGAACGTGTTGTTTAAACGTGGACATGCCCTTATTTTCAAAAATCCATACCAGAAACTCCGGTATTTCCGGAAATTAGATACATCAAAATTTTTTTAAGTAAATCTTTCTGTTCTACCTACGTCTAAGGTAATACTTTCATCCGGGATATATAATATTTGGAGCTCCGGAAGCATGTCCATATTAACATATACGTTTGATATCATTGATCTTAAATCAATATTCCTATTCCGATCTATGCTTATAATTTTTAAAACAGAACTAGCAAGTTGTTCATCTGAAGGTAATATTTAAGCTGTTTACTGATGATTTGATTGATTCAGTTACTGCTTTTGGACTCAATGGAGTTCACAGGTGAGTTTCCCGACTTTATCTCGATGATGATGCTTCACCTATGTACCTATGAAAAAAATATGTTTGCAGTCCACACGCGGAGGAAGTGAAACTTTCAGAATACTAAGCACAGCACAAAGAGGAGAACGAGATAATAGAAAATAGTGTATACTATATGCTAACTTAATTCCTATATATGTATGTCCGCGATGTTATCGACATCCCGACTATACATATAATACTTCACAAAGTTGTACTGTAAACTGTAGGTACATTTCAAGATGTGACGAAGTAAGTTTTTAAAAAAATAAAACCCACACTTTTCTTTTTTGTAAAAGTTATTTAATTTTATATATTTCCTATGTTATTTTTTATTATTTAAGTTTGAAACCCCAATTATGCAACCGGACATTATATAGATGTCCGGTTGCATAATGAAAAACCATGTGAAAATATAAAACCCGCACTTTTCTTCTCTGTAAAAGTTATTGAATTTTATTTATACCCTATATAGTTTTATTATTTATGTTTGAAAATTTAATTATGCAACCGGACATTCTTTATAAATTCATGCGAAAAAAAATAGATACATGTATTTTTTTACAGTTAAAAAATATCTCCGTTTATTTGAACTCCGTTTACGTGAATCTATATGCACCTATGTAGATTTCTGCGATTAGAAGTAACACCCATCATACAGGGGATATAGCAGGAAGCTTGTTATTTAATTATGTATAGCGGAAAATAAAGTTAGACGTTTAGTACGGAATTAGTTTATCGTCCGGTCGAGAGCTCCGGACATCCGCAAACGATGCTAACTCAAGCGGACTCCTAGTAAATTTATTAAACTCATGTGTCTCAGAGAATTCTCCAATCTCAAATTTCCGCTATAACATTAAAATCGGGCTTTGGGTTAAATTTTTCTCACAGTAACGTATGCTAATAATATTTTACCCAAAGCTCGATTTAAGAGAGTCATCCTCTTTAAGACCTTACTAAGACCAATATATGAGTCAGAATGCTGCGTACTGATAAAAAAAGACAAGAACTAACTTCTAGTATTTGAACATAAGATTCTGAGACACATTCATTGCAGTATTGAAAAATGAGAGATGGCGAACTCGATATATTCACGAGCTCTACCACACGTATAATTTCTTTATACGATATTAAGGCGTTTGCCTTGTTTAAGGCTTGGTTTTTGAAGGTTCCAATGTCGTATCGGTTCGGAAACACCGATGGAGGTAGCTGGTTCTATAGGGTTGTGGTGCTTGCAAATTTTCTAGAAAAACGCACCGTAGTGGATCATCATTCATCCAAATAGTAGGGTATGACAGTTTTCCTTGTGGTGTACAAGGAACCTAATGTAATTGAAACCATTAAAATTGGACGCTTACGGTGGGCAGTACATGTGGAAAGAATGGATAAAACCAGAGTACCCAAACGTTTACTGAATATTAAACCAGACGGGCGAAGAAACTGAGGCAAGCCAAAACTAGGTGGCAAGACGGAGTCGACCAAGACATTAAAACTCTCGGTGTCGGATTGAAGGAAGAGAGCGAGGAATATTGCGAGCGATTGGACTGGAGGAATGTTCTGGACCAGGCGAAGGCTCATCTCGCTTGATGATCTGAGGGGGCGCAAGCCAAAGTGGCAAACATGATGAGAAAAATAGTATAAGGAAAAGTAAACGAATTATCAAAGTTGAATACAGTTGTTTTTATACGGCAAAAATATAAACATTTAAAGTCGTAATATAATTTATAGGTGCCACTATAAAGGACGGTTAGGATTATTTTTACCCAGAGTGACTTCTTACCTAAATCAGGTCCTGCCAAAAATTTGAGTATCCATCTTTAAAATGGATCTCTGCAAAATAACACCTGACTCCATCAATTAATATAAAATATGTGTTATTCATTATTAATTTATTTATAATATTATTTCGTTGTGGATATGGATAATTATGTTAAACAGGTGACTGCTACTGTAAAATAGATCTATCCCGGGACAAGCACAATAATTTTTGATGAAAGTCTCGCCCGTAGCAAATATTATTTTAAATTTGTTTAATATATTTCTATGCGTATGTTGAAAACATTCAAAATTGTATCATTTTGTGACTAACTCTACAATTTATTAATTAACAATTAATGTTTTGATTTCCTTCAAAAACTTCTTGAATAACTTACCGCCATTACGTAATGTTTTTTTTTCGATAATATCACTTTTATGTATGCAGCAATATTAACTTAAAAAATGAACAGCGTTGGTTATGTTGTCTTTAATTTACGTTGCACATGATAATCTAGTTAAAATGCAATTTTCCGCTCGACCTGACAGTACGGCCTTCCGCTCGGAGCTTTAATTGTTAATTACTCTACCCTACACACGTATGTCGATTACTATATGCACTTGTATATTTTTGGTACTTTCGTTAAAAATAAAATGCTTTTTCTTATATGTTATGTATTGAATGAGATACTCAACCAATTGCTAGATCTCTTCATATTAAATTCTAATCTTAATGTTACATATAAAAATAATCAACAATATTTATTAGTTATAATATTTAATTAATAATTATAATTGAACTTGTGACGATTTGAGTGTAACCTAATTTGTATGTTACAATTTGTTTATTTCAATAAATAAATATTAAATTAATACATGCCTTGTAGGAAGCCTATGTTATTTACACTGTGTTATATATTTCCAGTAATGGACAAACACATTTTTAATGACAGAAGTATTTTTAACGACAATAACAAAGCTTTAACGTTTCAGAATATTTAAGTTTTTTATCATCCTGCGGCAGTCCATTCCTGGACATAGGTTCCCCTAAAGCCGCACCATCTACCCCGATTTTTGGCTACACGCATTCACTTTCTACCCCCGCTTTGTGCAAATCTTCGCTCCAACTAGCCGACGAGTGTCTCCGCTTTGTTTGCTAAGACGCGATCTTCACTCCAGCAGTCATCTACTCCAACGAAAAATCTTTTTTTATATTATTACTTTTACTAAATTGCAAAAGTTAATGAAGTAATACATCATTGGGGTTATTAAATCATGTTTTCAAAACATAAATAAATAAATGATGGAAGCAGTTACTATTTATAGCCTACACATTTGTCAAAGATCAGCAATGCTTCTGCCATGCCTATGCTGTTGCAGATTTCTAAAGGCGGTATTGATTGTTTTCCAACAAGCAACACATTACCTTCCTTCCTTTTCCATAAAAAATATACAAAAATGTTATGGATTGGATGAAATGGTTGATAGGAGAAGATCAAGAAGAATTTACCGAATCGCTGAAGTTCTCAAGAAAGGTCAGGTCAAAAGAACCCTTAACCGACGAGCTTGAAAGAAGAGAGTGGTGAGTGTGGATGAAGCAAAGATTGTGCCGGAATCGTAGCAGTGTTCTGTGCCTATCCCCAAGAGTGTGATCGTATGTGTGTAAGTGAAAATATTCTCTCCTATAACGTTTACTGTTACTTAAGGCTATGTAAACAATCCCTAAAAGTAATTTAGATCGTAAGACCTAACATACAAGGCACACTTAACGCAATCTTCGTGTTGGTAAAAACTAATACCGCCCTTCTAAATACAGTGTTTGCTTAGGACGCATTGTTTGGCTTTCTACCATCTATATATATTTAAATGAAGGTTAATGTAATGCTTACGTCAACATGTTACATAGATTTATTGGCAAAAATGAATTCAGTATATTATTAATAATAATTATGAAAATAAATAATAAACACAGTGTTATCAAAGAAATTTTATTTTGAAAACGTTTATTACGGTGAAATGGTTTGAATTGGAATGAATCTCGCTCCAACTGAATTTCTACTTTTACACATAAAATAGAGAAGGCGAACAAAGACAATAAATAATCAGTGTTAAAATAGACTTGCTCCAACATGCCAAAAAATTTCTTAAAATGCAGTTTAATATTCAAAATACATATTTATATGAGTTTTACATCGTTCAAAATAATTTATTTTACACTTATTACTTATTATTATAATTATTTTATAAAAACCAACATTATTACTTACATCGTCTGCCAACAGATGGCGCCACCACAAGTCATATGAAATTAAGTTTTGTCTTTTGCATAAAACAATTAAAAAATTATATTTATTCTAAGACATATATTAAGTTTTTATTACATTTTTAACGAAAACAGATAACGGAATAACTAAAAAAATATAACAAATGAAACAAATTACAACGCGTTATTTTAAGTGAGCAAATTGACTCTCCAAAAGGGTAGAGGTTGACCTCACTCAGTGAGGAAAAATAATAAAATGTGTGGCAATGAGCGCGTCGACCGCTGTCTTCACTCTTCATCTACCGTGAATTCCTATTTTTCTTTAACACAATACACACTGTTTAATAACCCAGATCAATCTTCGTCCTCTTGATGGGTTTCGTCACCACTCGCCGTTCAATAATGCACGTCAATCGCCGTCCTATCAATGGGTTTCTATTTTTACCTAATAAGGTGAGCAGTCGAACTTATTTTGCTAAGATGTAGTGTAAGTTTGCTAAGTGTTTGCGGAGAAGTGTATATGGAATTAGAAGTCTTATTTTAATCTAAAAACTGCCGTCAGCACCTCACCATGGTTACCGACGCTGATAACGTTAAACACACATTACCATTCTTCACCACAAACACATCGCGTTTCGCCTCATGTGGCATCTTTAGGTGTAGTAGACTCTACGAAAGACAACTGTGAAGTCTAGGAGCCTAGGAGACAACCCAATTTCTCGGTGAAAATTAAACTCGTAATTTCTTATATATTTACGTTTCCGCAAACACAATATTTTTACGATTTACTTTAACCGAAAAATTGCCGTTAGCACCTCACTAGGTTACCAACGCTAAGAACGTTAAACACACATTACCATTCTTCACCACAAATACATCGCGTTTCGCCTCATGAGGCATCCTTAGGTGTACTAGACTCTACGAAAGACAAATGTGCAGCCTACGAGTTTAGGAGACAACTCAATTTTTCGGTGAGAATAGACACGTAATTCCCTATATACTTTTCCGCAAACACACAATTTTTTTACAATTTGCGTCTGCGCACGCAATTCTAATCAAAGTAAATTTAACTGTCCATCTTTGAAATGATTCTCTGCAAAGTAACATCTGACTCCGACAATTAATATAATATTTGTATTATTCATTATAAATTTATTTATTGTTTCAGCGACTGATACTGAAATAGATATAACATTCCTATTTCAGAAGCCGCTTAGTGACCACGATCCTCAGTAATGAAGGACCAGTTAAAGATAACTGATCTTCTTCTGCCTGCACAGATTTTAATTTATCTAGCCAAGGCGAGATCTACGTTTGCAAAGACACCTTAAAAATAACTCTCACTCCTTCACAATATGATAAGCAATTTACTTGCTCAACAGTCCTACATACGAGTATATCTGATTCTGAGGAGATTCCGAATCGTGTCGTTACTTGTAATTAAATATGGATATGGATAATTCAAGCAGTTGACTGATACTGTAAAATAGATCTATCTCGGGATACGCACACTGATTGTTGATTAAAGTTTCTCCCGTAGCAAAGTTCTACCATAATTGAAAATTATTAAATATTATTTTAAATTTGTTTAATATATTTCTATTCGTATGTTGAACACTCATTTAACTTTCCCCATATTGTTACTATAATATGGACTGAAATTTAATTTTATCCGTTGGGTTTGTAGCACTTTGGTGGTCTAGTATCATAATTTAGTGCTACGTGTTACCTAGTTTGGCCACAAGGGTAATATTACCTCGAAAGTTATATATATTATAGTTTAATTAAATACACTTACGATTTCAATTAAAATTGAAGCTCGATATATTTTAACACATCTGTGTGGTTACCGGCTTATAGTAAAGTTCCCATGGGTCTCGTACTAAGCGTTTATGGGAGCAAATGCCTGTGGTTGGGTAGCACCAACTACTATCTTAAGTAATTAATATCAATCTTTTTTTTTATGGGATAGGAAGGCAAACGAGCAGGCGTGTCACCTGATGGAAAGCAATTAACGCCGCCTATCCGCAGTGCCAAAGGCAGTGCGGAAGCGTTGCCGACCTTGAGGGAAAGTGACATTATGGAAGTGGGAGTGGGAGGGGAAGGGTGTTGGGCCTCCGGAACTAAGGCCGCTCACCGTACGAAGCGCGGTAATTAAGCTACCACTCAGACGACTGTTTTCTGCGGAAGTGTGGTACTTCCCCGGGCGAGCCGGCCCATTCATGGTTCAGACAAAAAATATGCCATTCTTGACAAAGTATTCGCCTTCAGCGTGGCTCTACCACTAAGAAAAAGTCTGCTTGCTTGATCGTTATAATTAATGGAAATGATTTATATATGTTGAAGGATTTCTTTGCAAAAACATATCTACTACAATAAAAAGTGCAAAACAATAGCAACAGAACATTTTTTAATCGTTTAAGACCAGTTAAATACATTCAGAATATTTTAATGGATTTTCAATTCGAAATAATTTTGAAGACAACAAAATAAAACAATATGTATAATCTATCACATAATTTCGAAGTTTACCTTTACTGAATTCATACAAATTATCTCCAATTCAGAGTGTGCCTGACGGACTCAAAAGTTAAAGTTATCTTTTTGAATTTTGTGTATTTTTCTTTCATATTTAATACTAAACCAGTTAAGGAATTTCGATTGTATTTGAAAGACCTAATGTTAAAAAATCATACGTGTTTTACCTTATCTTTATATATATATATATATATATATATATATATATATATATATATATATATATATATATATATATATATATATATATATATATATATATATATATATATATATATATATATATATATATATATATATATATATATATATATATATATACATTGCAAAAAGCGGGCGTTAATTAATTTTCGCGGGTTTGTTGTTAGAAGGTTATCAAGCAACTAAAATTAAATTATTGTTACTTTAAGTAGGATAATTTATGTTTGTCGCATCATCCTGCCTTATTGTGACTCAAAACAGATATCTTTGTGTTTATTGTAAAGGCAGTAGGAGCTATTAAAATTATAGTGCTGCTCCCCCTTTTCCAGCAATATTATGTCTCACATCAGTAAAACATGAGTTGTCTATCCATCCAAAAACCTGGACTCGACACCAAGAGACAGGTTCCGTTCAAAGAAGGCAAGGTTCTGAGAGAAAATGTTGCACACAACCACGAGATGACCGCTTTTTAGTGACTCAACCGCAAATGCAGTAACATCGACATCAAAAGAAACCTTGAAGAGGTACGAGGAGCACAAGTTAGCCTATGGGCTGTGTGAAGGAGGCTTTTAGCGGATGATAATCGCAATCGACGACCAGCACGGGCCCCAAAGTTGCTCCGTGAGCACCGGATTGCTCGAATGAGATTCGCTAGAAATTGCCTATCTTGGAAACCTTGCCTATTCAAATTCACCTGCATTTGAATACCCATTTAATATACCATGAACTCCTGAATAGTTTAGATTCACAATTGAACCTGGATATGTTATGAGTTTAATGTTTATTACTTTTAGGGCCCTATATTTTATAAAAAAAAACAGTACTTTACTCATTGTTTAACCCTTTATAGAAAGAAGCATATAAAAATAAAGAAGGCAGACGTGCAACCCTATCTAAGAGTATATACTTGATGAGAGTATATACTTTAATTTAAAAATAAAAAGTTCTGGATCAAAGTAAAGATGAAATAAGTTAGGTAAAGAAATGTTAATTTTCAAATTTGTATCTGAAATCTCTTACCATCCTGTAAACGTATCAGTCTTCAGAGTAACCGGGTATGGAAAAGCTTAGACGAAAAATTACGCTTAAAGGTCTGCACAGACAAATGGGATTATACGTCAAGGGTTTTTAAGTCATATATGTTTCAATGCCATATCTCATAGGGATCTTTGAAAAGCTTATATTAAAGTAAAAAATTAATAACAAAATAGCTTATGACCACAAAACAACAACAAATTTAATTTCAAAAAGTTATTCAAATTTCCAGCGCAAATCCTTTCATTGGATTAATGTTTTAAACGCACAAACCAACAACGTACGACCAATTTGGAGTGTATAAGAAGAAAGCAAAGAAAATTTGTTTTTAAAATATAATATGATTTTATAGACTAGGAAGGTAAACAAACAAACGGATCCCCTGATAGTAATTAATCACCGGTCCCAATGGACATCAGCGTAACATAACAAAGGGCAGTGAGTTGTCAACATAATGGAAAATGTGAGTAATGGAGGAAGATGAAGACAACAGAAGAGAAAGATGGGATTAAGGTTAGGGAAAATGAGATCGAAAAGGATCCCTGAAATTACCGTACAAAACGCGGTTGGCATTATAGATATACACTCAAATTCGGGAGAAATACCTGTAAGATATATGTACTAGTACAAGTATTTAACCTGAACTGGGCATGAACACGTGACTTTGAAGTAAACACGAAGGTTTTTTTTATGGGATGGAAAGGCAAATAAGTTGTGATTAATGAAGTCAGGCGTTACTTTGCGGAAATCCATTACTGTGGGTTACAGTTCGAATTTTACTTAGCTAAGATCCGCGACAAGTAAACAAAAACAGAAAAATAATAATATGTTTTTTTACTGGAAGAAGTGAAAAAATTTAGTTTTAGTTCTCCCTAACTCCAATTCTTCCAGTACACACACACATTATTATTTTTCCGTTTTTGTTTGCTTGTCGCGTATCTTAGCTAAGTAAAATTTCTAACTATTCACAAATGAGTTATGTCGCTTGATGGAAAGGAATTAAAGTCGCAAATAGATTATCCGCGACACCATAGATATTACTGAACTTTGCCAATAAGCTATTCAAGTAGTCGTATAAGTATAATATAACGAAATAATGTATTAGAAAAGAAGTAATATTGTAACTTGTTATAAATGAATTAACCCTCGAAACATATGAGGGCAATGATATTAACTAGGTAAGATGTGACGCGGGTCTGAAGGCTCACTTCGGCGAAACACTCGATTGTGACCCTCTTCATCCGTAATGTAACATCTTTAGCTGTTAAGTTCACAAATAACTTTGTGCTGATAGTGGAGAGACAATGTAATATATATTTACCAGAAAACACTTGCGTATTAACATTTCTAATGTCATATTTTACCGCCCATATATTTTCCACTGCTAAGACGGGGCCTTCCCTTTTCTATAGGAACGGATATTACACTCATCAGCGCATGTCCAAGGTGTATTGATGGATTCATTCGGAGATCTTCTGTGGGGATCAAACCCGTAACCGCTGACTTCAAAAGTGGTCGCTTCGCCACTCAACCGTCCTTCCTATTATACAGAATATCCTTGTTTTAGTGTAAAAACCCACTTGTAGTTTATACCAAAACCAATAATTTTTGTTTAACGAAATATCATTTTTATTATATCTTAAAAATAACTTTGGCAAACTTTTATTTTTATTGAATAATTTTTAATTTAAAACAAATACTTTAAAAAAGCTTATTAAAATATAAAAGTTCACTTTTTCCTCCAACTTACATCAGTGACGTTATGTTTTTATTTCATTTTCATAATCTTATATTATTATTAGTTATTTTGTTTGATTGTGGTAGCGTACTATACAATATTATATAGTTTGATTAAGACTTGTAAGTGATATAAAATAAATGCATGCATCGTGTCTCTTTAAGTTGACTGAAAAAGTCCATAGAAGGTTTTGGTACAATAGCCACCATTTTATCAAGACGTAACGTGACAAGCTAACTATATATTTTAAGAGATTTGATATTATTCCATTTTACTTGATACTAGCATAATAGTTTTAACTAATTGCCATTAAAGAAAAAATAAATAAAAATAAAAAGTTGTAGAACAAACTTTGTTGCTTTAATTCAAACTTTATCTGTGTATAGAGAAAACTATTTAACATTCGGTATATTATATAAAAATGAATGTTTTTTGTTCTCCCATATACGTTTCTAAATGATTGCTATCAAACTTTAGTGATTTGTTGTTAGCACACTGGGAAAGGTAGATTTATAAGTCATAACTGTAATGGTATGAATAACATCAACTTAAAAACGTTGTAAAACAAAAGAACGTCAGATAAAATAACCCGTGGACATATTGCTTCATTATGGTTAATTTATTTGCGTACAGTCTGTGAGTAAGCGGTGATAAATTAGCATGAGCTATGAGCGGCCTCGGGAAAGTCACCCCCCTTGAAAATAAATGACCGCTGTCTTAATTATTCAAATGTATTCCGACAGTTGTTTTATTGCGGCGGCCAATTTGTTACATTTGCATTCGTTGAGACTTTATTAATGTAAAACAATTAGAATGGGGCCTGTAGACGCACCACGACTTCTCCACGCGTATATCCAAGTTACACTTTATGAAACACACATCAGTGTTTGTGTAAAGCAACTTTTATGACTTCGCTAACTTATAGGTTTTTGTCACCCATCCATTTCCCACTGTTGGGCCTGATGAGTTCCAATTTCTGAAAAAATGTACTTTATCTCACGACGCTTTTCCAAGGCGGGATTAGCGGGACGCCTATACTCGACCTTACTAATTTTTCTATACTTGTACGGAAATAGAACCTTAGTTCAGAAAGCAAAGTTCTTTTAGATAATGCAGCGTTTGGCTCAGTTACTATTTTCGGAGTCCTATAGGCCATACATAAATTAATTTCGCTTCGTGAATTTAACTCGCGACTATTAAACTACGAAAACAGTAACATCGCCACTTAATTGTTTTTAGTGGCACACTTTTGCGTAGTGCTTACATTCTGAACCAATAATAAACATTTGGAAGGCGCACGGGTATTTATTCTGAGTCTACCCGTATGTTCTACCCTAAGTGTAAAACTGATCAAGACATCTGAATCTACACGTATTAGTTTTGGAGTCCACATTCCAATTCTCCTCCAATAATATTAAAATTTCATTCGTTTTGATTAAAAAGTATCAATTCTGAGTTAAGCTCGCCCTTATACATCTTCTTTCCTTTTAATTTTTTTGTATTTCCTGTTTTGTGTACAATAAAGTATTAAATAAGACTATATAATGTCGGTGTTTTTGAGTACACTTCACATACCTTGGAGCCTGAAGACAAAAGTCTTCGCCCAGAGCATCTCGCTTGTACTTTTGTTCTTTCTTACGTTACGTACGTGGACACTGAAAGGCTGTCTCCTTAGCGACCTCAAAGTCACTGAGAGAGCTATGAAGAAAGGTATGCTCGGAGTTTCTCTGATGAATTTTATAGCTAGTTAGCAATCAGAAGTAGCAATGGTCCCGTCATGTTTATTAGAAAAACGACAACTACTAGAGTAGACGAGTGCTGAACTAGATGAAAAGCCATCTCTTGATAAATGTTGTGAGATACTCTCCTAAGCCAGATGCATTCATTCAGCAGTGGACAGTGATATTTATTATATACACAAATACTATATATTTCTATGTACATTTTTGTATTAAAGTCAAGCTTTATTTATTTTGTATTTTGTACAGACGTAATGTGAAGAGACATTATCTACCAATCCACCTTTGGTTCATTTAGAAAGATATTATATAGATACCAAAACAAATAATAATATTTTTTTTAATAAATATGTACACGATGTATACTATTAAGCGGCAATAGCTCAGGCGGTAAGCCTCGGCCTCACGATCTGAACGTCGTGAGTTCGTATCTTCCACTGGACTATCGATATGAATCATACCCTAGCACAAGTATTATTAGCTTAGTTGGAACGGTTAACAAGAATTCTAGTAATATTAAAAACATTGCTAGTTTTACGTGAAAAAAAAAATATTTACATAAAAATATATTTTTTTCTTCTAAGAGTGCCTCTCCGAGTTGCTGAGGTTGGCAGCCAATTCAGCACAAATTTTCTACTCTTTCGCGAGGTGCAGTAGTTCTGGAGCAATCGCTATCCCGGTCCACTCCCTGATATTACGTAGCCAAGACTTTCTTTTTCGACCAACTTGTCTTTTTTCCTATCATGATCAGATGAAAATATATACATACATATATGTAGGTACAATATTGTATCACTCCGTATAACAACAATAAATTAACGCTTGTAGTGACAGACAGCCCGCTATGGAATCTAATTGTAAATTCCACGCCACGTCAATGCGTTTGTGATACGAGATTACAGTGTTTATCAGATGTCATTTGGATAGGATTACAATACATCATCCACTCAATGCAACTATCACAGATTGGCATAGTGATAGCAAACCTACATAAAGGCTGGCCGGTACCAGAATTAGGTTTTCAACCATAACTAATGCTTTTCCGAACCGATATGACATCAGAACCTTCAAAAAACAAACCTACTTATTTTTTAAAGGCCGACAACGCTTCTTCTTGGTTATCGTGTTGTAAATGTCTATGGATGGCATTTATTACTTTTCTTTAGGCGATACACTAGCTCGTTTTTCTTCTTATCACTTAAAAAATAGATGTGATAAAATACTCTAACAATAATAAATTTACGTTGCGGATGTGGATGGAAGGATCGGTAGGGGAAGACCAAGGAAAACATACCTTGACCAAATTGCCGAAGTTTCCTAAATAAATGCCAGGTCAAAAGTACCCTTAACAGGCGGGATTGCATGAGGAGAACGATGAAGCAAGGAAAGTATGCCCAGATCGTAGCAGATGGAGATCTATGGTCTCTGCCAATCCCTACGGGAAACAGGCGTGACGATATGTATGTATGTATATATTTATTATAAGATAAAATACGATACGTTAAAGTATGCTATCAGAGAAAATAAAATATTATACTTTGCAAAGAGCAAATAAAATTACTAAAAGATAAATGTCTCTTTTAATTGCTTTTCTTTTTGTAAAAACGTGGTTAAAGTTTTAACAAGGAGAAAACGATTAATTATATAAAATCGTGGCATAGCTAAAGTATACTTTTTTATCCCTTATATAATTTTTCTCCTAGGCTTCCGCGGTAGATTTGCTTGCGGCCACTTATTATGTTAGGATAGGAATACAAAGAAGCAAGCGTATCGTAACAATTGGCTCAGTGGCGGGGCCCTTCGCCCGTGGAGTCAATGGTCGCGGGTTCGATTCCCGCATTGGAATAAATATATGTATGGATTACAAATATTTATTCTCATCTAGCTCACGCTATGTTTGTAGAGACATGGTCTCTCCACTCTAGCACTCGTCTCCGACAAACGTGTTCGGCACAATGCAGCTAAGTAAATAAATTAATAAATAAATAAAGTTAGGTTGTTACGCAATCGCATAACAATAATAATTCAGGGTGGCATAATCACGATGCGCTGACACCATGGAATGCGGCTTCGTTTCCAGTAACCAGAGACAGCTCAACAAGTATCAATTACAAAATTCTCAGCATTCTTGTTCAATCGCTTAACATTATAACTTTTAATAGATTATAACTTAATATAATATACTATTTTTGTATATTACTTAATTATTGATTTGTAAATTTCGTTTTTTAATAAATTAATTTAAGAAAGTTTTTTTTTGGAACTTTTATTGCTGCGGCTGTTCATAATAAGGTAAAAAATCCAAGCATCGACATTTATAAACACAACTCCTATCCAATTAACCTAGTGCCGCTACAGATTACTAAAAGTAAAAGAGTCTGTTAAGACGCTTACTAAAATTATGTCATAAAAATATTTAATGAACTACTAGAGGTAGGAATTTTAAAGCCAGTGTAATTAATACCGTCTTAGTAACCAGCCAAATGGAAAAACGGTAATTTGCATGAAACCCTTGCTTAATCTGCATAAACTATTTGAGTAATTTTCTAAACGTTCCTCCTATACTACAGTCATCCATCTTTATTTCGATACTGCTCCGTTTTATAATTTTCTAATTAAAATTACTTTAGTCTAAACGAGAGCTTAAGCAATCTAATTAATTAGCTGATATTAATTGCCTTTTGATTGAAATAATGTATAAATAAATAAAAATAAGCAGATATTTAATTAATTTTATAAATTATTACTTTCGTTG
This sequence comes from Baronia brevicornis, assembly GCA_031353405.1. Taxonomy (NCBI): domain Eukaryota; kingdom Metazoa; phylum Arthropoda; class Insecta; order Lepidoptera; family Papilionidae; genus Baronia; species Baronia brevicornis. The sequence goes on along the minus strand of JASFAT010002603.1, from coordinate 129,187 downwards.
CCAATTTGATTATTTTGGATATCGTAAAGATACCTGAGTCATATCATGAGACATGACAGGTACAAATTGCTGCAACTGATCATGATGAGAAAAATCGCGGGCAAAAGACAAGTTGGTCGAAAAAGAAAGACCTGGCTACGTAATATCAGGGCGTGGACCGGGATAGCTCCAGTACTGCTGCACCTCGCGAAGGAGGTGGAAGACTGTGCTGAATTGGCTGTCAAACTTCGAAAGTCGGAGAGGCACTCTTAAAGGAGGAAAGATAACTGAATTTACTTTACTGTTTACTGGGACTTTGCAAGATGGCTACAAGATGGATATAGTCACATACTAAGCCAGCTCAACATATTTGGAGGAAGCCTTTTCCAGCAGGGGATTGTTACAGACTGTTAATAACACGAAGTTTTTTTAATTGTCTATATAAGAAAAGTACATAAAGTAACTACATAAAGTAGTAAAATAATTTAGTGGTCACCCGCGGATGAAAATCGATTCATCGGTTTTCAAGGCAAGGTCGTTTTTCATTTTTAATTTATTTTTAAATTAAATCTTTCTGCACTTCTTCTCCACATCAACACAAAGAAGCGAAAACGATGTATATGACACAGATGTCAAAAAATTTTATTGTATATTCGGATCAGAAAATCTATTGCGTCGGATGGTCTGAAAATTTTGTACAACGTTGAAACTAACTGTTTTTGAGTGATCAGATACAGTTTTTTCAGAAGTTTTCACTTAAAAGTTTATTCGGCTCTGGCAAACTTTGAGGTGAGGGTGTTGGGTTTATGGAACTCAACCGCTCACCGTACGAAGCGCGGTAGCTACCACTCAGACGCCGCTTTTCTGCCAGCCCATTCATGCTGCAGACAAATATTATGCCATTCTTGACAAAGTTTACTCATCTGCAGCGTGGCTCTACCACTATTGCTTCAATCAATCAATACAGTTGAAACAATTTACTACTGAACATTGGTCTTCTTCATTTACGAGGGGTGTTGCTGTAATCCAATCGATGGCCGGCGGAAAGGGAATTGCAGAATGAATCTTACCCGTACATTGATAGTTGCTCCTATAGTCGCTTCGTGCGAAAACCACGGAAAGAAATGGCGTGCTCTACTTTTAGTCAGTAACACCAATATAAGGAAAAAAAATAAAGATACTCAGAGGACTAAGTCTGTCAAAGGCGCGGAGCCGCAAAGATGTATAAGGCCCCTAATCTCAGAAGTTTATTTGGTTTTACAACTTTATTAAATCAAGTTGATCTTATTAATTATTTATAAAATACTTTACTTACTTAAGCCACGGGAACGGGCTGTACTTATTTTACGGTACCTCTAACTCCAAACTACTTTTTAGGCAGGTACTAAGCATATTTTTGAACCTTCGTTTAGGATTTGATCAACGAAATTTGTTTACGTTTCGAGGCCCCCAGAACCAGCGGCCCGGGGATGCTGCCCCTTACGACGCTCCCCTCCACCGTTAGTCTGCCACTGAAGAAGATATCACAATTGTGAGCACAAAAAGTCACGCGGGGTTTAATAAATTATAAGTTACGGAAAGTCAGGGAAAATTTCAATACGAACTGAGTGTTAATTAAAACTTTAGACCGCTAACGGGCTCAACACAAGGCTTACCAGGTACAATGGCATCACTGCCAATTAGACAAATAACAACCAGTTAAAATGGGAACACCAATTCACCAATATAACACTACATTGCATTGTATAGTGGATATACAAGCTGCAAAAAAAAAAACTTTTCTTTGAAACATTACCATAAGGAGCATAGATCCAAAGCATAAACATTCCATACCTTTTTATAATTACTGTGTTACAAGTAACATTGTTACGGCTTTCGGATTCAATGGTCTCGGGTTCAACTCCCGCACTTACCTACCTATGTATGGCTTACCAGTATTTATTCCGAGTCTATGTCCCGCTAATCCGTTTTGGAGAAGCGCAATAGGTTTATGTACATTCTTCCAAAAATAAATATATGAATCTCAAATAAAGTACAATAACAGTCCGAGTCCTTGGACTCGGACACCGTTTGAGTTAGTGGTTAGAATATCTGACTTTTGGCCAAAACGTTGTGGATTCAAAATACGACCGACTGTGGTTAGTCTCGAATATGCATGAAAAGTGTTGCCAGCTACATGTTAAATGAATGCGTATCCCAAAAATACTTATTTAAAATGCACTAATATAATAATATAATATAATAATTTACCTGTAAGTAATTGTTATGATAAATAACTTAATAAATTAAATGTGATGCATACTAATTTATTTGCCACCTTTATTTGAATATTTATTAATGAATTCAATTATTGGTAAAGGAAATTAAATATAAAAGAAACAAAATCAAGTTTCTCAATGTATATGTAGTGTATACAATCTCTAATGTATACAATACGTGGAGAGTTTATAACATGTCAAATTAACAACGTAATAAATTTATGTGTGTAAGTGTAGAAAATAAACTTTATTTAATGCGATAACTATGGTGTAACACAGCAGCATAACATATTTACTAATGTCTGGATTATACGTTGTCGTTTATATAATATTCAATTATTAAAAAGTATGTATTGTATACGTGCATATTAAAATACATTAATACTAATAATTTATTAATTAAAAATATTTATAGGCAAAATTAAAACACCTTAAAATTTGGTAAAAATTTGTTGGTCAAACAACCTAAATATAACAAAGTAAGCGGTGCGACACGATACGACATAAGTGCCAAACGTCACGAACGAGTTGATGCGATGCGAGAGCGAGAAAGGTACAGTACGATGAGAGAGCGAGACGATGCGACGCAGACGGGGCGCGGTGCGGCACGTTTACGACGCGCCAGTCTCAACAACGCGACTGCGCGGCATAAAACTAACTAACTGCATTTATTGTACACTTGTTATAACAATGACTGTAGAAATAAGGTTGGTTCAAGAAATACAAAAACACCCGTGTCTCTACAACAATAACCTGCCTGAGTACAACCGTAAAGATTTATCGGAGGAAGCATGGACAGAAGTGGCAATCGATAGCAATTTAACAGGTATGCGGTTTATGTTTTCTAACCTATCTGCAGGCTAGTCTTTATTTAAAACATTACAAAGACTAAAATTGTGTATCATACTCTGATTTCATTATATTCTTTAGGATCCCAATGGGATTGTAGCGTTGTTGACAACGTTGTCAACATAAATGGTTCAGTGGCAAAGCGGCCGCTTTAAAGTTAATGGTCATGAGTTTGATTCCCGCAACGGGATAAATATAAAAATAAGCTGAAATTACACCTTCATTGAAAGGAATATCGCTAGAATCTGTATGCTTAAAGACTTTCAATTGATCCTAGGAAACTCACATTAATATTAATTAATATTTAACAAAAATATATTGTATTTGTTACAGTGAGTGAATGCAAAGAGAAATGGAGAAATATAAGGTGTTCCTTTTTAAGGAGTTTAAAACCTAGTGGAAAAATTAAAAAACCATATTACTTGACAGAATACTTACAATTCATTCTTCCGTTCATGAAGTCATTACATTATTTGGATACGGTTGAAGATACACAAAAAAACTTAAATGAACCCAAAAACATTTCAAATGAAATCGTCTTATGTGCTGTAAAATCGGAACCAGAAGCGGATTTTGATGTTGATGTAGATGAAAATATTGGAGATAATGAAATATCCGCTCCCACATCTGATAATACTATATCTGAGACTATTTCACCAACTTACAGGTCAGCTTTAATTCGCAAAAGGAGACGGCACACAAACACAATTACGTCTTTTAAAACAGTGAAAAACGTGAAAAGAATAAAACAACATGAAAACACAATAAATTTACTTACAGGCAACACTGATCGCGTGAACAACAACGCAATGCGTTACTTCCTAATGAGTCTTCTACCAGAGTTAGAAACAATGACTGATGAACAGATTAGGTTGTTTAAGATCAAAGTAATGTTACTACTTGATGAAATTAAAACAAATGATACCAATATTAGACAAAGTTTACATGCAGCTAATGATTCTCAAAGGGTTCAGAAACGTTTAATTAATTTACTTATAAGGAATCTCAGGCGAAGGAATTCATCGTAGCTGCTTAACCAAGACTTTGGGGTTGACTCGCTATCATCGCATCGAACGGAATAAAGTTGAAAGTATGGCAACAGTTTTTTAAATTGCGGTACAAATATATTGGAATGAATGATATAGGTTCGCTTGGGAATATTCGCGCTGCTCTACGAAATCTCTAAGACCCTTTTAAAATTATGAAGTCGTAGACTGTGTTCTGTGTTATCAAACGCTCTCCAGTTGTTTTTTTTTATACTCATATATGTGCAATAACGGAAAAAAGTGTAAAATATATAAATAACATGTAGGTATATTGGAAAAGATCAAAGCTACTAAGCTCTCCTTGACGTGATGCTTCTATTAATGTTTTGTTGTGGTTCTGCCAGTCTTTGTGAAGAACTTCAAGGGCCAATAATGATGTTTTTTTAAAAAAAAACTATTCGTAATATGATTTCACCAATTCTATGGTAAACATATTTAGTAATGCCCCTTTTTAAATAACATAGAAGCACCACGGTTCAATGTGGGTTTCATATGGTGAATTGGGTTCTTCCGTGGATAACTCCTCGCAAGCATTTGAATGAAAACCAAACTGTTGTGCTTTCGTACACACGTCAGTTAAGGCTCAAAATCTAATTTCCTTAAACAAATATATGGGTTGTCAACTCCAATACAGTTTCTGTATATCAAACTATATATGTACATATTGATGAAACAATTTCATATTATAAGCACATTGATTGAAGATGAATATATAATCTACTATTACCAGCATATTTATGTGTGTACTAGCAGTTTATTTTTTTATGGAATAGATAGGCAAAGGAACAAGCGAATCATAAGGAGAGCAATTGGTAGGTATACCTGCAATTGGTACTGTGGCGTGCCCGCCGTTGTTCTTCACGGCGACACCCGGGATCTTTAGGGGGTTTTTATCTTCTAATTAAAACCTTCAAAATTATATTATTTTATTCTTCTTATTTCTTTTTACATTTAATATGTATGCCGAACGGGTGACATGTCTATTTTATTGAAAACGTCAATTGAACTAATCATTTTGTTTTAATAAAATATTCTTTCTTTTTAATTTTAAAAATCGAATTTAAAAAGAATTAAAACAAAAAGTTTTATTGCATTAGTGATACATTTATCAATGTATCACTACAGTACTAAAGACAAGGTCAACATACAAGAGAGACCACCAATACATAAAAACAAAAAAAACTAGGCCTGTTATTTTTAAAATTTCAAAAGATTTCTATTAAAAAATCTTGTTTGTTTACATATTTTGTTATATTATGTTTTTTATATTTTATTCGTAATATTTTCTTTTCTTTGCTTTGCTTTTTTTACAATATAACTGATAATAATATAAGATTATGAAAATCAAATAAAAACAAAACGTCATTGATGTAAGTTGGCGGGAAAAGTCTATTCGTAATCTATTATTAAAAAACTGTTTTTTTTTATTTAGTCTCAAAAAAGCTTCACTGCCTGTGTGGAGCCTTAAATTTTTTTAATCCTACTTAGTATCATGATAAATGTACCATATTGGTAATTGAAGGAATAAAGAACTATTTTTTTTTAAAGTTACATAGAACTATCAATGTTTTTTTATCACTTGAATTCTTGATACACATTCCCACTAAATTAACAGTACTAAAAAAATATGATTAACATGAATGGTCCAATGGTAAAATCGCATAAACTCTCCACGCACCACCACCCCATGGGACCAGTTACCTACAGCAGTACTTCCAAACCGATACGACATTGGCTACCAGCACAAACACCTTAAAGGCCGGCATGCTTCCATTATAACTATGGTGTTGCGGATGTCTATGGGCTGCGTGGATTGCTTTTCATCAGGCGACACGCTTGATCGTTTCCATATTCCAATCCAAAAAACAAAGTAATATAATTTTAATACAATAATATGAGAATATTTATTGAAATTAAAGCCATTACAAACAAGATACTTTATTTTGTAGCATAAAGACAGAAAAAGATATAAATTTACATTCATTAAAATTAACATGACAAATATTACAGATCCTTAAGTTTATGAGTTATAAAAGACTGCAACCAGCGCCAAAAGAAGTTAGATATATTCAAGGTTCTAATTCAATCAAAAAATCTTACAAGCTTTTCCATTAATAAATACATAGTCAATGTAATATATCTTTCTGATTTCGACTATTTATACATAATAATTGTACAGTGACAGATAATTAAAAATGACATGAAACAGTGAGGTTTATGATGACAATGACGGATCCTATTTCCGAATTGGGTGTATCTTGTTCAAGATTATCTTATGAAGTATTCGCAACAAGGATGAAAATATTGTCAATTAACAGATATATAAAATCAAAATGTTTAAAATTTTTTTTTTCATCTTTTACTAATCATATATTAGGAATCTCGTTACATACCATATATGTATGTATACATTTTCAGCCCATATATGTGTGTTCCACTGCTGAGCATAAAACTACATTTCTGGAGGAATGGGCATTAACCCATCACCCTTGTTCATAATGAATTGGATGAGTTCCCAAAATCGCTATGCATGCATAGTTCATACGTATATTTATCCCGAAGCAGGAATCGAACTCGTGACCATTGACTCCGACAGTGGTAACATCACCACTGAGCCAATTAGATCATCAACCATGACATTATTATATTACAATGTATATTATAGGTATTATTTAAATACAATATTTTTGCAAATCTCAAACGATCAATTACTATTGGCGCTGATTGTATACAAATAAACATACCAACAAATATATATCGTTATCAAAGTGAATGTTTGAAACGTTAAGAATATCTCACTAATGGATATATCGATTTCATCACGATTATAGCATATTAATCGATATAACATATGTTTAAACGTATGTGTAAATTTTATTATACATTTCCACATAAACAATGTTAGATTTAATACATGATACATACATATGTTTTCATATACATTTTTACAAATAATTGGACGAATTTTAAATAAAAACTTTTTAACAGATTATAGGTAAGTTGTAAGTAGAACAATTTAAAATTTCAAAAGTAAAGGAAACAGCCATTTTTTTGTTAAATTTTGGTCCCATTATAACAATTTTTAGGTTATTACAAGTATAATAATTCGAAATATGATATGAAATGCACAGAAGCAGTACCAAGAATTTTTGATTACACAAGATGCTAAAAGTTACAATATATTTTATATTATTATAATAATACATTTTTACACTTTACGTGAAAGTGATACAATTATTAAACTCATTTGCACACAGGATTAGATATAAAAAATTGTCTACTATGTAGCCAATATTTCTTAAATCGTCATAAATTATACATATTTTTCTCATGTATAAAGTCGCTTCCAATGAATTACTTTGTAATTTTCTTGTTCTTCGTTAATAGCAATTAAGGTTTTCATAATAAGAAGCAAGAAAGGCAAGAAACATAAATAACAAAAATACTATAGAACATTTGCTCCTACAAAGTACTTCAGTCACATTGCATGAATGGCCCTCCGGCAACATAGGAATCTCTTTTTTTTTTAACAGCCTATATATGTCCCACTGCTATGCACGGGTCTCTTCATTTCTGGAGAAACTGATGTTAAACCCACCACGCTTGCCCAATGCGGATTGGTGGGGTTACCAGACTCGGAATAAATATTTGTAATCCATACATATATTTATTCCGATGCAGGGATCGAGCCCGCGACCATAGACTCCGCGGGCCCCGCCACTAATACAATTGGTCGGGAATCTCATATTAACCGGAAATTGCGATCTAGGGAGGATATCTCAAAAAGAGGAGAGTGGCAAGAAAGTCTTCTTAAAATGGCTTCTGGACTTCGTTTATATGCGCCTTCTTAAAAAGTCACCACACGTATTTATCTCATTTAACTTGCTATTTTTTCTTATTGCTTCCACAGAATAGACGCTGGTTCTTTTTCTTTCCTATTCAAAAAAAATCCTTGTCCCTTTTAATAATTTGCCACCATTACACAATAAATTCCCGACACTTGTTTGTACTAAAGCCATTAATATATTTTAATTCCTTAGAAGAATAAGTACGTTCATTATTATAGCTCATTTTAAATATTTTTCGAATAATACGTAATATTTTTAATGTACCATTTTGTTACGAGATAGCTAGCTAAATTTTAGCCAACCCGCTGAATAGTGTGACAATTTAGGTGATCCCGTCAACTTAACAATAGACTGATGTACGCTATGGATGATAATAAAAATCTTCTTCATTCAATAAAAAGATTCGTAGACTTAGCACAAGACGGGATGGTTTGAATTTCTAGGCCACGTGCAATATGAATTTAGGGTCGAGTTTCTATGGAACTTGCTGTTAATTTAATAAACCGTTTCTACGTAACTTGCTTGTAATTATTACAGGACAATTCGTTTGCGGAGAGATATCAAGACATATTAGCCATTGAAGTAAAATAATACATAGATCACTTGAGATATTTATATCTATTACAATATCTTTCTACTACTATATATGTAATGAACATTTATATAAACATAAATATGTACGTAATACATTATAAGAAAAAAGAGAAGCGTCATAGGATGCTTGGCAGATGTAAAACATTGTCGACGGCTCGGTCTGTACCGTATGCTCATGGCCACGTGTAAGTGCCCCAGCATAGAATCGAGTGGAGGGAAGCACATGTAACCTGAATCGAGGCGACGTCTCGGCCTACGATTTCACTACCATACCCCGCGATAACATGTTACACATCAAAAAAGAAACTGACCGTTTATTTACTAAACTTTCATACTGATGTAAGCTACAAACAATGTAGATGAATATATATATAAAGGGATTTTGATTTATGGACAACATTTAGTCATATTGTGATTAAGTCATAATTTCTTACTATTAAATATCTCTTTATTTTGATATATTATATTTAATTAAATACAATGCTTAAGCTTACACTTGACACCTAACAACGAATACTTCAAATATCACTGAATGCAGCAGGTTCGCTTCTCGTTTTGTCCGCTAGTGCGGACCAGTCTATTCAAATTGAGCTTTGGGCTTCCACCAGCGCTATCTCCATCACCTTTGGCACAAGTTTTGGTTCTCATAATCATGAGGTCCGTACGAATGCTTGGTCTGCGCACGTTCGGAGCGACCACGCCGCACGCGTCTGATAATCTTCTTTTTATTGACAACGTGCATTTCTTGCTTCTACTGCTCTGGCTACTGGTTGGAGGTAATGTACAGGGGCTTCCGAATGCGGTACTAACCCTTTTGTGGTGGTTCGGAGCCATTTCCAAAGGTAGATTGGCTACAACAAATAATTCGTAGAAGAGGTCATCGACCCGATAGTTTTTTTTGGCCGAAGTTTCGACGAATACGCAGGTAGAGTCTTGTGTGGCGCAGTATGCGGTGGCTTCTTCTGGTTGTACAGTCCTGTACATTAAAAAAAGTAATTAGAAATTAATAATAATCATTTAATTAAAATATTTTGTATTACAAGTGTTCCCCAATTTAGTCACGTTTAAACGGCATGTAAAAGTTGTCATAATTTTTAACAAAAAATCTCAAAGCTTCACATAAAATTAATAATTGACCGCTACATACACATACACACACACTCACACACACACACATATATATATATATATATATATATATATATATATATATATATATATATATATATATATATATATATATATATATATATATATATATATATATATATAATACATGTAACAATCGATTACAAAATCCTACACATTATCCTAGCGTGAAATTAATGTAATTTTAATTTATTTTTATGTCAGTTTTTCGATTTATTGAGCAAAGAATCCTTTACATAATGAAGAAAACGATCTTTAGCCTCAACACAAAATTCTTAGACCTGCCTCTACTCTCTTACGATGATCAAACATCGTCATTCACAGTTCGTCTACTCCAAAAAATGACTCTGACTTCACAGTCAGCTCAGAGTGCAAGCTATGGAGAAGGCTATACTAAAAGTTTCTTTGGTGAATATGATTACTTGATAATGATCCTTTATCATTGAGTCTTATGTGGTTCTAAGAATAAAATACCATTTTGTACTTGAATTTTGTATCCGTTACTTACTTTCTATTTACATTCACGATATAGCCAACTCACCTGAGCTCCCTATCACATTTATTTCCAGCTATAGCCATTGGTACACGAGGCGCTTGCTTCCTCCCCCTACTGCTACCACTAGTTGCGCTTGCCTTTGTCTCCAGAATCTGCTCGCGAAGGCGTATTACCTCTTCAAAAGATTCCCTACTGTCCATTGCGAAAACAAGGACGAAGAGGTCTCCTGTGAAAGATTTGCATAAATTTATTCCGTTCGTTCCGAAATTTCACAAAATCTATTTCTTATCATCATCCATCAAGCCATATCGGAGTAAAAAAATGGCAACACATTTCCTTTTGGCCGAAAACGCATCTACAATGCCTATGGTTTTGTATGGCTAGGGGCGGCGTTGATTGCTTTCCACCAAGCGATATTTTAGCTTTCCCATCCCATTTGTTACAGAATGATCATTAACCACATCACACTTGTCTAAGATGGATTCGCGAGACAACCATAAATACAAGTGGACAAAAAATAATAATCCCCAGTAAACACATATAATAATAGTACATTTATTACAGTTCAACGACAATAAAATAGTAGCTCGCATAATAAGGTATTTACATTTTAGTACTATAACAATGAGGTTATTTTCTAGAATGCGACGTGAAAGAAACAAAAAATATCGAATGAGTCAGTGCATTTATAAGACTTTCGTGCCACCTAGTTCTTTTAAACTTTAAAAGCTCCCGGAAAGAATTACTCGGCGAAACGGCGTCATTTATGCTGAGTCGTTGTCCACTTTTAGTATCGCACCAGTTTTAATATCTTTGTAATGTTTCTATATAAAACTTTACAATTTGTTGTGGTTGTATGTTAAAACTTTACAATTTGTGAAGGAGACATTGAAAGACGAGTGAAAGTTGGTAATCAGGTTAATGGAGCCCTGCACTCCTTTATGAAAAGTCAAAATGCGTCTAAAACGGTCCGACTGGCGGTTCATCAGGGGGTGCTTGTTCCGACGCTAATATACGGTAGCGAAAGTTGGGTTTGGCAGAAGAAGCATGAAAGCAGACTGAATACGGTGGATATGAGAGCATTAAGAAGTGTGTGTGGTGTAACCTTGAATAATAGAATAAGAAATGAAGTTATAAGAGAGCAATGTGGAGTAAAAGAAGGTGTTGTGACAAAAGTAGAAAAAGGGATGCTTAGATGGTTTGGGCATATATAGAGGATGGATGTAAGACGACTGGCAAAAGAAATTTACCTTGCGAATGTGGACGGAAGGGTCGGAAGAGGAAGACCACGAAAAACATACCTTGACCAAATTGCTGAACTTTGTAAAACGATATGTATGCATGTATGTATGTAAAACTTTACAATTTGTGTGCTTGAATTTTCTAACTTTGTATACGTTTGTTTTTATATTTTTTCAGTCTATATATCGACGCAAAAAAGCGAAAACGTAGTAAAACCGCAAAATGAAAGCTTACCACCGGAGCCAAGAAAACTTAAGATTTCTTTCTTTATTACGTTTTAACGCTGTAAAAAAATTCTATTGGCCGCAGAACTATGAGATTCAAGCCATTCGACGCAGCATTTTTATCTGATCCGAATATGCAATTCTTTTTTTGAAACCTGTATCATTTACAACGTTTACGCTCTTTTTCTTCGATATATAAAAGGCAATCTTTTATTTTATTTTAGCCATATCGCATGAAAAAACCCGGACAACTTAGAAAAACTTGTGTTGATAGCTTAGATCAAGGCCAAAGGACCGTTGTGTAAAGCCTTGCTCAAACCGGGCCTTTCAAGAACTGAAGATAGTTATCAGTGAAGTTCTTTATTAGGTACACGATAAAAAATAAGGGGAACAAGTAACAAATATTTATGATTTTTTACTTGTTCCCACTTATTTTTTATCGCAATTAAATAAATAGCCTAGTATATGTTTACATTATATTATTAACTTATTCATTTTTTAATTCATCCCTTTATTCAAATGATATATTATACCGCACTGCATATAACAGTAGCATAAAAATAAAAATTTATAACTTACAAATTACAGACTAGAGTTTTTCTAGACTAATTTATACTTTAAAATATTTTTTGTATTACACCTGGTGGTTATATAATTTGTGTTAGTATTTAGCTTAATAAATTTATTAAATGAATATCTTTTTAATGCGATAGGGACATAAACGGGCAGGCAATATCACCTGATGAAAAGCAATGAACGCCACCCATAGATATCTGCAGTGCTATAGGCAGTGCAGAAGCGTTGCCGGCCTTTATGGAAAGATGTCATTATAAGAGGGAGAGGGAAAGGAGGTAGGGCCTCCGGAAATTAACCACTCACCGGACGAAACACGGTAGCTGAGCTACCACTCAGACGCCGGTTTTCTGTGGGAGTGTGGTAGTTTCTCGAGCGAGCCGGCACATTCATACTACAGACAAATAATATGCCATTCTTGACAAAGTATTCGTCTACAGCATAGCTCTATCACTTCTTTTTTCATTTACAATGTGTATTATATGCTTCTTATGGTCCTATGTCCCCGAGGTGGGGCAATTTATCACATGTACATTGTTTGACCCAATGTGAACAGTTTGCTGTTATTGGCCTATCGGTAATTGGTCACTTGACCTCCGAGCGAGATTTCCTGTTGTTGTTCTATCTACACAGTCATGTCAAAGAGAAAGCGCTATACTATCTTGCTATACTGAGAACAATATTAATAAACAGATCCGGATGTGTGACAAGTTTACCTTACCCGTATCTATTTTGCATCAAAGGGCAAAAGGCTTTGCCGTACTCTATTCAAATAATTGCATGACAAAGGAATACATACATGTATGAGAAATAAATTGTAGGGAAACTTTCAAAGGAGTTCAAACTTTTTTTTATGGGATAGGAAGGCATGGGATTGCTTTCCATCAGGTAACAAGCGTTAGCAAGCGTGTTACCTGATGGAAAGCAATCAACGCCACCCATAGATTTCCGTAGCGCCATAGGCAGTGCGGAAGAATTGCCGACCTTTAAGGAAAGTGTCATTACGGGAGTGGGAATGGGTCTGGGGGGAGGGTGTCTGAATGAGAAGCGATCCAGTACGATGCGCTTTTCACGAAAATTCTTTGCGCGAACCACCACCTAGTGGAACCAGCTATCTTCAGCGGTATTTCCGAACCGATACGACATTGGCACATACCTTAAAGGCCAGCAACGCTTTCATAATACCTATGGTGTCGCGGATATCTACGGGCGGCGTTGATTGCTTTTCCTTAGGCGACATGCTAGCTCGTTTGCCCTTCTATCCCATAAAAATATACACACCGGTCAAAAAGGAAAGACGTCTCATAGCTGGAAATGGATGATTCCCAGAGGTATCAAGTAGGTCTAATTGATAGACTTCTCCTCGGATCCGGTAGAGTTTACGGTGAAAGTCTTCTATCGTTGGAGTGTAGCTGTCTTCGAACTTCGTACCAAGGAATCTGGCGACCAGAGACGTTTTGCCGACGCGCGCTGACCTGTAGACGAGAAATTGACATTTTCACTCGATGATAATAACGAAAAGACAATATTTATTATATATGTATATAATATTAATAATATCTTTATCAAAATTCCTAGCTTTATCAAAAAGCCTAAATAAAATGCCCAGAAAATCGGCGTCGACACGTCGATCGAAATTCAGTTTCGTAATCATATGGAAAATAAAGCTAAACTGGTATCTAAAAACCTTGCTTAGCAGATAGAGGCAGTACACCCGTACACAGTACACCCACCAACCGTCTCCAGCTGTAGAAAGCACAAGTGCGTCGTCATATATACTAGTAGACTGCTCTCATTAGCAAGTACCAGCCAGCTCCCTAGTACCAGCTCCTTCCTATTAAACGCATCCATCGAAGAAAGTCCCGAATGCTCGTTTGCCTGCTCTGATATTTATATAAAAAAAATCTACTTTCATATGATAAAGTAAAACTAGCAAGTGAAATAATTTACTTTATTTGATGTTAATTTTATAAAATAGCATTTTTTTTAAATGATGTTACCATTTAAATTACCTATATATTTTTTTATAGTCAAGTCCCAAATTAATGTATTCTTCTTACTTTCTTATTGAGAAACATGCCGTGTTATATCAGATAATCAATGAAGAGTATAGTTAATTTATATTTTTGTAGAAATGGGGAAGCCCGTGTCCAGTTGTGGGACGTACACGGGCCTATATAAAAATGTAATGTGCGATAACAACCAATTTCAGATTATCGTTTTTTTTTTTTTCTTTTATTCTTTCTAATTTTTACTTTGCTATAGAAGATTCAAATATACATAACTTCTTCGTATTTTCTTTATTATAGCCGTATATATATTTCTGTGACAGCCGTCAGTAAGAAACGGTAGTTATATGGGCGGTAGGATCTGACTGAAAATCTACGTTGTTTTACCACAGCTTTTTTATTACTGTAGTTAACACATTTCCTGCCACGTGGGGTGTATACACCCCACGCTTTACTACTGTGCCATATTGTAAGGTACAAACCTTAGTGTTTTGTTTCTAGTGTATGACTTACAATAAAAACAATTATGTAAAAATCATAATAATCACGAAAAGTGTGTATAGTTTTTTAAACGTACAACACAATAAAGCTATAAATTTATATTTTCTAGGAATTAATTTAACAAACACGTGGCCTGAACTGAATATCTTCAAACAACGGTCTGGCAGGATACGTGTTTAATTGATATTATTGTATACTTGATGACCTGATGATTATAACTTTTGATCAGCGATAATTAAGCATAATATATCTTCAAATTCACTTTAATCAAGACATTTCTTAAAGTAAACTTTTTTTCAGAAAAAAACAATTTATAATGCAATAAACGTTTCAAAGTGTAACAAAAGAAACGACAGTTTTGTATACAAGTCAGTTACACGATAAAACCGCCATGCACGCGGTTTATTGACTTTAATTGGAAGAACGAAATTGGCAATTTAGAATATTTTATTTTTACAGCTGTTCTTTTAAGTTTTTTTTATATTTTTTTATTTATAAACCTCCCCTGTATTAGAGCGATCAAAATAAAAAAGAAATTATTCAAATCGGTCGAGCCGTTTATGAGTTATAGCGAGACTAACAGCTCTCCATTTTTATATATATAGATAATTGTGCATTATGCTCTGGCACTGGAATAAAATATATTCTATTCTATTCCGTTCTTATTGCAATTTGTCCTGATACAAGGGCATCGACAACAATTAGCGAGATAAGAGGCAGCCGGGTGCGCTATTAACAAGTAAGCGATAACTCCCGAAAGGAATTATCGGGAATTATCGCTCGCGATCATCGAATTATAAAGGAACCACGTAATGAATGGGCGCCGCGCCGCTCTGACGTACATTTCTGCCACGTTGAACACGTTAAGGGGACGTCATATTTCTATTATATTTCATTATTATTTTCTATAGCAGTGGTCGCCAATCTTTTTGACCTCACGAACCAGTAAATTCATAAATAAATAAAATCCCGCGAACCACTAATACAAATTTGTGTTAAAAAATATTTATAAAAAACATTGTGTTCAAAGAACTAATAAAATGTTCCTAGTTAATAAAAATATATTATTAAATGTTACCAAATCATGAAAAATTTATTCATAAACTATTAGAAAGATTTATTAATAAACTAAACGAAAACTGTAAAACAAAACAATTAAAAGATGATTTAAGTATATCAAACTTTTAGCATTATACGGGGTATCCTTGATCTTTATACTATTTGATGAGCACATACGCTCGTTTATTAAATATGCCTATGCCGTATTTGTTTGTGGTGATTTTATTAAATAAATAGGACTCCTCCTTAAGCGATTGTTGGAATTTCTCCCTCACAATCAATGTCAAGAGTTGCTGAAAATATTCACAGCAATATATTGCACACGCTTTTAGCTATACGCCATTACAGAGGATGAAGTGTACTCAAACAAGGCTTAATTTATATATGTATTTCATTTGCCAGCACATATTATTTTCGAAAACTATATATTTTTTACACAACATAATTCACCGCTGAACACGTGCCTCTGATCCTGAGAGACGTGAAGAGTTACCACTCTTGTCCAAGACGAATTGACGAGTTACCCAGACTTGGAGTAAATACCTGTAGGTCATACCTAATAAAAATAAAACAAAATAAATATACATTTATCCCGATGGGGAAACCGAAACAGCAACTCCGAAAGCAATAGCTTCGCTACTGAGCCAATTAAACCAATGTGGGTATGGTCATATTAAAGTACGCAACTTTTGTCATTGTATTAATGCAATTGTAACAAGCCTGTCTTGGACACAAGTTTTCCTCAAATTTGAGGAGTGTTGTCGTTATACCCATTCTTGACCGACAAATCATGGGTCGTAGATAATGAAACAGTATTGCCATTGCTATATAAAATATATATTAGTGTAATAAATAATACGGGTATTCCATAACATAATCTGTTACTTTTCCAGTTACGTAAAGTAACAAAGGTGTAATCGATGATGAAAGAACGTATTCAAATTTCATTACGTAAAAAGTTTCTAGCGGTGAAATTGAAACACACATGCCCCGTGACTGCAAATTAATTAATTAACGACAAGCGCTAGCCCCCTTAATGAATAAATGATACGACGTTGGCACAAAACCCTAAAGATAACACGCACGAACGCAAATATTTATTTCTATTATGGGAAATACCGGGGTGTGTCTGTGACTCTGTCTCATGTTTATTATTGATGTCGTCCGAAAATAGTGTTGTGAGTAAAATCAACACGTTTGGTTAAGTTATTATACGCTTTGACGATTATCCAATTACGTCTTGGAAGCTTAGCTTCGAAGAAGCCATTGGGTATTGGAACTTTAAAATAACATTTTTTATTAATGTTAAAGAACCACCATCATTGTGATAATCTTCAGCCAACGACTTGATCTACTGTGCAATTTTAAAACCTGGCAAAAGACATCTCCAAGAAAAAATGCGTGTCAACTTCTACGCCATAAAGCATCGATACATTACCAAAATGTCTTAAAGATAGGAATAGGATTTTGAACATTAAAAAACCAACCTGTATTTTGGCCTTTCTTTAAAATATCTTGTGTCTTTTTTTTAAAAGGTTTTAAAATTGCGCAGCCGAAGTATCTCACAAAGCACGCGTCTTCTTTTCTCTTTATTTACCGGCAGCAAAGGAAGAAACAAGAAGACGCGTGCGTCTTTCCTCCGACTTATCAATATTATTATAATAATAATATTTTCCTAAATTAAGCTACGCACGTACATTTCCACTAGAGTAAAACGCTGGTTCAACAAAGGCTCTCTTCTTATATAAAATAAACTTATATTTAGTCGTGGTAGAATGAATGGCCTAGTTCGACCATAAGTACGGCAGACAAAAAGTTGAGCGGTAGCAATTATTTTTTGTGTTTCCTCCTGTAACTCCTTTCCCTTACCTAAATTATATTTCTTCCCTTTTCATTAGTTTTTACCTTAAAAGTATACAATTCATCTACAGCGCCATTAGTATAATAGGTTCCATCCGCATGGCATCCAGCAGGATCCATGATTTGCTGGTTTGACCTTTTTTCACAAAAAAAAATAGATTCGTAAAAGATTTGAGCGCAGAATCCCTGATCTGAAAGTCAGGTACTCTAAACACTGAGTTAAACATACGATGATGACATATCATCGTATGTTTAAGTCAGTAACTACAGCCTCAATACCTGATACAGCTATATCAACACACTGTGTTGCAACATTATTATAAATCAGGAAATAAGGGGTGTTACTTTAATCTCAGTGCTTATCGGGTGGATTGGAGATCGTAGATTGACTTTTATTACTTATCTCCTAGAACTTATTTGCCATAATCTTAAGACGACTTCAGGAAGAAATTAGAAGCCCTATTCTATGCCAGTAATCACACAAGAAAGAAATGATTTATTACCACATATAAATAATAATAAATACATGATTATCGCAAATGATTACCATTGTTATCACTGTGACTACAATTGCCCTCATTAGTGTGAAATATGAACGCGTCCCGGGTTAATCCGACATGCAGCCGAATTACAAACGTCAACAACAGTTAAACCGTTCCGATGTGATTAAAGGATTTTGAGCATACATTTGTTTACGTACCAACAAAATCGAGAATATTTGATGTATAAAATGCAAAAAATGGAATATAATTTAGGCTAAAACTGCTTGTAGGCACGTGATGACCACATTTCGTAAAATGACAGTTTAAAAATCAAAAAGTCGAATAATTATAATAACGGCCATTAAAGATTTTCCCGCCAACTTACATCAGTGACGTTGCATTATTATAACCTTATATTATTATCAGATATTATTTAGTTATGGTGGTGTATTATACAATATAGTTCGATTAAGGTATATAAGTGAAGTGATATGAAATAATTGCGTGTATCGTGATTTTTTAAGTTGACTGAAAAAGTCCATAGAAGGTTTTGTAGAATAGCCACCATTTTATCAAGACGCAACGTGATAAATTGACTAGTTATATTTCAACAGATTTGATGTTATCGTATTTTATTTGACACTGGCATAATAGTTATAAGTAATTGTCATCAAAGAAAAAAAAACGGTCACTAACCCATCTCTCTTGTGAGATTTGTGGGGAATTGAATAAAGAATTTAAATACATTCGTATATTTATGCAGACACCATTGACTACGCCACTAAATTAATTAAGCCACCACATCGTTTAGTATATAAATAGTTTTGAACGAATTTTATTATATTTCCACAGCATAACTGCATTATTAATTTATTGTTCACTCGCCGTAGAAGCTTTTTAGTGTAACTATATAATGGACTCTAAAAACAGAAAATATAAAAGCATACTTTTGCATCATAAAAAATATTATATTTTTCTTCTGTGTTTTATATCTTTAAAGTATAATAGTTTAAGACTATTTCCATTTTTTAACATCAACACTTCTTTGTAAGAAAAAGAAAGTATCACACCCGCAGAAGAATAACGTCTCTTTAATAGATTTGCCTCTATACTTACTACAATGAGCGACGTAGTATTAGTCTTTCTCTATGTTTCTCTTATTCTCTCCCCTCACCTCTTTAACTTTCATCCTACATCATTAGTGCAGTAAGCTCAAAGTTTCATCATCGGACTACTCGCCACAAACAAGTTCCATTCCCTATCATCCAGTGGTGGATGGTTTGCAATCCACCACCGTGTGATTTTGTCGCAATTGTACCACTGTCGGTGCAACTATGAAACGGTCTACCACCTGCGGTGTTTCCAAACACTCACGACATTGGGTTATTCAAGAAACCAGCATATACGTTCACAAAAAAACCGGCAACACATTTGTGTTCAGCAACCGGTAACGCGTTGCGGATGTCCATATTTGGCGATGATCATTTACCATCACATTTACACCTTGAATCCAGCTACCTTCAGCAGTATTTCGAGCCAATACGAAATTTGAACTTTCAAACAACAAGTCTACTCTTATCACCTAGGCTGGCAAAGCATTAGCAATTCTTATGGGGTTACAGATGTGTAT
Source organism: Baronia brevicornis (assembly GCA_031353405.1). Lineage (NCBI taxonomy): Eukaryota > Metazoa > Arthropoda > Insecta > Lepidoptera > Papilionidae > Baronia > Baronia brevicornis. Next base: position 109,388 of record JASFAT010002603.1, on the reverse strand, counting down.
GGATGACATTGAATGCTTTCCGTCAGGTGACACGCTCGCTCGTTTGCCTCCCTATTCCATTAATGAAAAACCCGTGTGCCCATTTTCTTGCTCTGCTACAAAAAAGGTGTGACTTACCCCAACATAACCAATCTGAAACAGTTCTTGGGTGGTGGAGCGGAATCTTCGCATCCTTGAGGCAGCGGCGCGCTTGGACCCGGTAACCTTTCTGGTTCCGAGTCCCCACTTGCCCCAGCGCCTCGTCGACACAGCCATGATGTGCCGCATTTATCCTTGGCATCTTCTGCGGGTGCTGTGAACTGGCATTTACGCGGAGACCGTTGCCTCCCTGCTGTGGAGAGCGATGACTTTAATGGTGACGATGGGGCGCGAACTGGACTTGGAGATGCTCGCACCGGAGATGGAGACACTTTCACCGGTGAGGACTGGACAGAAATACCTCCACGTTCCGTTGTTCCGTTTAACATTTTTCACAATTGCATTTTCCCTTTCATTTCTGTCACTTTTAATTTGCTTTTCACTTATTCATTGTATGATACTTTTATTTTCAAGCACTGTCGAAAATAATAAAAAAAATGCAAACAAGTTCACCCATGTTCTAATAATAAATTATATACATACAAAAATTATAAAAGCAAAAGGTCGATTGGGAATTATATTTTAATAATTCGATTGGGAATTGTGCCGGTCTAAGATCGTTGGTTTGATGCTCTACGTTTCACATCAATAGTCTTTGATGAGGACCGTATTTCCCTAGCACAAGCTTATATATAAGCTTAACAAGAACTCTAAAACATAAAAACAGTGACGTCTTTCAATTGTAAATTTTTTGCTGGTCTTTTTTTAAATACAATTAAATAAATATTCAATAAAAATATTTATTTTTCACTGACTACATTTGTAGAAGTTTATTTGTTTATGTAATTACTTAAATATTACACATTTTAAATATAGCTTACATATACGCTCCATAAATAATAAAGTAAAAAGCGCATATTTCTATCGCAAAATATGTATTTATCAAACTATTTTATTAATTTGTTTTAAATGTACATTTTAAATTTATTTATTTTAAATTTTTTGTACAAAAGTGGAGATAATGTGAGAAAGTCATACTTTGCCAATCACCCTTTGGGTTAATGGAAATTATATTAATCTATATATCTTTATAAATAACATATTAATAGAAGAATAAATAATAATAATAATAAAAGAAATAAAATATAAGATAGAGATAAATATAAGAGATAATAAAAATAAAAATGAAAGAAAAATAGAAGAATATATGATAATAATATAAGAATAATAATAAATTAATAGATATTATAAGGAAAAATCCAGTGTATTCCAATCAAAATATTTTACCAATATCAAAACGGTATTCGAAGGTTCATTACGAATGGATATCTCAAATTGAACTACATTCGGTTTCTAAAATAAATATTTTCAAGAACTTATTGGAGTGAGTCGCATGTGCAAGATATAAGGCGTCATCGGGTGAACGCCGCCATTGAAAATATTGCCAATATCTGTCGACGGGCACGCGAAGCGATGCGATGTATTAACCGTTATTTTCACTACACACGTTTATTGCAAAGAGATGATCGTGGGTTTTCTTTCAAACGTATTATCAATCCAACCAACACAAGAGTGTTTTGTGGAAAAGTATTATTTTTCCTACTGATGGAAACCTTTTCATCAAATTCTAAGTAATATTGACCAATCTTTTGATTATTTTTATCTCTATTATCTCTTTCGTCACTGTATATGTATATATGTAACTATACGCTGCTATACTCGTTTACTATTAGAGGTACGAACTCCAATATAGTATATATAGAGATGATGAAAACTTTTTCATCACATGAAAGTTTTCATCATTAGCTACTACTTTGGACTTTTCTCGTCAACTTACATAAGTGACGTTGTGTTTTTATTTCATTTCTATAATCTTATACTACTAACAGTTATATTTTTAAGTTGTGGTGGTGTATTATGCAATATGGTTCCATTAAGTCGTATAAGTAAAGTGATATGAAAATGTAATAATGTGTATCATGACTTTTTAATTTAACTAAAAAAGTCCTAACAAGGTTTTAGTAGAATAACCACCATTTTATCAAAACGTAATATGATAAGCGGACTAGTGTTTAGAAGCGTAGAGATTTAATATTGTTGTATTTTACTTGACACTGGCATAATAGTTATAACATATTTACATTCAGTTATATCGAATAATCCTTGTTTAAAAATAGTAATTAAGGTTGAAAACCTAATTGTACCACCTATCACCCACTGGTAGCAGCTACGTTTACGATACGTTAGAGAGAGAAGAATTACCAGGAAAAAACACGCTTCCATCACAAACTGAATTTGGTGATATATAATAAAAATAATAATTCTATATTTGCATTATGTGAGGTGTAACAAGATGAGCAAAGACGTTTAAAAGCTCCATTATATTACCACTTATGACGTACAAATTTCATTAATTATTTATTTATTTGTTTATTATGTCAACTAAACTATACACACGTATAAACACATAGAGATCTAGATACATAAGTCGCTTATGGTTACAAAGCATTAAATTATTAATAATCTATTACATTGTGATTAAAATTATAATTGATTCATCTATGTATGTAACATTCGATCCAACATTTAAAGCAAAAAAGTCCTTAGTATTATAAATATTACCATGTATCAGCTATTCATATAATCTTTTTGTAAATAATCTTGTGTTCAATTGTTTTAATTCATGAGGTATATTGGTGTAGATACGTATATAATGGACGAAATATACAAAATGGTAAGCACTTACATGAACTTGAATTGCTACTAAAAATATAACGTTGTACGTTTTCGGACTAATCTAAGTTCGTAGACAGGAGGTGACACGCTAATCTTGATATTGGGTCACCTACCCTACTACCTACACCCTACTACCAAAAGCGACATAATCTTTCCCAAGGCACTCTTTTGTCTGAATCCACACATCAAGTGGAACGAGATTTTTCGATACAACACGATATAAATTACATCTAGGTATCCAAAAACTATTTTTATGTTTAAAACCACCTTAGTTTCAATAAGGGTTTTAGCCTAGAAACTCAGGTAACCTAATCAATCAATCGGGGACGTCCACACCCCGCGCGGAGGTGAGAATGTGGGATCGAGCCTCGGGGATGAACCCCACTGCTCGTGCAGCAACTCAGTGGGGCAACCGCCCCCCGGTCCTAGGTGCCGCTGTCCCTGGCGACTTTTGGGCGTCCTTTAACGACTTCGCGTAGTCGAGATATGGCTATTTCCTATATAATATTATAACCTATTCCTACGTTGGGTTCATCGCTGGCCCTCCTCCCTCTCGGGAGCCAGGCGGTGACAGGAGGATTTGGCGTGGGAGTGGACGTCCCTCAGGTGGGCGAGCGTGAAATTTTTGTGGAGTGAGAGGAATGTGGGTGTGGTCCATTGTCGACTCGGTCGAACATCTTCCGAGCCAACCGGAAGACAAACTCGTGGATGTTCTCCACCCTAAGGTGCCTCGCTATTACGTCATTACGTACATAGCGAGCCGCCCCCACGATGGCGCGCAGAGGCAGATTCTGCTGGATCTGAACGCGAACTAACCACTGAACCAAGAGATCGTCATAAATAACTTACAGTGTATCAATACTTTTCACGTTCAAGTTGTAAATGCGTGTATAGCATAAGAATAGCAATGAAAAAAGTAAACCTGTATATGCATTGCATTCGACGATAATCACCCCCGAAGTCATTTTCTAGCTTTCGCGGAATTAATATTTGAAATTGCTGCAAAAAAAAGTCGCTTCAAACTCTAGAACAAAAGTAAAAAAGGATAAACTGTACAAAGAGAACAATCTGTTTTCCGCGGTTTCTCTTGCTTGATTATTTAAAATTTTTAGGTGTTCGCAAAATATTCTCAATTTTTTTACGGATACAAAGTAACATAAATATTTATAAAGTGTGTCATTTCTCTGAAAAACCTACTTACAGACTCGCCTTTTTTCCCTCCTCGATTTTTTCTTTCTGCTCTAAAACTAAAATCCTGTATTAACATTGTCATCCACTAAAAGTTTAAAAAAATGTAGTTGAACTTGAGTGGATGAATAATAAAGTATTTTATTAGCAATTCAAAAAAAAAATCACAAAGATATAGAGTGTAAACTAATAGTAGGAATTAAAAAATATTGTTGTAATTTAGTAGATACTTATCAATTTGCGAAAAGAAAGAAAGAAATAGTTATTCCGACGCAAATACAAACTATTAATATCTAGCTATTAAATTCAATAATATGTTTTATAATAATTTTAACTTTAACCAATATCGGCGTTAAGTGTACTGGCGGCGTACTACTAATACTACATTAGTAGTTACAAGATGGAGTAGGGAGATGAGGGCCATATTGTCGCTTTTATGAACAGCAAAAAACACCATAATTTAACTTAAATTAAAAATTGAAATTAAGTTAATTATATTATGTAAAAGGTATAATAAATTAATATAATAATGAATGAAGAAATCCTTAAGCTTTAGCTCTTTTCAATAGTAGTGTTTTATGTTCTCCGCAGTAATTTGTCTGTTTAAGAATGCTTTTTTGTATTTTAAATTAAAATTATTTAAACTTATTTTTGTCCTGAAAGGAGGAGGTAGATTATTCCAGATTCGAGCTGCGTTGAACCTAAAACATCCCGTGTAACGTGCTAGTCTATATCTCGGAATTATTTGCAAGATTAGGGCATAGGAACGGAAATTGCGTTGTGTTCTATCTATAACCCAGATAAGTTTCTTAAAAATATATGTTTTATGCTTCATATTACCCGAAAAACTGTCCAAGCATATTGTACCTCTCTTTTAGCTCTCATGTTTAGTAACTGACTGTTAATAAATTGCCTTTTAGGTACATATAACGCAAATCGGATACAAGCAGTTAAGTCCACTTATTCATATCCTTACCCTAAGGTAAGCATATCTGAACTGCCTTTAGTATTGCGGATGTCTATAGGCAGCGCTGGTTACTTATCATCAGGTAACCATCTTGTTCCTTTCCTTATCTATTCCATAAAAAAAATTCACATATAATGACCAAATCATTCACGAAATTATTGTATTAGTTTGACATGATAACAAGTTAATTAGTTGTAGTTCAACTTGAAACAGTTAATGTAATAAAAGAAAATTAAATAAAGATCTAGGTTAGACACGCTGGTGAGTTACTCTCCCATGGGGGTAAATGTCCTAATTATTAAAGTGGAAAGACGGATTACCTATCGCGTAGCGTAGCCACACGACTTCTCTTGGTGACATATTGCTTGCTATTGTACTAAAAATTAGGACTGTATATTGTGGAGTCCTAATTTTTAGTTGATTACTAAGTTAAATTTTTCGGAGTCAATAGTCGCTAGTTCAATTCCTACATTGAGATAAATATATCATTACAAGTATTTCTACCGAAACTGAATGTCTCGACAATCTGCTTTGCGTATAAGCATGGCGGATTTTCCATAAAATAAATAAATAAGTAATTCACAGCCAAAAAATAATTCATATATATATTATTTATTCCAATGTAGAGATCGAACTAGCGACCATTGCCTCCATAGGCGGCAGACCCGCCATTGAGCTAATTGGTTGTCATGCTGTTTTATTTTTATATATTTGAAAGCTGAAGTGAAAATGAGGTGGAAAACTGCAGGGAGATCAAAACACAACAAATAATTTTAGTAAATTTCTCCACGCCCTTTCTTCAAAGAGATGCCCTCACCGATAAGAAATCATCTAGAGATTGCCAGGTCTGAAGTGGGCCATGAGCTCTTTATGGGGTCTTTTTATGGAAGCTCTTATAGACAAATAGCAAGCGACAACTCTCACCTATGAAAATCTACAATACTAAGGACGCTAATATAATATGAGTAAAAGGAGTGGAAGAAGAAAGTAATGAGCAGGGAGGAAAAAGATTAAAGAAGGGCAATGGAGTCGGACCTCCATCCGTATTCCTGCAAAATACTTATAGCTATACACGTTAATAACTTTAGAACACATTAAGTCAAGCGTCATTTAAATTCTGATAAACGACTAGGGACAGAGTTCTGCTTTTAAGTAGGAAAATTATTATTGCGAGAAGTTGACCCAACGCTATCTGCGAAATTGCTAAAAGCCAACCTCAACAACCCACTCAAATACGATGCGAATAACAATTGAACTTCAATTAAGGTGGAGTGCAACATTTTAAGAAACACCAATTATTTTATTTTCTTCAATTTCTAAATAATTATGATAATGAATTAACATTATATAAAGCTCTATAACATTATATAAAGTAAATATAAAGATTATATACAGACGACCAATTGGCTCAGTGGCGGGGCCTTCCACCCGCGGAGTCAATGGTCGCGGGTTCGATCCCTGCATCGGAATAAATATATGTATGGATTACAAATATTTATTCCGAGTATGGTAACCGCGCCAATCCGCATTGAACAAGCGTGGTGAGTTAACGTTCGTTCCTCCAGAAATGGAGAGGCCGGGGTTCAGCAGTCCATTAGTTCTGTCACTGAGGGGAAGGGTATGTTTGTTCAGAGAAAATGTTCGTATAGGTTTCAGAGCAGAGTAATTAGAGAGAGAGAAATTATATTCAATCTTGAGGATTTGATACTGAAAACTCGAAAACGACGACGGCCTGTCTGAACTTTTATAGGGGTTGCGTGATATATAAGTGCTACCTCACTATAAATCTTTAGTCTCTAAATTTTGTCTCTTATGGTAAGTTTTCATGTAACGGTTTATTACATTTTCGCTTTTTTGCGTCAAAATCAACTTTCGACAGAGTTGTAACCAGCACTGAATTATAATTACTGCAGCGTAAGAATTTAATTAAATATACATTTTTGCTATTTCGAAATAAATAGAATATTATCTTTTGCCAACTCTCCTAAAAAAAAGGTTTTTAGCAGGCAATGCGTAATATAATCCATTTGCAAGCACAAAGAATCCCGCCTACAGTAATCGAGCGATTCCAATAAAAATAACAGTTACCGTTCAACAAAACGACCACCACTAAAATAGCAACTTCCTCCCAAACCAAATAGTTGCGTACACGTAAACGTTCACTACAGTATATTTGAACACTACAGTATATTGAAGTATATTTTATTTCAACAAAAATTAATTCACGAAAATAAAATGGTAAAACTAAATGAATTAAAATTCAACAATACAATGTTTTGTTTATTTACAAAAGATGTAGGTATAATAGATTGCAATGGAAATGGAATCGAGGTGGAAAAAGCGAATAAACCTTCATTACCTTACAGTTTTTTTCATCTACATACTATAAATATTAAAAAAAAGTAATTTATATAATACAATACTAGCGGGTTTTGCTGCCCTGAAAATAAAAAAATAAAAACCCGATTACCGCGCCATCTACCGGGTCCAATTAGGGCCCCGCTCACATAAAAAATGTACACAAAAAGTTTCATCAAAATCGGTTCAACCGTTTAATAGGAATTTAAACACATAGAAGATTTACATTCATGTATAGAGAAGAAGATGTAAATATGTAATAAGTAACTTCTTAATTACTTTATGGGGATTAATGTCATAAAAATATCTAGTAAGCATAAGTATTTTATTGCTATTTAAAATTATTATTATTTAAAATAAATGAAAGAATAATATTAAAAAATAAAGTAAAAAGGTACAGATCAAATACACAACATCACTTTTCCATACTAGACGCACTCTATGGAAGACAACCGATGAATTTTATAAATGACAGAAATATTAACGACCTATAATGATTTCTCTTTTGATCACAAAACTCTAAACGTACTCAAATACCGTAAGTAACCAGATGAATCAATTATTAATACCACATATGACAAATTTAAACATGTAGTATGTAAAAAGAAAGAAACCTAATTGATTTATTGACAACTTCGGATGCAATGGTCGTGGGTTCGACTTCCTTATCAGCGTAAGTAATTACTTTTGAATATATTTTGAAAAAATTAAGAGTTAATTGACTATATGACCTATACTGTAGTTATTCTGACTTGGGGCGCCCTAACAACCCGCTTGGGCATGAATGGTGCCTTAATATTCATTCTAACAAAAATAGGAAGGACTTGTACCCAGCAATAAGATATATATCTGAAAAAAAAAACAAGCTCTTACCTTTACGTGAACAAATTGATCTTTCAAGCGGATATCTAAGTATAGATTTGTGGAGATTGTAGAGGTATTGCTACGTCTGTCACTACGAACACGTATTGATATAGATATGTATGTATATACTTTAGGGCATCCGGCCGACGGATATTTGACATAGCTGAGGAGTTTAAGGAGTTTTTAGTGATGTGCTTCTCAGAGATTAAAATACCATATAATGCCACAATGTCGCAGACGACGAACTTATTTAGCTTTTCTTTAAATTTTTAAGAAAACTTGAGCTAAATAGTCATTTCATAAGCTATTTATTGTTTCCAGATATTAATATACACAGAAGTTAGGTAAAAATAAAAGACACACACATGCTCAAAGGGTAAAAAAAAATTAAATGTTTTTATTTGGTTACTTGAGTTTTTATTTTTATCTTAATTAGTTCTCTTGCTATTAGTTTTTTATGTTGCAGACATAAAAAAAAACGAATAGCTAGAGAACAAATAGATATTTTTAAAAGTTATTTACCTTTTTTTCCAATATTGATTGTGTTTTTTTTTGTTGGATATATGTATTTATAATATACAATATTTATATACTGAGAGAAAAGCCTAGCTTGCCACAATACAGGGACTCCCAGAATGGGAAATAGAGTCGTTTAAATTTTATAAATAAACGTTTATTACTATAAATGAAAGAATAATATTAAAAAATTGGCGACCGATTGGCTCAGTGGCGGGGCCCTCCGCCCGCGGAGTCAATGGTCGCGGGTTCGATTCCCGCATCGGAATAAATATATGGATTTTTAAATGTTTATTCCGAGTCTGGTAACCCCCCCAATCCGCATTTCCTTTCCTGCCCCTTCCTTTCTTCTCTATCCTTTCCCTTCCTCTCCGCCAATCCACGGTCTGCCGTGCCAATGCGTGGGTAGGGGCGAGCCTAGTCGTTAACGTGCCGATCGTCCCGGGGTCGGGCTCCGCCGGGGACTATGGTGACCCTCAGCATGCAGGGCTCTGCTGGGGCTGACCTCCATCCTCCCTTGCGGCTCGTGGGATTCACTAAAGACGAATTTAATATACTTAATTTGTCGAAAATGACGGCGACGTGGTTCGCCACCCGTCACGTCCTGATTCTCACGAGGGCGAAAAGCGACCAATGACGAGCTGTTTCGCTGCGATGAATGGCAGCGGATGGAGCTCTGTGGTCTCTGCCAACCCCTGCGGGGGATAGGCGTGAATATATAAAAAAAAATAAAAAAAAATATTACTATATACGTTTTTATTACTATATATATTTCAAGGTGAAATATTGACGTATATTTATGCAGTTAATGTAGTATAAATCTATCTCGTAATTCCCGTCATTTCACCACTAAGCCGTTATCGGTCGGTTGTTGGTGTATGTTCGTTGCGATAGATTTAACAAGATTCCGTTTGATTTCCGTACGATTTATACTACAATAGTATAGATTGTAATACAATAGTATAGAGTGGAATTGAGATCTGATGACATTTAAACGTAGTTCGGCCACTACTAGATTAGAGATAGGTCAATGAACTTCCATAATAAACATATTTTTTTATTGCATTTTTAAATCATGTCGAATATAGGAATCCTAACAGAGGCCAGATGGAAGGTGAAGAGTCCTTCATAATGCTGAAATTACGAGCTTGAGACCAATGTTAACATAATCGGAGATACAAAGGATTCCGTTGGCTCGGTCACCTGAAGAGGATGTAAAAGAATCGTGAGTCCAAAAGGGCAGACATGGAAATACCGTCCGTCCTAGGTACCAATGGAGCAACGTAGTAATAGCTGACGCTGAGCGCACTTCAGGCAAGCGGTTGACGATAGGCAGCCCAACAACGTGACCAGTGGCGAGTTCAAGTTTCAGATGCTAGGACACACTTTGGGTCATAGTGACAGCGTAGTAGTAGTAGTAGTAGTAACAAATGGACAAGCATTTCTGTACCCTGCTTTTAAGGCAGATATCAGGGTTGGGACTGGTCCCCAGTGCCTGAACTCCAATTACTGTCACTTTGGAAGTGCACAGGTTTCGTGTTCTTAGTTGATTTTACGTGGTTACTAAATCTGCTCATGTGCTAATCCTTAGTCGAACTCATCGCTTATCAATGAGTATTCGTAGAATCCTACTAGATCTCAGACGGGCGAGAAAACTTAATCATAAACATTGGCGTTTATACTACGAGAACCGCAAAAATAAGATGAAACACAATTCTGTACTTATTTTAATCTCTTCGAATTATCAAAGACCATCACGGACATCACTAAAGTTAAGACGCTCGAGACACTGGGTATTTTCGAGAGGGATATATTTTATACGTTTCCACTTACGCGCCACGGGACTATCGCTCCACACTACCGTGAAAAGGTAAGCAGGAAAGCCTACAACTTTCCTCAATTGTGAAATCTCTCTTTTTATGCAAAGTAAAGGGATGTTTTTATTATTTATCACTGAAATCTCGAATATATTCGTGTCACAATACTATTTACGTGTAAACTGCCGACTTTATTTTTAGGTCGTTAAGCTTACCTTCATATTACATTTTGGGCTGAAGATTTGTATATTTTATATTAATAGAAAAATATTGAACGTTTGGATAATAATTTAAATTTAAATTCATATACATATTCTTTATTTTCGACGTAAAAAATTACATGTAGTCCTCCAACATTCAAGTTTTACTACCATTTCATACTGAGATTCTTCTAGACGAAGAAGAAACGGAGAAAGAATGTCCATAGATACCCCCTTTTTATTATTTTAAAAATACTTCGTATTTCTCATTTTAAAATAAGTAATTATTTTAATGTAAAGTAACTACTGATTGATATAAAAATTAAATACCTAATTATGCAATCAGCATTCGACTTCTGACATGCGAAAATTATATTTTTAAATTGTGACATAAATAAATTTTACTATAAAATTAGTTTTCATTGGAGATAATGTACATATATGTATATCATTTAATGTCATCGCAACTGATATAATAAAGTTGACTATATATTTGTTTTACTTTGCCTGAAAAATAAATATTTGGGATGCCTTGAACCATGATGTTCATATGTTCATATTTTTTACCATATGAAAACCTGTATGTATAAACAGCTTATTAATTCAAATAAAATTTACTTAAAATAAACTTAATTATTTTTTTTATGGAAAAATCTTCAAATCTACACGTTAAATCTTTATAAAGATGATATATATACGAATATGATATTTCAATTTATTGCTAAGAAACAGCCGGCCAAATTTAATCGACTTAGGACAAGGGTTTTATCCTGAATACATGTTGAAAGTCGAATTAAGTGGAAAGCGGATATTATGTATTTCTGGCCCAGCTTACCTAATTCTACATGAAATATCCTATAAACAGCAAAGTAAGACGAAATAAAATAACGAAATCGGGCTCGCCTTGATTTTCAAAGTCAATATATCGTGTAATGAAAGTTTGGAAAAGTTATATCGTGGGAAACTTGATAAAAGGCCTAATCAATGCCACAAGTTTTCCGCTAACCTTACGGATCGAAGTTAGCCAAAATATCTTATAAATGAAATTTAACTAAAAACAAGTTTATGTTACTCGTACCTAACACTTGAGTATTTTAAGATTTGAGTAACTGAAAATTTGCTGAAAAATCAAATACAGTTTAAGAGTTTCTCTTAACCTTTAAGAGTTTTTCTATAATGTATCTTTTTATAAAACAATTATGACAACATACTAATTTCTATATATCATAAAAAATTCTGTTTATTGTAAAAATTTACTTTGTCTTTAGAGTAAATTTTATAAATTGTAGGACTGTATAATTTATATTAAAATAGAACGAAAAAATATAAAAGTTAATGTTGTTTATAAACAAAATGTTATATGTTAAGATAAATTCATTCGTTTATAATTTGTATGATTTCAAATAGAAAAATTTTACCATGTTTTGAAAAGTTATTTATTTTTTGTGTTTCGCTAATATATATTTATTTCATTTAAGAATTCTGAAAACAACGTAAAACAATTTTTATCTTTGCCCAATTCAATAAAAACAATCACTTTCCAAAATTAATAACGAAAACAAAAAAAGCTAGTTAAATTATTGCTTCGTATTAAATAAATTTCTCACTGCACTAAATTATAGAGATAACGTCAAATAAGACCATTTCTAACACTAGATCCTTTTTCGAAACGTAACGCGTATGTGGGAAGCGTAGTATCGTAGCACTACGCCGTAGCGGCGTCTACGCGACTTGTTATCACCGTTGGCAGGCAGATACTGAGTTCATTCCGTCTGAGATACCAGTTGTAGTTTAGTTTACCCGACGTCAAGTTTCTTTTTCCACATAAATAAATACATTTGAATATTAATCAATGCTTTCGTATCAAAACAATACACACTAATTTTCTCTGTAATACATAATTTCCATTGTGATATCATAATTTAATTGAGGCTGTAATTCCTCTATATTTTTTTATAAAAAACAAAACTATATGTTATTTTACATTGCTTTATATTAAAAATTATACAGAAAAGTGGAGTATAAACAGGAGTGTATGCACAGTCAAAAAAAACGAGTTTCTATATTGCACTGAATTAAATTTCAAAATAGTTAAATTATAAAACAAAATATTTTAAGGATTAAATTTACTAAAACTACTTAATTAACTCAAAATTACTACTTTAATTAGAGATAGGTTGAAACTCAAATGTCAATCAAGCTATGAAGAAGTCCTATTTATTTTGGAAATTTTATTAACTAGCAACACAAGTGACAAAGCCATGGGTTACAGCAACAGATATCTGTTGCGCGCACTATTGCACTTCTGTACAATATTCTACACACAACTATAAATAACGTTTCTCTATATCATAATATACGATAGAATGATGAAGATAAATGGACATCGTTTTCGACAGACATTAATTATAATAAGCTTTATAACGTATGGATTTCGTAATAGATACATTTAATACGTAAAACTTTTTGTAATTCATCACTTGAATTAATCATTAAAGACTGTAAATTTTTACAAAATTAGTTTGGTAACAAACATTTTCTTATTTTATTTAAAAAACTTATTTCATAAACTCAAAAATAAAATTTCAAAGGATGAACTTCGTTGTGAGTTGTCGACTGTTAGATATTTGCTAATGTTTCTTATGGCTGTAAAAACATAATATTTTTTATACAACCCATACGATTCCTATCGTTAGACATGTTTTCATTTCTGGAATAATTGGTATTTATAGACTACGTTTGTTCGACACGCATTGACGGGACAAATTTAATTCTATATTTATTTAAAATATTCTAAAGCATTTGAAAGTTTACAAACTGCTTCTGCTTATTTCCTGATCGATGTAAGTCGTTTAAAAAGATATCTTTATTGCTTCTGTTATAGATCAATACATCATACGTATAAATAAAATTAAATCATATTATTATTTAATGTACTATACATAATCAAATTTGTAGTTTGTACCTGTAATGTTGAAATAACTATTTTCTACAAACCCATACACTTATTTGCACACTACCAAAACTGAATTTAATATTTTTTATTTGTCTGTTTGTCCGGGCTTATCTCAGGAACGGGTGGACCAATTTTGTTGCTAGAAAACGATCGGACCAGTTTTCCTAACCAAATCCTCTGTTTCTCGAGAGGATTGAGAATATAAAAGTAAATATAAAGTAGCAAAGCATGGTTAAAACTGTTTTTCATCACGGAAATTTTTTTTCTTCAGACGGAAATTGAGAAATTGTAAAATTTACAGACTTGAACAATGAAATTGATTGCAATAAATTAATTTATACCGTACCTACCGTGTCGTTTTAGTTCTATACATCCGCTAAAAATTTGATGTAAATCTTAGTGCGTCTGAACTTTCAAGACTTCTCTCAACAACTTAAACCGTATATTACTTTATATATCAACGTAATTATAACATCATCATTAACAGATTGCGGTAGTCCGTTGCTGAACATTAGCCTCAAGACACACCATTTAATCCGAGTTTCAGCTTCACACTCCCAGTTCTCTTAGCCATTGTCGCGCCATCTGGCCGGGGGGTATCCCGTGCTACGTTTGTGAAGACGCAGTCTCTACTGCAGCCGTTAACGGATTTCCTAAAAGACACTACAATTAACTACGCAGTTTTCTGCCCCGAACTGCGCAAATGTGTAACAATTTACTACCTGCGGTGTTCCCATGTGAATACGACATAGGGGCATTCAAGAAAAGAGCGTATGTTCACCAAAGGCCGGAAACGTATCTGTGATACCTCCGGTGTTGCGGATGTCTATGGGCGGCGATGATCATTTATCATCAGGTGATCAGCATGCTCGTTTACCTGCTCTGCTATAAAAAACAAAAAATATATTTTCATATTAGTTAACTGACTATAATGAAATATACAATACGATAATAGGCAATAAACGTAACCAGCCCGTTTAGATTAGTTCAGTTTTTTTTTAGTGAATTTCGTGTAGTTCTCTATATTTCTCTATATCTCTAGAACTTCAATAATTTTATTAATCGAAATAAAATCTTAAACGAATTCGCCGTTGATTCTACTTTAGGCTCGCGACATTAATATTTTGCTAACTTCCATTTCGTTTTGCATACTCCAACAAGAATTTTGCATTAGGGTAATACATTTATATCCTTATTATTAATTCATGAGAAAATTGAATTTGCAGGCATTTGGTATTACATACCATTTTAATTAGGGGACAATTCCGATCACGAAATATTTTGCTTTGTTGTATGAAAAAGTACCTTTTTAACGTTTACTAAATAATGTATTTAATTTTACATAAATAGAAATTTAATTAAATTTTGATTATATTATCAATATAACTTTTTTTAGGCAAATGTATTAGGGGATGGGGATTATAACCACAAAACGTACATGAGTTAGGTGACGTGTCTTAAAATATATATATATATATATATATATATATATATATATATATATATATATATGTGTGTGTGTGTGTGTTTGTGTGTGTGTGTGTGTGTATGTGTAAAGGAGAACCTCCTTGATAGTTTTGGTAAACGATAACTAATAAACATTTTAAAAGAAGATTTGACACGTGTTAGTAAAAATAGTTCGCATAATTATATAATTATTATAGTGAAAAAAAATTAATATTATGATTAGAAATAAAAGAAATAATAGCTAAAATGTTGTTTTTCTCTTTACCTAAAAATACTATATTTAGATTTTAAAATTATATAAAATATATTCTCAATTAGATTTAATATCATAAAATCTTTCAGAAAAACACATCACAGCTTTTTATTACAGTACAATAAGATGATGCAAAGAAATTAATACCATTAAAAAATATACACTTTTTTCTGAACTATTTTTTTATTTTCAGGGCACGACAACGCCTGCCGGGCTCGTTAGTTATGTATATATACAAACTAGTATATAAACATAACTAGTATATATACATAACTAAAGTAGTCTGCGAAACAATCAATAATGTAATCAACAACGGCATCTGACCTGCTTGATTGCTTGTTAATTATCGTGCTTAAATTTCAATTTGAAATTCTAATACACTGCGTTGTTTATATATTGGCAGCTTATAACACGGTTGTTACTGAGTGTATTATAATGAACAGAGAGCGAAAGGAAAACGGATCGAAAACATGTGATAAAAGAAAGTCATATTTTTTTATGAGATAGAAACACAAACGAGTCACCTAATGGAAAGCAATCAATGTCGTTAATAGACATCCGTAGTGCTATAAGCAATGCAGAAGCGTTGTAGGCCTTTAAGAAAAATATAGGCTTGTTTTTTGAAGGTTCCAATATCGTATCTGTTCTGAAACAGCGCTTGAGGTAGCTGGTTCCATAAGTTAGTTGTGCGTGGAACGAAAATTCATTTATTTATTTTAACTGTATAGAGGTTTTGTTGGCTTAGGGGATGTACTTGATAAATAATTGTGAAAATTAAAAATGAGATTATTAGTAAAAAAATAAACAACTTACGCATTTAAATTTATTAATTACTTTACGACATAAACAATCACGACAACCCAAGTTAATAATATAAGGGTACTTTTGGAGGATTTTATGATTAATATATTTTTTTTGTATCGAATATTAATATCTTTTTTTGAACTTTTCCTCATTATATAACTACAGAGAGGGTAATTCCTAGACAAAATCATACGATAAGCTAGGGATGAAAGTCATTATATTTTCTGTTATAAGGTAGACGTAGACGGTACTTATTCCGAATCTGGATGTTCTTTCATTCTTCTTGGACAAAGCTCATCGTAGTTTGCTAATGTCCATTCCCCGGAAAGGAACGCACCTAAATCATGTATTTGTATGTATGTTGTGGAACATAAAGAGTATAAAAAATCGAGGAACAAAATTCGAGCATATTAGCATTTGCCTATAAATTTATACTGACTTTAAAAATAAATGATATTGGTATTATAATAAGAATGGCATTTCTTCCCGACTGTACTCAGTCGGGAAGAAATACCAGTTCACGGTGAACAAAATAAATAAGTTTTTCCACCTGATCAATTTTCCCAATAGCGCGGAAGCACCAAGCGTTACGCAGCAGTATACGAGCCCTCGCCCACGTACGCATTTAATAGTATCACTCCCGCTCACTTAGGTAATACCATTGTGTAAAACCAAAACAAAAGCTTTCAGGCGTATCATTAATCTCGAGCCTCCTTTACCGTAGATGAAATTTTCTCCGACATTGAGTTTGTACGAACCTGTTGTTTTCGAAAAGCGATGTAGAATAGAATTACATTTTACGTATTAAGAAACGTATTAAAGCTAGGGTTACATTGCCCTATCAAGAAAACCGTCCATATATCTATCCTAGTAACCCTATTTATATATATATATATATATATATATATATATATATATATATATATATATATATATATATATATATATATATATATATATATATATATATATATATATATATATATATATATATATATCCGACCTTTAAGGTATGTTGTAGGCTTGTTTATCGGTTCGGAAATAAAGCTAAAGGTAGCTAATTGGACAAGGTGGTAGTGCATATATACATCAATATGGTATAATGATACATCTATATGTATATAAACATCATTTTTGAAATTGATTTACACGCTTGTTATTGCGAAACTAAGTGAATCCTTCTAGAATATTAAGAACATTTGTGAACAAGTGGTCAAAACTATGTAACAATTTACTATTAACTTATTTGCAGTTAATAAATATTGCTTTCAGGACGAATATTGAAAATTTAAAGATATTAAACTTCTTGATAGAGCACAAATCTCATTAAAATTTATTCCTTAAAATGGCACATGGACTAGCGAATCAGAAAGCATAGAGCATCACAGACGCCATTTTGTATTTAATGCATCTTTATGATGGCTTTTACGATTGTAATAAATACGTCCGAGTGAGAAGCGAGACTCAAACATTTTATAGGTTTAAACATAATTCGTTTAACGTTTCATGAACTCGAACATTACGATATAAATTCCCCTGAAAATAGATCGAAATGTAATTGTTGTTAAAATGATATTCGTGTCGCGTGGGGCGTATACGCCACACGCTTTACAACTGTATTGTTTTGTTTTTCGCGTATGACTTACAATAAAAAAAATAATGTAAAACTTATAATAAACAAGAAAAGGATGTAGTTTTAAAGGCATAACATAACAAACCAATAAGTATATTTTTTATAGGAATTAGTTTAACAAATACACGGCGAAAATCTTCCAAAATACGGCCTGGCAGGCAACGTGTTAATAAAGCAAATTAAAATATATTTTTGAATATATTTATTGCTAGCGAGGATATTATGTCAAAAAGTACTTGTGTCCACCTATTTTATGTAACACGATCAATTTTATCACCAGAAGACATTATAAAAGGGTAGGTACTTAATAAATCCCCATTACTCAATCCGGCGCCGACAATCCTCTTAATAGTGTAACCATATTTAAAGTAAAAGTTTACAGGACATCCAGCAGACAATTTTAAATGTATTTACAAATTAATTTGAAAATTTAATAAAACATCTATTTAAATTTTTCAAAAAAAAGAATAATTTGTTCAGCATCTTGTGATGCGTAATATTTTCTTTTACCTTCACATTTTTGAAGGAAATGACTCGCAATCGTTCACTTCGAAAGGGGTAAATTCCCCACTGAGCCAATCAAGCAGTTTATCTTTTAATTAACACTATTTAATTATTGTCAATGCTAATCAGTATTCATTGATACTATATCCAGGGATTAAAAGAGGATATCGAAAGTTCAAAAAAAATGTATTAACACTATATAATGTAAAGAAACCCTTAATTATAATTAACAAATTGAGAATATGTTCATTATCATTTAGTTATAATTATAATTAAGGGTTATAAAATAAATAAAGTAATATGCTTTATATCAAAATAAAATAATATGTTTAATAAAATTATAAAGGTAGCCATTGGAAATAAAATATACAACAACATTAACTACTTAATTTGACAGTATCCCATTATCCAATTCAAAAGGTTGAAAATTCCTACAATTTTAAGTTTTTTTAATGCAATAATAATAAAAAAAATAACCAAATAAAAAGCGAAAATAAGTCTATCAATACTATATACGTATTATACATTTCTATTTTACTATTTGACTGAAATAATACTGCATTATTATCCCAGTATAATGGTTAAATATGGTCGCCGCAGTGATCAAACGACGACCGCGGTCGCCTGTCGCTTCTACATAAGCTTTTTAGATCACGAGTTTTTTCACGAAATAGGTCAACTACGTTATATATATTAACGGCTAATGTATGCTCTTATAACACTGTGCATGTCTGCCACCGGGGGGTAAAGAGGTTTAATGAAATAAATTAACAAACATAAAGCCTGGCTTAATTATGTTTAGTGTCCTTTTTAATTAAGTTCACGCCAGTATTTATAACTCGAAAAATTACTAAAATAAAGGTTTACTTATCACAAATTCGGTTGATAATACTAATGGCATAATTAATATGCAAATAAATGGTAAATTATTTGACAATGTAGTTTTTGGGAACCGATAACCATTTGGACAGACCATTGTTGAAGTGGAGACCGCATCTTGGGAAATGTCGTGTGAAAGCCAGAAGTGGATCTGTGCGAGTGGCTGGCATAAACTGGAACTAGAACGTGAATTTAAAGATCAGGCATCGACCTTATAGCTAGTTGGCACGTCTAGGGAGTGGTCCATGAAATATTCAATTTCATCTTAAATTATATAAGTATTTATTATATTTGTAACTGTACAGTGCCATCTATCCCTTTCCCATGGTTTTATGTTGTGTAACTTAATGTTTTAAGAGAGATCAATCAATATAAGAGTAGAGAGTAAAATACAATCCCGGAGAATAAGAGTCACATCAAGAAATTAAACTTATATTTGTCCCCGATCGTCCTTCTGAGGTTCGGCCACTGAAACGAGAAATCTTCCACCCCTCACCCTACTTCTAGGCAATTCGAAGATAAGGGACAAGTCCGATTAAGGATTAGAATATGACCACATCTAGAGATGACGCAAATTCATCCAAAGATGCGATGTCTGTGCTCTCCCAAATGGCAGCCAATGACAGCGGTAGCCGCTGCACTCAGAACTAAAGTACAGGAATTGAGAATCTCCAAGACCTTATCGCTACACCCTTTTCGCAGGGTAAAAAATTGATTCATTCAAATAATATTTGAGGTTAAAGCTCCGACATAGCACTATCTTTTCTGATTTTTAATTGTAACGAGATTCATAAGTATTATTATATGTAAGATTGCTTATGAATAGAGAGACTATAATTATATATACTGAGCTTGTATCGGCCACAGTAATTGTGCCTCGGATTCCATATAACCTTCGCATATTGCTAACAATAAATAATCTTAATTGTCAATTTTCCTCTAAAGATAATCACGTAGCTCGTTATATATGAGTCTGAACAGCAAAAAAAAATTCATGCGGACAACAGAGGACTTTGTTACTCAAGAGATACAAAAAACAAACGCAAAAAAAAACCGCTTCCTGACTTACGGTAGGTTTTGAAAATTAAGAAAGTATTTTATACAGTATAAATAAAACTAAAAAAAATATTTAATAAATACACTGTCATCAAAACAAAAATATTGTTTATTGTATATGGGACGCTATTATAAATTCATAATGAACAAAGCTACTATAAATTGCGAAATTAAACACGACTAAATGAATTTAACTAATTCTAGAGGTCCAAAAAATAAAAGAAAACATTAACCTTGTCTTATATTTTTTAAAGTGAATGGCTTATCATTTATAATTTTATGGTATAGGAAGGCAAACGAACAGGCGTGTCACCTGATGGAAAGCAATCAGCGCCACCCATAAACATCCGCAGCGCCATAGGCAATAATTAATCTGCGATCCCAATCCACCCCCGAGGTGTGAGGATTACGGTAACACCCCTCAATTTTGAATGAGACCAACTTCCAGCAATGCACTATTACGGATATATCGGTGATGATGATGGAAATTTAGACTAATTATTAAAATCATTTTGAATTATTGAACATTACAGTATCATGAAAGGTAATTCCTTAATTTTAATATCATAAAAAGCCCTCAGAGACTCAATGCGTACCTTGCAAAAATGTATCACAATCTTTATGATAGACCAATTTCGGTTTAGATAATAGTCCTGTCCGGCAATAAAATGGACGGCGAACGTAAACGAATTCCATCGAACATTTTATTGGGCGCTATACAAAATTTTACGTTCAACTCCTATAGGATATACACACTTCTGTCTCAATCAATTGTATGAGAAGGTAAATTGTTTTATTTGCAAGCGGGGCAATATTTTTTTATCAGTTACACGTTGTTTTAATAGTCCTATAGAAGTGGATGTATTGGGCGATTCCACCATGGTAACCACACTAACAAAATATCGGCTTTTAATGCATACGCATTTAAATTTTTTTATGGGATAGGAAAGCAAACAAGCAGGCGTGTCACCTGATGGAAAGCAATCAACGCCGGCCATAGACATCCGCAGCTCCATAGGCAGTGTGGATGCATTGCCGTCCTTTAAGAAAAGTGTCATTAAGTGAGTGGAAGTGGGAGAAGGAGAAGGGTGTTGGGCCTCCGGAACCTCACCTCACCTTACGAAGCGCGGTAGCTAAGCTACCAACTATCAGAAGCCGGTTTTCTGCGGAAGTGTGGTACTTCCCCGGGCGAGCCGGCCCATTCATGCCACAGACAAATATTATGCCATTGTTGACAAAGTATTCGTCTGCAGCGTGGCTCTAACACTATCAATTTTTATGTGTTACCACGTTTCGTACAATGATTGAGGGATCAGGAAGTACAACTCCTTTCCTCCTTCCTTCATTGTTGCTTATATTAAGCCACGATGTGAGTAATAGAACGAGAAGACGAAAATAATGGAAAGGGAAGTAAAGTAAAGAGAAACGAGTTGAGCCTCGAGATAGCTACACTCGCCTATAAAATGTTGTAACACATAAAAATGCTACCACTTAAGGTCGATGCAATGAAAGTAGTGGCGGACTAATGGAGGAGCAAATTTGATTTAGTTCCAGTTTCAGTTATATATTGCACTTCGAATTTTTTTATTTTTCACCTCGGTTCTATCTTAAAGATTATGATTATAGTTAGTAATAACATGGATAAGTAATTTATTTTATAAATAATTAAAAAGATCAATTCAAAAGGTTGTAAAAATAAATCAACTTCTAAGACTGGGGCCTAATTCAGCTTTACCGCATCGGGGCTCTGACTGGTTTAGTCCGCCAATGAATGTATTAAACTAATATAAATTGTATTGAATGTTTGCCATTTGCCATTACGATGAATGTGCGCTTACATTTTGAAATGTAGGATAATTTATAGCGCGTTTCATTAATGGTTGTCGGCCCTAATAGGGACAAAGAAAAATGCATTGTATACATATACTATATAGTGCAATGAATGTTGCAAGGAAGATTTAAAATGACAGGTTCTTTTCAAAATAATACTATCAGTGCATTATTTGTGTATCATATCTAGTACTAGAGTCAACAACGTCATTCGCATAAAAGCATTCGACATAAATGCATTATTAATAATAATAAAAGTCTTTATGCAAAAACATAATATAGGGCTCTAATTCCCCAATAAAACACAAGGTTTCCACACTTCTTATATTGTGGGAAGGTAGTAACTTCTTTCAGTAAGCAGGTCTATTGATGGAAAAATACAAAAAGAATCAAAAGTGAACTAATAAAATATAATTCTAACCTAAAGTAAAAAATATAAAATGTAGCGATATTTGTCTTATTATACTATAGAATAAGCGATTTTAAGTCGGAATTACAATGCCTAACCAACTACTCTTTTGCTGCTTGTATGATGATTATTTAATAAAATATACACTTCTCAATCCTGAAGGTGAAAAAAATCTGACACGTAATTCGAAATAGTATTTCTATCACGTCTCACCGGCCCCCAAGACACCAGTCGGAGATATATTAGAGTCGGTTTTTATCCACGTATCACGAGTTTTCTTTCTACGAAATAGATTTATCATGTGATAGGTGGGCGTAGCTAATCTTATCTGTACGAATCTAACCGGTTCATCATCACTTTGAATTTCCACCCTGCTATTTCATACAAAAAGTCCTTTATTTTTACTATTTTTTTTTGCCATGTAAAAGCTCTATATGGTATTAACTTTGAATAACTTTACTGTAAACTATAATTAATTAATATCTTTTTTTTGTCATTGGTTTGCCTAGTTTCAAAATAAATTTTTATTAATTATTTCTAATTATTATTTTTAAACAGTAAAGTGATAGGGAAAGGGGAGTGTGTCTGTGTAGCAAAAGAAGTTTGATACATCTTTTAGCCAGATTAAGGGATGCCCTATGCAAAGACGCTGCCAAAAATGGATGTATGTGATAATGGATGGCAACCGTGGTTACCGACGATCAATGTCAATGGAGAAAATTTTGCATATGTGGGTGCCAAAGTTTTTTTTACTATTATTGTGAAAGGATATTATGAGAAACGATTTTCCTTACAATTCGGTAATTCTATTAAATATTTAATCTGGTATTTTATATTTTTAAACGTATAATATGAGACACAATGCTGTGAATACTTTGAATTGAGACTCAAAGCTCAATTATCTCTTAACGGATATCATTTTATAACATACTTAATAAGTGTATCGTGAAATTCATTTTATGTTCTCATTGAAAATCCCGAACTTAAAATTATAAATTTTATAGAGATTATTTATTTATATTTCTATCTCTCTCTCTACATGATAAAAGCTTTTTTATGAATACCCAGCAGGCCAATATTGCCATAATATTACAATGTTTAGATTCTGTCTAGAGTTAAAGGTAAAATTGCACAAAATTAACTATACATACATATGCATCTATACATGCATCTTACGATCTTTTTTAAGGAAGCAAAGGATCGACAAACAACCAACCGTGTGAAGTGTAGATAAGTAATATAGATGCTCATGTAAGTAATAACGACAACGGAAAATACGTTGCCTGCCTTAGTAAGATTTAATAATGGGAGAAGACGAGGGAATTAATTAGGGAAAGAGTTAAATTGTACCAAACTTAGTATTTCTTATGAGTACAAAGTAAAGTGAATGGCTAGATGTTATCGGGGGGCTTTTTAAAGTGTTATTTTTTAAAGGAACGGAAAATTAATGAAATAAATAAAAAAATTATATAAGAAAATTTCATTCCACTCTGCGTGGGGGTTAATTAATTATGGCCGCAAATAAGAAAAAGGTTCATCCCCACATTATCAGAAGCATATGCGATTTCTATTGCTTACTATTATTTAAATTTGTGCGATCTAAACCAATACTAGACGACCAATTGGCTCAGTGGCGAGGCCCTCCGCCCGCGGAGTCGCGGGTTCAATCCCCGCATCGGAATAAATATATGTATCGCCTACAGACCGACCGATTGGCTCAGTGGCGGGGCCCTCCGCCCGCGGAGTCAATGGTCGATCCGTATTTCCTTTCCTGCCCCTTCCTTTCTTCTCTATCCTTTCCCTTCCTCTCCGCCAATCCACGGTCTGCCGTGCCAATGGAGGCGTGACTAGGGGCGAGCCTAGTCGAAAGCGTGCCGATCGTCCCGGGGTCGGGCTCCCCCGGGGACTATGATGCCTTACCTCAGCATGCAGGGCTCTGCTGGGGCTGACCTCCAACCTCCCTTGCGGCTCGTGGGATTCACTAAGACGAATTTAATATACCTAATTTGTCGAAAAATGACGGCGACGTGGTTCGCCACCCGTCACGTCCTGATTCTCACGAGGGCGAAAAGCGACCAATGACGAGCCGTTTCGCTGCGATGACTGGCAGCGGATGGAGCTCTGTGGTCTCTGCCAACCCCTGCGGGGGATAGGCGTGAATATATAAAAAAAAATCACCTTCAGATATTTATTCTGGTAACCCCGCCAATCCCTATTGGACAAGCGTAGTGGGTTAACGTCCGTTTCTCCATAAATGGAGAGGCCCGTGCTTAGCAGTGCGACGTATATGCGGTGTTTAAAAAAACCAATACTTATTACATTTCACGGTTCAAACATTACTAATTCGTGAACTGAAGAGAAATACAAGACTGATTCGCGTATTTCTTAGCTTAGCAATTTTTCATTATAAAAGTAGGTGTTAAGAGCATACACTTAAAATGTCCAGGAGGAACTAAAACTGCATACCTATAGGTATTGTGAACTTCAAAATGATTTATCCTTTGAATTTTATAACAATTCGCGTAAAGGTACGGGAAAATGGCTCCTAAGGTGCAAAGATAAGCGAAAACATTTAACTAAGTTCATATTTCTTGTGCGAAATTGCCTGCCATTTATAAATTCCTTATATGTGGCACGATTTTGACATTATATTATATGAAACATCAATAACTAGCTATGTAGTATGTTTTAATAACTACCAGTTTATCACTAACACGTAGTATAATTAATTATATAATTTACATTTAATTATTTTTCCTAGAAGACAAACAAGCAACGGGTTACTTGATGGATTAGCGCCGATAAACAACTATAACACAGAGGGCACTGCAGAAGCATTGCTTACCTCAGGGTAACATGTGAATTATACCTTAAGGTAAGCAGTTCCCATCTTATTGATGGGAAAAGATAATAATGTAACAAGTTGCGCCTCCAGCTCCCTACTCTCACCGAAAGAAAGAAGCAAAGTTAGTACTCAAATGTCTGTTTTCTGCTAGACTGTAGTACGTACTTTCTCAGGCAAACCTGCCTATTCGTTCAATACACAAAAATGTTGACATTTATTAAATGCTTGGAAGAATTTCGCCTGTACCGTGTCTTTACCATATTTAAAACTTCTTATATGCGTAGGCGTCTTAACACTTATTTTATTTAATTTTAAAAATAATAAAGAATGGTTGTAGAAATTAAATACTTATTATGTTTTTTTTTTGTAATCTACCATGTTGGAGCACCATATTCTAATCCGCGTCAAAACCGAATCGGACTTTAATATCGCGCTTTGATACCTCACCACTGAGCCAATTGGTCAACATTTATTATATTTATTAAAATCTATAATAAGATATCTATGTAGAATTGTCTATCTAAAATGTGTAAAGTAAAAATAAAAAAAACAACCCATGTATGTCCTACTGCTGAGCACGGGCCTCTCTATTTCTGGAGGAATGGACGTTAACCCACCACACTTGTCCGATGCGGATTGGAGGGTTTACCAGACTCGGAATAAATATTTGCAATTCATACATATATTTATTGCGATGCGGGGATAGAACCTGCGACCATTGAGTCCGCGGGCGGGGGGCCACGCCACTGAGCTATTTAGTCGTCTTACTTACTCTACTGTAAAAAAAAATTATATTTTAATAAATTAATCAGAGACCTGCGTATTTCACGACGTGCATCTAGCGATGTAGCACAATCTTTATTATAGACCCATTTCGATCTAGATAGCCCAGCTCAGCAATAAAGTAGACGGAAAACGTAGGCGAGTTTGCTGGATCGTTTGTTTTTATTGGCCGCCATACAAAATTTAATGTCAGATTCCAACTGTATCCACTTTTACAAGTCTCTCTCAATCGATTATAGGTATCTGTTATTTGAATGCTGTTTGTTGTATTTTCGTCGTACAGTTAAATAGACACTATGTGGAGAGGTTTAATTGTATTTAAATTTATTCTTACCCTTGTTTCTGTTTGGTGACAGTCAGTATGTAAAAATCTTGGCACAAGTGTTGTTTTACATTCCCTTAAAAGGCAAAATCTATAAAAAACCTAATGTTTAACAGTTACCCAAAGAATATTTAATTACAACCCATACTCGTCTCCCGCTGCCATTCTGGATTTTTCTAGAAAGGACATGAATCAACCACCTTTGTCCATACCGAATTGTTGGGGCATCCAGACTCGGAATAACCAACTTAGTACCAGTAGGCCAAACATACATATATTTATCTCGATGTGGGAATGGAATCCGCGACCATTGACTCCAAAAGCAGTTAAGCTAACAAAAGTATTAAGTATTATATATTTATATATACATAACTAACTTTCGGCCTTCTGCCAAATTTCGGCGATATCGGCTTAACAATTTTAAATACATATATATATATATATATACATACATATATATACATATATATATATATATATATATATATATATATATATATATATATATATATATATATATATATATATATATATGTATGTATATATATATATATATATATATATATATATATTGTATCGTCATTTTTTAAAAAAATATTAACCAACTTCACGGATAAATATAAATTAAAAACGGGACCCTCTTGTAGACTTATTTTCAAAAACATGTGGAATAACATAAATTTCTCTCATGTCTCCTCTCCAGAGAAATGTTGCTTACATGTCTTGGGAAGTTATTGCAATTATGGAACTGACACTTTTCATACAATTCTTCGTCATTCATGACACTTAATCATCATATCTTTCTAAGTTAAACGCAATGTTAACTTGGAACTAACTAAAAACAGTACAAATAATTTAAAACTATCAGAGAACTAATTGTAAACTAAGATATAAAAGAAAAGGGTTTATGGTTTTCAAATCAGTCATTATTGCTTAAACTTATTAAAAAAATGTCATCTCTGCGAAGTAAATTAACATAGACAAATGTATCTTTCCCGTAGAAATAATCAATTGGAACTAAATATGTACATTATACAGAGTCCCAGGGTGACGCAAATTTGTAACACGTCTTCTATATGAAAAAAAATATTCCGATCACGTCGCACTCCTCCCCGTAGAGACTAGGAGACATATTAGAGTTAGTTATAGTCTTCGAAGTATAACGAGAAATTTCTCTCCTCGGAATAGATTTATTTTACAAATTGTAGGCGTATCTTATTTTATAGGTAGGGTTCATACGTGTAAAGCGTCTGTGGCAACTACCATCTTTATTCTCACTATAGAGTCATAAAACACAAGAAGAATGATTGAATTTCATATTTACAAGCTGTTTTCCACAGTTGAAGATGTTATTCAAATTTCGCATATAGAGGTCTGAAGTTTTAAAACTATTCCTCTAGCCTTTTATCTTCTATCTAGGTGGCGCTGTTCATTGTCGAGATCTACAACTTCTTTTTAATTTTTCAATTTTTTTAATTTTCCAAATCCGTAGTAGGACAACCTCTGCCCAGTATCAGGCAAAGACAACAGATCTTCATCTGCTACGATCACGACATACTTTCCTTGCTTCCTCCACATTCATTACTATCCCCATGCAAAGCCGCCGGTTAAAGATACTCTTGATATAGCCTTTATTAAAAACTTCAGAAATTTGGTCAAGTTATGTTTTCCGCGGCCTTCCCCTATAGACCATTCCACCTACATCCGCAACGTAAATTTCTTTTGACAGTCGTCTTTCATCCATCCTCTCTATGTGCGCAAATCATCTAAACATCATTTTCTCAACTTTTGTCACGACACCTTCTTTTACTCCACATCACTCTCTTATATCTTCATTTCTTATCCTATTATTCAAAAATACCCCACACATACTTCTTAATGCTCTCAATTCAATCAGTCTGCTTTCATGGCTCTTCTGCCAAACCCAACTTTCACTACCGTACATCAGAGTCGGAACAAGCACTCTCCGATGAACCGCTAGTTGATCCGTTTTGAACACATTCTGACTTTTCATAAAAGAGTGCAGGGCTCCATTAAACTGATTACCAACTTTCACTCACCTTTCAATGTCACATTTACATTTTCCATCTCTTGTAAACAGTGAACCCAAATGTACAAACTCATTCACTTACTCAAATTTTTCTTTTGCAATCAGCACGACACACTGCGTCGTAGTGTCCTCCCTTTCAAACACCATCACTTTTGTCTTACTAACATTCATCTTCATTCCTTTTCTTTCTAAAGCTCTATGAATTATATTCATAATCTCCTGCAACTCTCTTTCCGACGAAGCTAGCAACACCTGATAGTCAACATACAAGAGGCATATCTCGTGTCATTATCAGTTATATTGTTTCATTATGGTAACAATACAATATCGATTAAAACGCGAAAGTGGATTGAAATGAAGTAAATGAGTGTGGTAACTTTTTCAATTTTGTAAAATTGAAATGACTTTGTAAAATTCTATAGAAAGTGTAGTGTACCTATATGTGGGTATTTTAACTCCATGCGGGTGTTTTGATACAACTACTAAAAACTCAGTTCCAATCAAGTGGGTTTGTCATTCACATTAGAAGGTTGTGGCCAAATGCTCAGCATTTTATGAAGATATAATGTGACAAACAGCCTAGTACATTTCAAGATACATGTTAGTATAATATTTTATCATTACTTGACATTATTAAAATAGTTAAATCTCGTTGTCGTCAAGGAAAAAGAAGAAATAATGAAAGATCATTAATAGCTGTGTCATCCAAACAGCCCCCGATCTAGGGGGAGGGCAAAGCGTGTCACCAACTCCACTGCGGTAGGGGTCGTACATCGTACTATTACATACGTACCTTCGACACGGTGTCGAGCCGATGGTGTCTGCGATTTGCGCAGTTTCCCAATTATATTTTACTTGCCCGCGGCCCCAGAATTCGAAAAAGCTGTTAAAGCCAATAGGCTACCAGCATTGACATCTTCGAATCAAACATCGTACTATTGACAACTTTTGCAAGCTGTTAGCGAAGTTTCAGCAAATTAAAAATACGCAAACTAATAATAACCTAATTAATACCTAAATCTCACCAAGGTAAACTGGTTTGTAATTTTTTTGAATCAATGATCTCAATTACTCGAGAGAAAAGACGTCACGTTCAAGCTTTTGCTCCGGTTCAAAAAAGATCTTGAACTGCGTCTAAGTCAGTCTAACTCTTTATATTATTTTTATAAAGTAGGTGACAAAGTCACGTCTAAGAAAATATTAATAAAACCGCGGACTTCATGAATGGAATTTATTACAAAACAAACGATCCCGCTTCGTATTTATAACCAACGTGACTGCTTTGATGCGAACATAAAACAACCGCAGACGTCTGTTATTTAGTTGTAGGCGATATAAATTCAGGGCGTGTGTATCTTACAAGGCGCAATATGTCGCTTTGCGTACGGGAACCCGGACTTGATGTCACCAGACTGGTGTCTATCTGACGTGTTGGTGCTTAAATTATTTCATATCCTATGTTAAATACCATTCAAGGTTCTAATTTATATTATTCATTAAGATATAAAAAGTATAACCAAATTTACAGACGCATTAAAAGTATATTAGACATTAAAATGGCAATGGACAGGACATATGATGAAGAAATGGACAAAAATAGTCTCAAAGTGGTATCCAAGAGATGGAAAAAGAAGCAAAGGGCGACAGACAAAACGCTGGGAAGATGACTTCCGAAGAGTTGCAGGCAAAAGATGTATAGGATTAGCAAGAGAAAGAAGCAGAATGGAAACCTTTGTGAAAGGACCAGTTGTCTATTGTACAAAATTAATTAATTGATAATTAATGGCAGACAGTAATAAAGGCTTTATTTATTTATTTATCATTCAGATAGTTTCAATTCGATTTGGTTTGATTCAATACGATCACGGTTTATTCGGTTCGATTCACTTCTATTCAGTTTTATTCAAATCGTTTCAGCTCAATTAAATTTGTTTCAATCCAAATCACTTCGATTTAATACGATTCAGTTAGATTTTGTTCTATGGTTCTACTAAGTTTCACTTATATTTTGTTAATTCAGTTGAATTTTATTAATAGCTCAGTTGGTAAGGACTATTGATGTAGACCAGTAAAGATAAATTAATAGTAATGATAATTCAAACTAGATCGTCAGTACATCTTATTGACTTCAAAATTGAGGGTTGTCGCCGTAATGCCTATGTTACCGGGCTTATTGGAAATGGCGGATTAGTTTTATTACTCAGACGGGACGCAGTTGCCCATCTATTAATATTTTCTCCCACAGTTGCCTCGTACGACACCCTCTAGAAGTGATTGGCCCTATTCTATACCGGGAACCTTACGGCTATATCAGCTCGAATCTGTTTTATCGACGTTATATTCCTTCCTACTTACAATTTTCATTATTTCATCGATCATATTAACAAACTTTTGGTCAAACATTTGAATAATCATTTGTTCATGCTCATGACCGATGTCTATTTAATCAAAACAAAATCCACAGCACATCTTATTATTAAAACTTATATAAATAATTAAACACTTATGTAGCCAATAATGGACTTACATTTTATCTTAACCAAAAATATATACAAAATCGTTGGTCACGGCGTTAATATATATATATATTTGTTTATACATGTGTTGTGTGTGTATATGTGCAAAGTGTGAACGTACGCATGCGAGAAAAAAAAGTGTATATTTAATAATAATTCTTTTCTGAAAGGGTTTTTAAAACTTTTTTTTAATTTTTGTAAAACGAGGGCCCTTGCACTCCGAAGGCGCTGTTTCTTCCTTTCCCTCTCAATACTTCTTACTTCCTCTGTAATTGCTTATATTACCTGTATCCTCGCCCTAGTAAAGGCAAAGCATCTACACTTTTCATCTAGTATTGCAAATGTTCATGTTCATGTTCGCTTATTATTTAGCATCAGGTCAACCGCATGCATTTATAAAATTATTTTTCTTGAATAATTTTTTAAATAATGATAAAAATGAAACCACAAATTTTTTTTCAATAATTAAATTTATTTGTTTTACAAATTATTTATAATTTTCTGCCGCTACAAATACCTAACCAGTTGTAAAACACAACCTATCACGAAAAATAAATGTGGCAGTATTTTACACATCATCCCAGTAAGCCACTTTTAAAACCATTTCAAGCGTTTCCTCCTCTTTATTACTACTAACTAGCGATATTTTCTATACGTCCTTTTAAGCGAAGAATATCAAATCCTTACCACGATTCTTTTATTATCATAATAAAAATTTGCAATATTTGTTTTTGATATTTAATAATATCAGTATTGTTATTTACCTATTGGCAACACTGGTAAGAAAAGAAAAGAAATGCTTGTGAAAAAATCAGCGCCTTTAACTCTGCCACAGACATTTGTTTCTTAACTTCGTTGACTTAGCTGCGGAGACATGCTTCAAACTTTTTATTATCGCCAGTATTGGCAATTATTATCTATAATTTAAACGTACGAATTCAGTAATGTCAGATGTGGATGGAAGGGTCGGTAGGGGAAGACCAAGGAAAGCATACCTTGACCAAATTGCCGAAGTTTTTAGGAAAAGCCAGATCAAGAGTACGCTTAACAGGTGGGCTGCATGAGGAGAGCGATGAAGCTGGAGGAACGAAGGAAAGTATGCCGAGATCGTAGCAGATGGAGATCTGTGGTCTCTGCCTACCCCTACGAAAGACGGGCGTGATTATATGTATGTCAGTAATATTGAAGAAACGAAACTCCATCACAAAACAAACGTTAATAGTTAACATAAACAATGAATTATTAAAATGTATTTCTGTTATAACCTCAACTTATTGCATGTGGTAACTTCATGCTGATGACAAAATTTTTGAACACATTTTTTAACAATATATGATCAGAATATCAAAATTCTTTGCCAAATAGGCTGGCTCGATCGGAGAAGTACAACACTCTTGCAAGAAATAGATTTATGAGTAGGAGAGTAGTTTTGTCATTGTATTTTTAAAGACCTCTCCCATTCTTCCATTTTCCACATTCCCATCTCTAACCTCCACCTAGTATCCTACATTTTTTCCCAGAGGCGGGCAACGTCTTTAGTGCTAGAAGATATCCATGGGTGACGGTGACAATTTACAATCAGGTAACAGGTATAATACATGTTTAACATTAATTATTATTACCCAGCAAGTCATTTTGACTGTTTGTTTATTTAAAAAAAATATAAAGATACAATTCTTAAAATTTTGTGGCTTTGCAAAGCAGTCAAAATGGCTACTTGGCAATGTAGTATTAAAACAGATTTAAATATACTATTTTTAATACGTATAATATACAGAGATATACGTTCAAAACATGAAGAAGTAATAAAAAATGAAAAACACGTGTAAAGTAACTGGAGAAAATAAAAATATATTACAAGATTGAGCAGAACACAATAATAAATAACACATAAAACTACTTAACAACGCCCTGGAATTCAAAAACAAATATATAAATTCATCGTAAGAACAAGTATTTTGACAAAATAAGAAAATTGAATTGATAAAATTGTAACGCCCATTTAGTTCTAAAAAGAAAAAATAACTTCAAATTTTATTAATTACGTAAATTAATGAATACATACGAAACTTACTACAACATATGAAACTTTACATTATGTATAGTCTATTAATCTAGAGAAAGTCCAAAATCTAGCTACTAGTAAAAGAATATTCGTCTTTTGGTGCCTATTTACATGTGTTATTGACTGGAATATTGCCAAGCTCGCGGTTAGAATACCTAACTTCACGAGTCATCAACTCCGAACATTGAATGAACCGCCTACAGATCAGCGCTACTACATGCCAAACGAATAGTTAGGGGCCATCCATAAATTGCGTCACACGGATTTCATGATCTTTAGATCTATCCGTCATAATACATCATTATCGTCTATCCTTTGTCAGTTATATTTTGGTATTGGTTTTCTATGTAAAAGGTAATTGTATAAATCAATGAAACGCATAAATAAAAAATATACCGCCTACTTTTTTTAATTGGACTGAAAAATATACGATTTTAGCAAAATGTACACAATTTATTGCGAAAACGTGATCAGATTGTAAATATGAAATAAGCGACCATGACCTTAGTGAACGAATAAGCATAATATAACAATATAGTAAAATAATTAATAATGCCAATAGCAGAACGTGATAAACAAATCTACCTCATTTTTACACAACATAGTTGATTCACACTTTATTTTTAATTTTGCGTGGACACTATTTTGAAGCTAGAATAAAAAACTCCTTTATACAGACAGCCATATTTACACGACATGAAAATAGTTTTAGTTTGCATAATAGAATAAGGAATGATGATATAGATGATATATGTGAGAAAGGGATCTTGGTTTGGGCATATAGAGAGGATAGATGAAAGACGACTGGTAAAAGAAATTTACGTTGCGGATGTGTATGGAAGGGTCGGTAAGGAAAAACCAAGGAGAATATACCTTGACAAAATTGCCGAAATTTCTAGGAAAGGCCAGGTCAAGGGGACCCTTAACCGGTAGGTTTGCATGAGTAGATTGATGAATGTGGAGGAAGCAAGTATGCGGAGATCGTAGTCGATGGAGATCTGTAATCCTGCCTACCCTACAGGGAACAGGCGTGACGGTATGTATTTATGTATTTAGATTCCTTTGTGTTGATAATTAAAAATGTTAGACGATTTTATCAAAACGAGTATATCGACTTGTTTGTTTTTAATCAAAAATCTCATTTTATCAAGGTCTTTTACATTTATTAACATCAGTGTAGGCTTTAGGTATGTGTAGGCTTGTTTTTTGAAGGTGCCGATGTCGTATCGTTTCAGAAATACCGTTAAAAGTAGCTGTTTCCACTGATACACGGTCACCCCTTCAGCACATTAACACATTGAAAACGGTATGCGCCTAAAAAGTGTCTAGTGTCTAGCCTCAGTTCCTGCATATTTTTTATTATTATCACTACAAATATCATTTTTTTCATGTCTTTATGTTGTCTTTACTTGCAATTACACAATATTGCATCAGATTCCAAAAAAAATCCGCTATCCGTCGCTAACAGTTGAAAAATAAAAGACGGGAATTCTTAAAAAATAAAAGACGGGAATTACCGTCTTTCGTCTTCAATGTGTTAAAAGAGAATTATATTAGTGACTGGTTTTCCAATGAATTTCTTCATTCCGAATTGTATCAACCAGAA
Organism: Baronia brevicornis; assembly: GCA_031353405.1. Taxonomy (NCBI): domain Eukaryota; kingdom Metazoa; phylum Arthropoda; class Insecta; order Lepidoptera; family Papilionidae; genus Baronia; species Baronia brevicornis. The sequence continues at coordinate 74,686 of JASFAT010002603.1, read as the reverse complement.
AAATCCCGACCATAGTCTATAGCCGTCTGAACTCAAGGTCGTAAAAGACACGCGTATCCACTTTTATAAAAATTAGATTTAGAAAGCGAAAAGTATATTGTCGAAAAATTTGACCACTAGATAGTCTCACATAATATGTACGTCTCTGTTGGATGATTTTGTATTTAATTGATTTTAGAATGTATCCTAAACTAAACTATATACAGAGAAATTCACTTGGTATGTAAATTGCGTTCGCGGACCAATAAGAATTTCATTTCTACCTATCCCTGTCCCTTGCACACAAATTATATTGCTGTCGCACTTACACAATTCATAAACCTCAATTTGGCGTATGTGTGAGTGCGATAGAAATATATTACTTTACTATTTTTGCGTTGCTGAAGGTCCCTTTTTCACGTATTGATAATTTTTGATGTTTGATGCTAATTTTTATTTTAAAATTATGTAATCCTTTAAAAACAATTACAAATTGTAAATATCAGTACTATCAATAAAAAGCAGCAAAGTATATCCAGTAGATTTTATAAGAAATTTCGTGTATCACATTTTTAAAAACCGATAGAGTTGTAACTGTTTATTGAATATCATAAAGTATCGATTATTACACAATTTTATGTGAGATCTATAGAAGTTGTGATTTTTATTGGTTATCTGCTACAGTTCACGTAAAATAACAGTTTCTCTATTAATTTATGAAAACTTATAATCTGTGTGTAAACGTGTTCCATATCAAAATTTGAAAAAAAAAAATGAAACAAAAGCACTATTTAACAATAGCTCAGTTGGTTTACGCTTGGTCTTATGATCTTACGTCGTGTATTCATATCTTCCATTCAACTATAGATGTAAACCATTTCCTAAAACATAGCACTTCATAATCATTATAATCTTTATTGGAATGGTTAACAATAATTCTAGAAGTATTAAGGTCATTATTAGTGTTCTTTAAAAAAAAAAAGAAAATATTTCAGTTTCCAAAAAGAGTTCTGTCGCATCTGTAAGGCCATTCTTAACGTAAGGTTCATTACAATCAGACATGAAACGGGCTTTCATCGAATAATTTACGGATGTGTTACCTGATTGAAAATCTTACATGAATTTTAAATCTATTAAATTAAAATATTTCGTAACAAGTTTGTCAGATTACTAATAAATATATAAGTAATTTTATCTTTTTCTAACTAAATCCACAACTTTTTAAGCCTTCACTTTCGGCATTGGCATCGGTGATGTTTTATTTATAAATATCGATATCAATGTCTTATCGGCAAAAAAGCGTATTTACGCATCCCTATTTTTTACGTTCTACCGATGTGTCTTGCGTACGTTTATCGATATATGTAAAACTAATCCATGTATACATTGACTAAGGTACATATTGTCTCGCTCGTTAGTTGGCGGATACGGCGCTCTGTTGTTGTTTGTGTCTCCGATGGTCGTAGTTGACGAGCCGCTGCCCAACCAGGTACTTGTCGTTCTTTATATGCTCGTACAGTTTACTGAATTGTCGGATCTGAAAATGGATAATTATAAGATTATTTTAGATTAAGATAAACCAGTGATCGCGAGCGATTGCGAATCGTGGCAAGTTTGTAATTCTTCGTCAAATGAGTTCTATACACGTTGGCGCTTGTCTGCGCTCGGGCAACTAGGCAACCGACACCGAGCGATGACAAGGCGAGGCAAATATGATGTCTATACGTTGGTATTTGCTGTGTAACGCTAGATTTTGATAGTGGTAGAGCCACGCTGCAGACGAACACCTTGTCAAGAATGACATAATATTTGTCTGTAGCATGAATGGGCCGGCTCGCCCGGGAAAACCCCGCAGACCACACTCCCGCAGAAAACCGGCGTCTGACTGGTAGCTTAGTTAGCGCGCTTTGTACGGTGAGCGGCCGAGTTCCGAGTCACAACACGGAGGGTGTTGTGACTCCGGAACTCGGCCGCTCACCGTACTCCTATAATGACATTGACATTCCCACTCCTATAATGACGCTTTCCTTAAAGGTCGGCAACGCTTCCGCACTGCCTATGGCGCTGCGGATGTCTATGGGCGGCGTTGGTTGCTTTTCATCAGGTGACACGCCTGCTCGTTCGCCTTCCTATCCCATAAAAAAACCGGCAATGCATACTATTGCCGGTTTAAGGTAAGGTTCGTACGTACCTGGAAAATTGCAAGCCCTGCTAGTACCGCCAGCAGTAACAGAGCGGGGTACACCCGCCTCGCGAGTAAATTCCTCTGCGCGGGCGCGCTGACTAGCAGCGGGGCGGCGCTGTGCGCGAACGCGTACGGCACCGCTAGCGCCAGGCCCAGCCAACGCACTAAGGGCGCCGCCACTTCTGTTAGAATGAACCTGAAAACATTTATATATTTTTTTAAAGAAGACTAACTAACTTTGTAGCCTTACAGTACGAAAACGGACCTTGGCCTCCGAAAATATCTTACGCCACTTAACATATTGAAGACTGGAGACGGGAAGTCACGTCTTTTATTTTTCTACTGTCGGCGACGGATGACGGATATTCACGTTTTTTGGAGTCTGATGCAATATTGTGTAATTGCAAGTAAAGACAACATACAGACATGAAAAAAATGATAGTTGTAGTGATAATAATAAAAAATGTGCGGGAACTGAGGCTAGACACTTTTCAGCGCATACCGTCTTCAATGTATTAAAAGAAGAGTAACGAAATTTTTACTAATGCTAAAAGTCTTATTAGCACATTGCATGCAGTGAAGAAAAATGGGGAGGCCCGTGCCCTGCGCATGTTTAACACTGACTGAAACATAATGGCACCCAATATAAAGGGAATCTTATTTTCTTTTTATTTATTTATTTACATAAACCTAAATTAGAACCTAATTTAGAACTATTCAAGACAAACAATCCTACGGTACATCATTTTTGTGTAACTCCAATGGTTTAGGCAGCGTTAGCGTACGTATGTATATACATTACTTAATTTATCTTGAAATTAAAAAAATTTAACTTTACTATTTAAAAGCTGTTTTAAAAATGTCTATTCTATTACCTTTTAAATTTATCCAAATAATTGTATAGTTACCACGAATTAAAGTTATATTCGTTTCAAGAACGAAACAAAATACTTACTTAAGGTCCATCTCCCTAATACCGTCGCGATAGGCCTTTTCAATAGCCCGCCTCATACTCCAGTCTGGTCCCATCATAGTCAGAGCGCACACAATCTTCGTATACAACACTCCTAACGCCCAGTCTTGCCACACGAATAACACTGGAGACTGTTCCAAAGGCACGCGCAACGGAATCACTAACACCTGAAATCATTTTCAAATTTTATAATTCGATACATATCGTCACGCCTGTTTTCCGTAGAGGTAGGCAGAGACCACAGATCTCCATCCGCTACGATCCCGGCACACCTTCCTAGCTTCCTCCACGCTCATCTTGTCATCCATCCTTCCTCTCACCTTCATAGTAGCGGAGAGGAACGGCTCTCCGTTAGTCGCCTCTCGCCCTCGTGTGAATATATACTATACACTACTTTGGCGGCCGATATATTAAACGTAAGATTATTATTAACTTTCTTTTTTTATTGTTTATTTTAGTTTAACTTTTCTTATATATCATTATAATATAACTATGGATATTTATTACTATAATGTAGCCATGCTGTGCGCAAATCTTAAGAGTTATAGGTCCGGGTGTTATAAATATATTTAGATAGATATTATAAATTTTTATATTATTTATTAATCTTTCAAGGCTGTAACTTGTTTTTGTGTCGAATAATTACATAAGTATAAAAAAATTTAAAGTCAATTCTTACTTATTTTCAGCGATCTACACGCCTCGTATTTATTCTTAAATTTACATCCTGCTTAATATCGTATATAAGAGATTGATCAAAACTCGGTCGTTGAGTGTAAATGGAAATAACTGAGCCATCTCCACATCGCCCATTTCTACTCAGCAGTATGTTGGAAATGGGCGATGTGGAACACAGAGCGTCTATAGGCGAGGCTCGTAGCGAGAGGGTTAACAGTAAACGTTTAATGTACTTCAAGCTACGGTTGTACAGTGCACCCACCAGCTCCAGCAGCAGGCCGAACATGAGTGGCACGAGGCCGAGCAACGCGAGCGCGGCGAGTGCGGCGCGTGCTGCGCGGTGCGCCCACAGGCCGGCGCGCGCCAGTAGCGCCGCCCGTCCCCCGCGCGCCCAGCCCGCCGCCAGTGCGCCGCCGCGACCCATCGCCCAGCACACGTACATACCTGAACGATAAACATACAACTCAGTGGTAGAGTCACGCTGAAGACGAATACAAGAATGACATATTATTTATTTGTGGCATGAATGAGTCGGCTCGCCCGGAAAAGTACCACACTCTAGCAGAAAACCGGCGTCTGAGTGAATGATCGCTTACCATCAGATGGTTCTTGTGTTCATTTGCATGCTCTGCTAAAAAAATATATATAATGCATAATATTAACAAATATTTGGGAACTCACCGCAAGCGGCAGTATATAACTCGTGCACCCCTTCTGTTGCTTTTGGCAGCCATATTGCCATTACTTTTCTACCAATCGCCACTGGAATTACCTACGGAAAAATAAGTCATCATAGAGTACAAACACTAACCATCTTATAGTCTGTGTCACAACTAGTTGGAATAAATATACAAATAGTTTAGTCTCGAGCGTATTTTTAGAATTTTTCACACGTATATTTAGGTTCATTAACATAAATCGATTGTCATAGCCAATGTCCATGACAATAAATTTGGAACTTATTTTTTTCATCCTATATCAGTGTTACTCTCACAAAGCATGAGCGTATAGGAAGTATAGAAGAAAATTAATGTAATAGACAATGTCAGGAGTTAAATTTTTTATCTGGATGTCCGCCAATTTGCTGTGGATAAGCGTCATGGGTAAATTCTATTCTTTCAGAAAAGAAGAGTTATCGGCATCGAGCCAAGATGATCTTTGGCCTGACAATCCAGAATTAATAATGGTAGCAGTTAAATTCGCTTCAATATATATCCCTACATAACTGTAGGCCATACATATGTACTATACTGATTATATTATATTCCCTATAATATTATAAATATATGTATGGTCTACAGGCATTTATTTCGAGTCTGGATGTTCCACCAAATCGCTTTGGACAAGTGTGTTGACATGAATTAACGCCTATTTCTACAGAAAAGGGAAGGAATATCATCTTTTAAATGATTGAGTTATCATAGAATATTTGATAATTAAAACAAAAACACTTAGGACCTAATTATATGCGTCCGTGCGGCCAAGCGGCGCGACCGCTGTAGTGAAATTACACAAGATCATACGCATCCAATTATATGAGCAGCCGGGCACCTTTTTAGAGTTTTTACCTGTTTAGTACCGTTTCGCGGCCGCTTCATATACCTAATGCATAAAGGGGCGGAGTTGCGGGCCGCTTCACCTGTTTAGGCACTAAAAATAAAACGTAAAACTATTTTCCTCACCAGTGTTAGAGCGCTAGCCATCACAAGCGAAACGGAAACAAGTGTGAGCAGAGCGGCGAGCCGAAGCGGGAACAACGACACGCGGACGTACGGCTCGAATCCGGCAGGCCCGTCCCGCCATACCAACGCCTGCGAAACAAGCGTTAACTCTGTTAAAATGCACTGTGTAATGTTAGAACTTGTACAATTAATCACCATGAACATCAAGATTGCCGGATTGTCAATGAAATATTATACTCATCATAAAGATGGAAAATCAAACGTACTTTGCTAAGTACGTTTTCCGCAAGTAACGCCTGACTCCATCGATTATACTCATCATAATCAACTGCTTGCTGCGGTTCACCGGTCACCTTCTTTAAAACGCGATCCATAGGCCTTTTTTAAAAATTATCAATGGTTTTTCAAGCAAAAGTAATAAATATGCTTGGAAAATATGGTTCACATCAATAGTCTAATAGTAGAATCGAATTCACAATAGTAAACGTACTGTAATCTTCACCAGTTGAGGTTTTCCCATAGTCGCTTTACTGGTGAGTGAAGTTGGCGAATGCAAAGCTAGAAACTGATGCACTGATTTTACCGCCATCATTCGATCGTTAGATCCTAGTAAAATTTCTAATGCATAAAAATACTCTATTAAAAAATGGCAACAAATTAGCAAAACAGGATATTAAATATTATGTATTTAGTATACTTTTCTACGAAAATTAATAATATATAGGATAATATATATTATTAGATAATTTTTAATAAATTACTAACATATTTCTAAAACTCCAGTCAATCGCGCAAGCAATAGTAAAGAAGAAATCGGCGCGCGTCGAGCCTTTTAGGTGTTTAAACATGTGCCCGAACTAGCGTAAAATGTATACTTCTTATGACATGTATATTTCGGGACAACTACAATCGCTAGTTCAAATAATAATATGCAGTATCTTATGCATGAATTCCTCGCCATGAGTCAGACTCGTGGTTTTCGCTTATGTCACAAATGCCTTATCACGAGTCTCACTCGTGGTTTTCGCTTATCGCACAAATTACTTGTCACGAGTCTCACTCATAGTTATAGTAAACTTTATAACAAGGGAGATGCTAGTATCAATCCAAGGGCGAGGTTGACCTCGTTTTGAATCACTATTGGAGTTTTGGAAGTGACTCTTCAATCATTTGCCATAATTCTGTAGATAATTTGAAACAAGTAATATAAAAAACATTAAAGTAAATTCCTAATCTACACGCTTCGTCAATGACGGTATTTATTCCTAAATTTATATTCTGCTAATATCTTATATAAGAAAAATTTATTTATTCCATATAAAACCAAAATTAATTAATTAAATTTAATCAATGAATTAATAATTGAAAAAACTCGACATCAAGGATAGTGGTCATCCTTAGTGAGTCCGCACTTTGAATGAATTTTGTCTCCAATGGCATCTGTTCATCGCCTGGTTAACTAACTGGCCTCGTGACCCATCAATATTAGCAACCACGACAATTTTCTCCAAACTCTCATCGCCCTTTCCGACTACGTGATCGAAATATGCAAGGAACTAATAGTAGGAATTCAAAAAACATACTTGATGTGCAGCTCCCAATTGGTGTGGTGGATGGGGTGGGGGGTGGGGCTCATTGTCCCTCGCCGCTTCCCCTAGGAGGTACGACCTCAGCCCTAGCACGCCGGCCGCGCAAGCACACCACGCTCGTAGCGCCGCTTTCAACCACGTGCGCGTGTGAGACTGCTCTAATAACGCTGGTAGAATTACCTACAAGAAGAAAGCGCGAGAAAATAAAATGTGCCAGAAAACAGCGACATGTAAGATAAATTTACTTGTAAAAGCATGTGGACAGTTAGAACTTTTACTTAACTAAGATCCGCGGCAAGCCAACAAAAACAGAAAAATAGATGTGTATATATGTATTTTTACTGGAAGAAGTGGATTTACGGGGACTCCACTAATCAGCATATCGTAAGGCAAAAAGTATAAGAATTCATGCTTATCAAGTACGCTTGAAGAGTTGCAAGTCTCAAAATCAGGAGTTCAAACACAGAACTCTGATTTTAAGACTTTTTTTATGACGTTGATGTTCATTTAACATAATAAAAAATAAAATCTTGTGGGCGAGCTCCAGGTTTTCTAGCTTCCTAAGCTGTCTACTCCGCTCTTTTCAAAAGCGAAGGTTAAGGGGGCCTCTGAGCTTCGGGGCCCTGGTGTACCGCACTACCTGGGCTTTGATAGCTACGCTACAGGTCCATCACATATTGAAAGGAACAGATTGGGCTTCTTTCTCTTAAAACTCACAGATCAAAGTCGTGCAGCAAAACTTCTATTCATTTATCGGCTTACTGCCGTGTGGTACTTTCTAAGGCAAGCTGCCCAAATTATGTAACAAATTAAAACAGGATGTTGTTACTAATAATACATTTTTAATGTGCTTGCTGCGTGGCTATATTACTACCTTAAAGAACATAATTTTACGTACTAACTTATCCTGGTATACTAACCTGAAGCAACAGTAACTCCAAACTGAGTTCATTAACAGGGGCTTCTGTGTGGACCGCCACTGCATACGGTAGGAACCCGGGCAAAACATACTTGATCACTCTGATTGGTAGCCAAAGCATGAAGAGAACTGCTGTACCGAAGATCATAGCAGAAACCACCAAGCGCCTAATATGTGACCATACTGATAGATGAATCATTTCCTGTAAGAAAGAAACACATAATTTACTTTAACGTTTCTCAAATCATATTGCATTACACGACTCTATAAAGATAACAAATTTAATCTAGATAGACCTAACATATCGTTACTCCAAAAGGGAAAGTACACGCACGTATACGTAATTTTAGTTTAGTTCAGCACGATTTAAAATAAATCGAGTTTAGTTTCAATGCCGCGCTTCATTCGTTGTGTGAATTGTACCATAAATACATGAGAAGTAATAATAATTTAGACATTCATTACGATAGCATACAATTCCCGCACCATATTAAATCCAGCACGTAACCTATCGTATAATTTCTAATATTGTCCAGTTTGCCTTCACTATATATTAATGTTGTGTCCGTTGGTAATTAGACCTACATTTTAATATATTGTAGGAATTAATTAGAATAATGTAATTCCTGTTGATGGACCATAAATAAATAAAAATAAAAAAGGTTTAGCAACAAAGGACTTAATTATAAATAATTTTTAAAAACCAATTGGCTCAGTCGTGGTGCTGCTGCCTACAGAGACAATGACAGACCATTGACTCTGTAGGGGGTAAATGATAAATATATGTATGACCTATATAGATATATTCAGCCTCGTTACCCCGCCAATGCGGACTAGACAAGCGTGGTGGGTTAGTGGCCATTCATCTAGAAATGAGGGGGCCCATGCCCACGTATGAGGCATATATGGGGTGTGAAAAAAATTACAAGTAAAACCCGTGGTGTTGAGGTTTGGTCAAACAGAGGAAAATGTCACACACAAAATCAACTCGATGGGACCGATAGACGAGCTCCGAGCTCCGTCGAGCTCGGAGCTCTGTGTGACATTTGTTTATATTAACTAATGCATTACAACTGCTCACATCCCGTCAGCGTAAAGTGAAATAGGTGAATGAGCAAGCATTTCATCTGAGGGTAAATAATCACCACCCTACATGAATATCTGCAATACTAAAGGATCTGCAGATACACTGTATGGTTATTGAAGATCAGCTGAACCTTTTGCTCTTTACATAAATTAAAGACAAAATTGTTAGTTGATTAATAGAGTCAGAATTTTTACTTTTTTTGAGAAATTATTTTGGGCCAAGATCCGATCCGAAGACAACCGTTAAGACTCACTTCACAGTTGTCTACCGTGGTCTAGAATCTACTTACTATACCTGATGATGCCTCGTGTTGGGGCGATACACGTGTCGTGTAGATTGTGGAAAAGTAGTTGTATGAATTTGGTGTTATTGGTGTTGGTGATAGTGGTTGGGAGGTGGAAAGTTGCTGACAGCCGTTTTTCGGTAAGATTTAGTTTAAGTTCTATGTAATAAATGTATATCCTCCAGTAAAAAACACACATTATTATTTTTCTGCTTTGGTGCGGATCTTAGCCAAGTAAAACACAAAAATAAAATCTAAAAGTTTATGTGGACAGTCAATCCACATAAAACTGTAAAAACAAAGAATATCAACATTAAATAAAATAACTAAATTATATCGAGTCACAAAAACCTATCCGAACCAGTTTAAAGCAGGTATAGCCATTCGGCAGGTGCATGATAAACACTATCAATACCTAACCAACTATCATAAAAATTGCATACATGAATATCATGTGATGATTGCTTAAATAAACGAAATATCTACAGTCATTATTTTACGACCCATATATGTTCCTGTTTTTTTTGGATATGAGGCGTCCCATTTCTCTCAGAAAACGAAAGGGACGAAAAGGCATTTTTACGGGAATAAATAAAAATGGATAAAAAAAACATTTTCGTCTTTAACAGACTTAGGAGTAAATATAAACATCTTTGTATTGATATGGAGGCCATGACCCACATAGGGTTGTAGCTTGTAAGAAGTAAGTCTTTTATAATGGAGGGACAGCCAAATAATATTTTAAACTAAAATTTACAACCTCCAGGAATAAGCACTAACTAGCATTATGGATGCTAATTGGTACCATGCGACAAACTATTTTGGACCTGTCCTCACTCGAGGATTTTTTGTAGGCTTATATCACAGTGGCAAATTTTTGTTATCTTTTTTTCGTATTTAAATAATTACTATCGTATTAAAATAAAAAGGTATTATAGACTGTATAATCAATCATTCAATAGCGTGCGGCAGTCCAGTACTGGACTTAGGCTCCCCCAAGGAGCGCCACCTTGCCCAATCTCCGGCTTCACGAATCCAGTTTCAGCAATCCTGGCGCAGATCGTCGCATCATCTAGCCGGGGGATATCCCACACTAAACCAATACGCGATCTCAACAACAACACAAACACGTGACAAACGTGAGCAGTTCATTGCCACTTTTGTTTACTAGCTAGGAAGACTATGACCAGAGAAACTCTAAGGACAGCTCTCACCATAGCTCTCTGAGAAGCGTGTGGAGCAAAAAACATTAAAACTGTCAATGTTAAGATTTTGTATAATAGCTGTAATATAATAATGTATATTGTTTGCAAACAAAGAGTATTATTTTGAAAGTATTTTTTTTCCCAGTAGTCACCAAGTCAAAATTGTTTCTTGGCATGTCAAGGCAACATTAAACATTTATTTGGAAAAAATGGCACATGTATTCACTCGTGCATAGGTTCGCCACTCCTACCATAGCATGACTCAATTATCATCGTAAAAAATTTAAATGTTTTATTACATAAGATAATGTTATATATGTATGTACATTAACTTATCTATAAGTGCAAACATAAATAACAACAAACAAAGAAACAATGTGATATTTTACAAAGGCAACAGCCTTGGCTTTTATCCAGACAAACTATAGATAGTAGAATGTCAGACACATTAAAATTTATAACAACACTTAAAATTATTATTAAATAATTGATCAATCTTTTTGTTACATTTACAGAACATAAACAACATTGATGATGGTTTCAAATAACTTTGACTCAAACAATTTTAAAGTTTTTCAATTTCCACATCATCAGCCTAGCTAAGGGTGGGTGCATCCCATAATATGTTTTCCAAGACATGGTCTTTACACCAGGACTCATCTACTCCAACATAACAGCCAAAATGCTTTTTGTTTCAGTTTATAAAAGTGAAAACCCTGTTAAAAAAACTGTTTTATGTATAACATAGATAAAACCAATGCAATGTGTATATATAATAAAATTTTTGTTATTTAGTTATGAAATAAGAACTTACATACCTGGACAGGGCTGAAATCAGGATCATTTAAATTCTTCAAAAACCAAAGTACACCAGGGCGTAACACTTCCCTCAAAAGTAGTATAAATGAAGCAAAATAATACACATACACCATGCCAACAAGCCAGTGTATAAACATCAAAGTCCAGGGAGCAGCTTGCAGAGTGGCTTCCCGGTCTTTGAGGGTTGCATCGAACATTGACAAGGAACAAAGATCTAACCACCAACCGCATACTAGAGGTATTACACCTATCTGAAAGCAATTAAGAAACTTGTTAATATTGATTTAAAATATTTATGTATGGTTTCAAGTATTAGATTAAGATACACAATGGTGATGTCAAAATGCTGGAAATGACACAAATGTTTTATTAGATATTTGGATTAGAAAAAATATTGTGTCAAATAGTCTTAGTCTTACAGCTCTACGACCAATAAAAAAATTAATACAGCGTTGAAACTGACTGTTTTAGAAAGATTAGATACATTTTTTCAGAAATCTTAAGTTTTCAATTTGCAGTTTACTTCATTTGTACTTTTTTGCATCAATATGTAAAACCTATGTGTATTTATCTGAATCTAGGTACTCTTGCCTTAGATAAGAGTGGTGGGTTAATGTCCATATCGGGAGGAAAAACTATAATTAGGAAATATTTTATCCAAAAGCCCATTTTTGTTCACCCACCCAAAATCTCAGAATTAATATCTGTGTAAATTAAACAATTTCCAATATGAGGATTGAACCTGCAACCATTGACTCTATAGGTGAAAGCCCCACCACTGAGCCAATTGGTAATAAAAATAATTAAATTATACTTATGCACCATAAAGAAGAGTAAAACTTACCTCAACCACAGATAAAAGGGCTACCTTTACTACAACATAACAGAAACCCAGAGCCTTTTTTGCACTTCTTAATCTGAGCAATGATGCCACTCCATGTAACACTGCCAATATAGCTCCAACCAGCACATATCCTGCTAAAGCAGTTAAAGGCCCAGCGAATGGACCTTCTGCAGTCAACCCTGCTAAGGCTGCACCAAGTCTACCAATATGGTAAGGGCAAAATGCAAACACAACGATAAAGAGTGTGTTCAGGGACACAACCCAAAAAACATGTTCTAGGAAGACCATAGAGCCATCTAATCCTAATAGACGTGCCCAGGTTAACTCTTCTGCTGCAGCACGGTCCCATTCCATAGGATTCCAATTAGCTTCATCACCAACAAGGGGATCTTCTCCTGCTTCTGCATTTCCCTCTTCTCTAGCCCCACCATCATCTGCTCCATCATTAGCACGGTCATTGTTATTATCAGGTAAGGGAACTTCTTCAGCTGGTGCAACAGGCAAATTTTCTCTCTCCATCCAATCTGGTCCCCCACCATGCATAATTTGTTCTCTCAACCATACAAGGCCAATGAATGAGAATAAAGTGCATGTTACTACAAAGCAGCCTGAGAAAACATCTTTAGCGAGATTTTCTGCTGACACTATGTCAAATGGTAATGATATAACTGGGTCTAATGAGCCCGAAAATAGGCATCGGTAGGTTCTACAAGCAGTCAAGGGTACAATGCCCAGCCAAGCCAGAGCAACAAGAGTGTAATGCAGCCAATCCTTAACTGCCGAGGCTACTGAAGTCACAAGGCCACCCACGACATCACGGATTGGTAAACGGCGTGGCATATCTGGCGAATAAATAGGCATGAAGGAGAACCGATGGCCACAAAGTTCGCAAATTTCTTTTCTTGAATATCGCATCCACTGTACTAGACACTCCTGATGGATCCATTTTATCGAGCCGGTGCATATACAAGGATGGAAGAGGGGCCTATCGGAAGAAGCTTCGGACCTACAGAAGCGGCAGAAATCCGCACCGGAAGAGTCCGAGTCCATTATTATCCTCGATCCAGTGTGTCACTCAGATCTATATTACTTGCGATTATTAACACGACTTTTTATTCACAAAACTTGTTTTAAATCGAAATATTTTTTTAATTTGAACTGATCAAACACCACACGTAATAAATGTCTTAAACATAAATACACTTAATTACAATGGATTTTCAATAATAAATCAAGAGTTTTACTTCTATTTGTTTGCACCCACACAGGTCCACGAAATATGATTGTATTGCCAGAATGTAATCAGTAACCCATATCAATGTGAATAATATTTAACTTATATATTGAAACAATTTAAACATATAGAACAAAAATTAACTTATAATTGATGTATCTTATATATTTTGAGATTCTGATACTTTTTTTTATAAATATTATTCTATTTCCTTAGAAGACATTTATAACCAAATAAATCACATAATCAACAGTTACTCATATGTTAATTATATAATTGGTGCAAGTTTTATGCCTTAAATAGTGCATGTCTTTATATACTATGTCTATATATATTCGGGAATATATATGTCTGTACAATAAATTGACAGTTGATAAGATTGACATTTGTCATTAGACGCGACACGTAAACAAAAAATAATTAAAAATAATCAAGAATAACTAAAATAATAAATTAAAATTATATTTTAGGAATTAGCTTTGGAGGCAGTTCTTAATTTTAAATTCATAAATATTTTTTTGAGGGTAAATACTAATAAAAAGCCTTAATAGTTAAATTAATAAATGTAAATAAGTAACTTAGGATGTAAAGGACAACTACATCCTGGTGTCTCAATTATCCACTTCAACCCCTCGTAATTCATGATACTAATTCACCGACGAGGCTCAGATAATGGTAACTGACCTGTTGACTGCAACACTTTGAATATTAGTAAATCTTCATATTCAGCAATGGAGTGGACTACTATTATGTGTTTTACTTGATCTTTATGATGAAGGCGGCTATGTTTCACCACTTCTACATATATTTACTTACTGTTACTAATAATGCAATATCTGAAGTAAATTTAATGATTAATTCATTATTTTATAAAAATAATGAGCTGGATCAAATAATATTTATATTTATAATAACTCTAATATTCTAATTCTAAACAAATATATTCAGATCATAATTAATAAGGTAAAGTTGCATAAGTTTCAAAAAATATAAACTACTGCCATATTCCTGATACTGCAGATGTCCATTAGCGTCAGGTGGCATTTCCCCTAGTATCTCTCTAATTTAATTTAAAAATAGAGTGTAAATTTTGAAAGTTATTTTTTATTGTATTTTTATCCTTTACATTCTTCATAATAAATTTTCTTTTTCAGGAAAAATGGGAAGAAAAGTCTTAACTACATTATGATGAATTTGATACATTAGTAAATTCATAAATTAAATAAAAGAGGTGCTGTGATTACTATGAATTCTCCCAAAGATACAATTATAAAAATAGAAGACTTTAAAACTAGTAGAGACACACAAAACACCGAAATAAACATATTATGTTTTGACATAACACCATACAGTCGACTAGTGCAGTTTTTTTGTTGTTCAGTATTTGTGGTTTTATGTTATTTGGCATATGGATATTTTTTAGAGTTAATATTCTCAAGGGCTGAGGTGAAACCTGTGAGCCTCTATATAACACTAGTACAATTTTTAATTACCATGGTTTTAAGCTATATGGAGTCTTTAATAAGAAACCCTATTAAACGGAAGTAAGTATGACTTTTTTTATATAGTTAACTCTATAGTCTTTATATTAGAGTTAACTATATAAGTTATATAGTTAACTCTAATTTAAAGAGAAAGAATATAAATATGAACATCAGAATCTCAACAACTACAGAAAACACTCATATTTCTACTAAGAGTTTTTTTTCTAACAGATTAAATATAATAATTAAGGATGTATATAATGTTTGAGAAATCTGATCTTTAATTACCAATCAATATAGCTGTAAAAAATGAGGGGTTCATAATATTCATGCTAGGCAGGCAGATTAGCCGTGTGATATTATTTTTTAATAGAATTGTTATTAATATTTTTCAGAGTACCTTTAAAAACATATGCAATTTTAGCAGCGTTAACATTGGGTACAATGTCATTCTCTAACCTAGCACTAAGCTATCTTAACTACCCAACACAGTTGATATTCAAGAGTTGCAAACTTATTCCAGTCATGATCGGGAGCATCATAATTCTGGGCAAAAGATATGGCTTTTTAGACTATCTGGCTGCAGTCATCATGTGCATTGGTTTAACTATGTTTACATTAGGTATGTTTAAGCATTTATCTCGTAAACATAAACTAAGGATAGTATATACTTTGTTCATTATGAATTCCATTAAACCTCTAATCAAAGTTTGGACCGTCCAAACTTTGAAATGGAAAAGCCATGCTGAAAATAAATTATTGTCTATTTACAATTTTATGGCTTCTGGGTTGAAGGAAATTTCATATTGAAGACTATTACTATATATATATTATATATACTATATATATATATTATATATACTATATATATATATTATATATACTATATATATATTATACTTAAATATATAAATTTCCTTCAACCCAGAAAGCCAGTGCTTTTCAAAAAGTTTAAATCTATCTATCTTAATTTACGCAATTGTACCACGCGCCAAAAAATTGGTTCCATACCCATCACCTGGATGGCTGGCCGTCAACCACCATGCGATTTAGTCGCAATTTTCTGTAACACACTGTGGAAATGTGGAACAATTTACCACCTGTGTGTTTCCATATGATTATGACATAGAAGTATTCAAGAAAAGAGCGTATGTGTTCGTTAAAGGCCGGCCACGACGCCTCCACGCCGCACGGGGTGCGGATGTTTATGAATGGCGTTGATCGTTTACCAACAGGTGACTCGCATGATCGTTTGCCTACTCTGCTATTAACAAAAAAAAGCATCCCTTTCTCAACTTTTGTCACGAGATCCATCCAACAGTTACCCATGATATTCTCAAAAGCAAACCTTCTTTGTATGACTTTCTACTTACTTTTCGACAATCAAAATAAATTAATGCAATAACAGACTCAAAAAAAAAAAACTTTTACTTGTGTAATTTTTGTTTAAGCGGACTCAAAAACATCCCCGAATTTTGACGCGTTTGGTGTGCTTGTCATCTCTCTTGCCCTCCTGTGCGATGCTGTCATTGGCAATGTGCAAGAGAAGGCCATGAAACAGTTCAATGCCTCCAACAATGAAGTAGTGTTCTACTCGTACGCAATTGCATCCGGTTATCTGTTAGTTATCACTGGCACCAGTGGGATATTCATCGATGGATTAGCCTATTGTTCTCATGTGGGTAAAGTCCTTCATTTTTATTAACCTAATCTAACCTCTACTCACAAGCGACAATTATCGACGATAACAGGTGATTTTCATATTTTTAGTTCGTGGTTTTTATGGGGTTTTATAGGATTGGCAGTCCTCCTCCTCCTTAATATTATATGGGATACCTTTTTTTAATAATATTATTTATTAGAAAAAAATTGGTACTGTTTTTCGCGAAAGCCACGATTGCCAAATTTCGGGAACGTAATTTGGCTTTTTTAAAAAGGACAATTAATTTTAATTAAAATTTAAATATAATTAATAAAACTTAAAACTTAATGGAATCAACTGGACCAACAGATTCAAATGCTAGTCCGCTACTTTATTACAACTTAAATAACTTAAACTTAATGGAGTCGACTGGACTGATGCAATTCCGCGACTGACTTGATTGAGCTCTCAGCTCTCTACTACAAAAATGCTTAGCTAAGGCTTATTCTATATTAACATTTATCCTTTTAGAGGATTGAGGGGACATAACTTGATTGTCAATATTTAAAAAAACATAAAAGGAAAATTAAAGATATTTAAAATCGTTTTACAAATGTCTCTAAAAGAAACAGCGTTTATTGTACATAACATACTTTAAGTGTATTCTGTACGAGGATATAAAACTTTTAGGCACTTATTCCTTTATATTTGACCAACATTCTATATGCAAAGGATAATTACAATAAATATTAAGACATCGTAAAGATTTAAAATGTTGAACAAATCCGACTGTTATTTGTATCGAGGGCTTAAGAATTATCATAATCCGCATGGTAAGTTATTCTATAGCCGTATAAATAATTGTAGGTCGTACGTAGATTAGATTTCCGATGTTTGAATTGAACCCGCAATCATTGATTCCGAAAGGGGTAGTTTCACCAACAAGCTAGTTAGGTCGCTACAATGTATATTATATGTATATATATATATATATATATATATATATATATATATATATATATATATATATATATATATATATATATATATACTCCAATTCACATTGCGAACGAATAAATAAACATAAGCACCCACACTCACACAATCATAACAATATTAATATATCATTTTTAGTAGTTATATATATATATTTTTTCTTTTATTTATTTCTCTATAAATATAACTAATTAACAGTAACAAGAGGTTCAATCAATCAATAGAGGTATCAATAACGGGTGAAAGGCTCACCCCTAGTGCAGGCTAGTGCCCGCCACATAAAAATTAAGCACATAAAACCATACATGTAACATGCTGTAACTTGGTGGTGTCGAAATTGAAAATGATTATGATTATGAATTACGAAGACTAACGACGGTTAGATTTGTCTCCAAAATGATACCATTATAATTTCAGGATGCCATCACAATGTACAGTAACATATTCCTGCTAAGCGTGAGTGGCTACATGGGGCTGCAGGCAGTGTTGACTCTGGTGCGGATCTGTGGCGCGACGGTCGCCGTGACCGTTACCACCATGAGAAAAGCACTGTCCATCGTCATCTCTTTCCTCTTTTTCAGCAAACCGTTCGTCTTCCAGTAAGTAGAGTAAAATTGGGATCATATCTTTGGTTTATAATAATAATAATAGTAATCTGTATATATCGCAGAAATCGCAGAATATACATGTAAATTTAAATATAATTTTAAAAGAATTTTGGCGAAATATAATTTAGAAGAATATATTATAAAATATTGCATAACAAATACTTAAAAACCCTCAAATTAAGAGAATATATATATATAAATAAATATATATATATATATATATATATATATATATATATATATATATATATATATATATATATATATATATATGCATGTCAATAAAATAATTTAAAAAAACTCAGAATGTACCGAACACTACAAAATACTGCCTTGATTACAATCCGTTGATCTTTTATTGTACCCGTTGTAGTCTCTGTGAATGGAGTGTGGATGTGAGAATTTTTGTGAGAAGGTACCTTTTCTTTGGATGCCAAATCCTTCGTGTGCTTGGTATATCCCGCCACGAAGGTTTAATAACCCCAGCAATAATATTATTTTAAAGAGTTTTTTATATTAATATTATTGTTATAACGAGACAAATGTTAATAAAGGATTATAATAATATATTTATAGGTCATTATTATGCATAACGCATTTTTCATACATAAGAAAGATAACATCTCGGTACGATTGTATTCAATCCGATTGGAGAATTAGGTAAAAAAACATTATTTTACCTATTTTTATTTGGCATAGTTACTGTATCTAAAAGGACCCAAAAATTTAATTTTCTATATAAAATAAATTTTCAGCTCCCGAATTTATTATACATCCCCGTCTGTTAAGCAAAGTAGTGTAACTACTGACACTAGAGGTTGTTATTATTACGTAATTAGTTGTAAAAAAAATCCATTTCTCTTGCTCATTGTTATGAAGTAATTATCTAATAATACCAGTAAGGTTGAAATTGATTATCGTGTAATGCGCTATGAGTTCTTTGGAAACTTAATGACGTGTTCACTTTTGAAATCCAGTTCCGTGGGTTCAAATCCCGCATTGCAATATCTTTGTATAATATTCATGTATTTGAACTCGAAAATGAATGTTGTTAAGTTACTCTTTAAGTACTACACACATTTTTAAAACACACGTGAATGTAAAGTGATTATAAACAAATATTAAAGTTAATTTTGTACCCAACATTATTAATTTCTTTTCGTGTTTTTTTAAACATGCTTAAGCGACCGCCTGTGTCGCCCCTTCTTAAAGCCGGCGTTGCACTGATTATACAAGAAATACTAGGATTTCTACTAGGCGATGGATTTAAAGTTCTTCTTATTTAAATGTATATTATTATATTATATAATATTCGATCAAGTGATAGATTCAGGGCTGGCGTTAAATGTGGTAAATTATGAAATATGTAAATTATATGCATGTAAATTAAAGGGTAATTAGGTATTCATGTTTCAAACATCTGTTTGTTGTTGCAGCAAGTGTAAGAAATGTTTAGGAATACCTAGGCTGGACTCACACTATGATGCCGTTCAAGGTGCTATCTCACTCGGTCTCAATCCGGTCAAATGTTGTTAAACAAAAATTTATCAGAGAATTCACACTATCGTATCGATCTAGTTCCGAGTGAGACACAGCTAGTTTTGAGCCTAAATGATTTATTGCCGTTTCTTCACGTACGAGGGTGCTGATACTCTGTTCAAATAATCCTTCATTGGGAAAGGGGCTGGTTTCTCACTATATTGTCGAGTTAGCACATAGGTTCCCAAACTTTTTTGAACTACCGCTTCCTTTACAAGAAAAAATAAGATAAATATTTTAGAGACGGTACGGACGGAATTTCACAACGCCCCCCGTTTGCCTTTGGACCCGCTACTGCCCCTATGAAAAGCTCCAGCAGCAGCTCTTTTGAGGGCGTTACCACCCTGTTAGGAACCTATGGGTTAGCAGGTTCATTGTCGTTTTTAATATTACCCGAACTCCTTTGAAATAAGTAGGATATTAATATTTATTTTCACTATTCCAGGTACGCGTGGTCAGGAATTTTGGTGGCGTTAGCAATATATTTGAACCATTATGGCAAAAAGCATCCGAACTATGTACCAGCGCCCGTACTGTGTTGCTGGCGGTACTTGCAGTCATTCTACCAATCCGAGTACAGATATCTTCGGCTGAAGAGCAAGATGTACACAGACACTGTATAATTTTGGCATGAACATATTCCTGTACCAGTGAAATAATTTATTTGATTAAACAAAAAAGAAGACTAGAAATGTTTTTAATGTAACTAGAATCTTTGTTAACCCTTTCTATTAAGCTACAGAGCGCTTGCGTCAAAATGTATTCGCTGTCCACGGAGCGCATTACTGAGTAGTTGACAGTGAAGTACGGAATGCTACGAAATAGTTACAAGTCATTATTTTTTGAATAAGTTTTTTGTTATCTAAATTTTACAAAGATATTTATCATATTCAGTAATATCATCTTAAAATAATAATAGCCTTTGGACAGATTTCACACACATACATATAACATATAAATTTACATAATAACACCTGTCTGTATGCCTCTATTGACAAAGGCCTCCTCCAACTGTAACCATTTTTTTTGTCGTTAGCAGCTCTTGTGTATGGACCACCTGCTGTAGCCTTTATTTCATCGGCTCATCTTGTAGATATATTTATGAGTAATACAAATTGATAATAGAAAAAGAAAGTGGCGACCGATTGGCTCAGTGGCGGGGCCCTCCGCCCGCGGAGTCAATGGTCGTGGGTTCGATTCCCGCATCGGAATAAATATTTATATGGATTTTTAAATGTTTATTCCGAGTCTGGTAACCCCCCCAATCCACATTTTCCTTTCCTGCCCCTTCCTTTCTTCTCTATCCTTTCCCATCCTCTCCGCCAATCTACGGTCTGCCGTGCCAATGGATGCGTGGCTAGGGACGAGCCTAGTCGTAAGCGTGCCGATCGTCCCGGGGTCGGGCTCCCCCGGGGACTATGGTGCCTTACCTCAGCATGCAGGGCTCTGCTGGGGCTGACCTCCATCCTCCCTTGCGGCTCGTGGGATTCACTAAAGACGAATTTAATATACCTAATTTGTTGAAAATGACGGCGACGTGGTTCGCCACCCGTCACGTCCGTCCGTCCTGATTCTCACGAGGGCGAAAAGCGACCAATGACGAGCCGTTTCGCTGCGATGAATGGCAGCGGATGGAGCTCTGTGGTCTCTGCCAACCCCTGCGGGGCATAGGCGTGAATATATATATATTGATAATAGAAAAAGAAAGTACTATAAATTTATATATATCTACATATCGACCCAAAAAACCGAAAACTCTGTAAATAACACAAATGTTAAAAAATTGAAAAAATCGATTGGTCTGAGTCTGAGCTCTACGACCAATAGAAAATTTTGTACATCGTTGAAACTGTTTACTAGTTTTGCCTTTAAAGTTTTTTCGACCCTGACGGTAAGTTTTCTTGCTGCTATTTGTTACGTTTTCGCTTATTTTGCGTCGATATGTACACTAAGCTTTGTTATACCTTTGTGCATTTTTAAATAGGTAAACCAAACCTAGGATATTTCTATTGATTATTTATTTCTGTGTAAATATAATGTGTTAATGTGCAAAAATTAAGATAGTATTGTCATAGTTATAGTACATAATAGTTTTTAAATATTAAATTTTTGTAAGTAAATTAAAATAATATATATTTTGAAACTTTCATACTGTTTAATTTTTTTTAAACACTACTAAAAATGTTTTATTGTTCTTAGAATTTTATTATTCCAACAAAGTTACTTACATACTTGTGCTAGGAAAATTGCGTTCACATCAATAATTCAATGGGGGATACGAACCCATAACCTCAGACCGTAAGCGCGATTTTTACCAACTGAGTTATTGCTGTTTACTGCTTATTATATAGCTGATTCTCTTATTTGGAAGGGTTTAAAGACCTATTATTGATTACCTGTAATATTGCATTAATGAGGAATGTTACGGAAATTATTTTATCGGAGGCGGTGTAGGACGTTTTATGGTGACCACTCGGAATGTAGTAGATTTAAATTTTAAGAATCAATCAATGCGTGCAATGATTGCGTAGTAACTTAGATATAATCTTATACGTTGACGACCAATTTGCTCATTGGTCATTGGCGAAGCTACCGCCTACGGAGTCAATGGTTGTGTGCTGGATCCTCGCATCTGAATAACTTGTAATATTATGTTTGGCCTACAGATATGTATTCCGAGTCTAGTTACCCCACCAATTCACGCGGGACAAGCGTGGTGGTTTAGTGTCCATTCATCCCGAAATGGGGAGTCCAGTGCCCAGCAGTGGAACATAAATGGGCCGTGAATTAAAACGCAATCAGAAAATGGATGCGTGTAGACAAAGATTGCGCTAGATGGCGCGCCTTAGAGGAGGTATTGTCCAACAGTGGATTGAAGTAGATTGGTAATGAATACCTACCTTAAAATACTAAGGTCTTTCGGATGAAAATTATCAAGAAAACTATATAACTAAAAGATGTCAAATAATTTACAGCAGTTTTCTGAGTACCTAATAAAATTCAGTCTACGATTCCTAATTCTTCCGCCAAGAGTTTGGATTACGACAAGATGCCTCCATTAAAAATGAGGTTTGTTACCGCAATTCCCGACTTTTTAGGGCGGATCGGGGATCGCTGATTGATTTTTTATTATTCGGATAGATGCCGCTACTCCTCTACTGGTGTTTGCTCTCATAGTTGTCTCTTACGACACCCACCGGAATAAAGATGGTGGCACAACAAAAAAAATATTTTAAATTTGAAATTCGAAATATGAACATCACCTGAACAAGTTCTTAATGATGTCACTGTTTAACGAACTCTCGATTAGCGTAAAACGATTAACTATTTACGTAAAATTGCTTTTTGCAAATTAGTTTTACTTCGAAATTAGTTTAATTTTGTTTTAGTATAACGATTGATATAAACATTTATAAGCAATTGAAAACAGTCAGCCAGTCAGTACAGTTATCGGTGTTTGAACGAGTGTCGCAAAAAATCAAAAATTCAAAATGAAAATGGTAAGTGCATATCCTTTATTAATTTAATTATTGATGTATTTAAAGTCTACTTGCTCAGCTCAATGCCGCTGACAGAGCCATACTGTAGAGAAGGCTATGTTCGGAACGAAGAAACCCGCTGAAGGAGCAAGTCATCGATTTGGTTTCATATCGCCAGTTTCGATTAAAAATTAAATATTAAATTAACAATATACAAGCTCTAGGTATGTCATGGATGTTTGGGTGCTCACTTTGTTAGAAATTTGAATAGCCGCTACCTGAATTCGGACTTCGGCAACCACCAAGTGATACTCACTGCCACTACCTGCCCCTCTACGATTACGTAAATCTAAAAGGGAAGAGCACCATTTGGAACTGATAGATAGGTGATCGATTTGGTTCTTTGGTCTACTATCAGGTGAGGTCCAGGTGTTAACTTGGTGATCTTTGTGTATAAAAAGTGTCCCGATCAAATCAGATCAACATGTTCAGATCGTTTTGACAAAATTCGATGAACCTCTCTCCATTCTCATTGCAATCACTGAGTCCATATGTCGTTCGCGGCCCACGTTGTCTTTACCAACTTTTGCATTCAGGTCACCCATAAAGATTACAGTGTCCTGCTTTTTAATGTTCTTGAGGGTTTTGTTGAGCGCATCGTAAAAGTCAACTTTGTCGTCATCAGCGGAAGTGTTAGTGAGGGAATAACATTGGACAATGCGCACCTTGCAAGCTTTAGAGTTGAATCGAGCAGTTATAATTCTGTCCGAATTTGGCTTCCAGTCCAGAAGGCTCTTCTTTGCTTTTTTTAAAAGCAGAGTCCAACTCCATACTCGTGCTTGTCGTCTTCATTCTCTTTGCCTGAGTACAAGTATGTTAGATCTTTGGATGTTATTTCTTCACCAAAACCATTCCACCGCACTTCGCTAAGACCAAGGATTTGCAGATTGTATGTTAGCATTTCTGTTTCTGCTTCAGCTAGACGGTCTCTTCCTTGTAGCGTTTGAACGTTTCGTATTCTAATACGTATCCGTAAATTCGTCTTCATTCTCTTTGCCTGAGTACAAGTATGTTAGATCTTTGGATGTTATTTCTTCACCAAAACCATTCCACCGCACTTCGCTAAGACCAAGGATTTGCAGATTGTATATTAGCATTTCTGTTTCTGCTTCAGCTAGACGGTCTCTTCCTTGTAGCGTTTGAACGTTTCATATTCTAATACGTATCCGTAAATTCATCCCAAAAATCATTAGTTTTTGATCGGTTAGTTTGTGCACTGTTTCTGTTTCAATAATTGATTAATTTTAGACGAGCAGGGGATTAGTTCTCTGCGCCCTAGTCTGATGGTGGGGCTGCCACCTTAAAGCTCACAAACTAGCTTGATTTGTTATCGGGTGTGTAGGTCCTGTTTTAAGGCGCAGAACATTTGCCTTTTGCCCTGCATCCGTTAGCATCTACGGTTCGAGATGGCAGTCCGTGCGACTGCGCGATCGTGGTAGATCCCAAGGTGGACGTCGCGGACGTGGATGACTCGGTCTTGTTGAGGTTCTGCTTGTAGTCGGTGCACCGCCATTGACACAGTTGATTTTGCATAGACTTTGACGGGCAACAAAGAGCTCACTAATCTCTGTTCCAACTAAGACCTTGCTTCAACTTCTCGCCTCAATTTCTCTGAAGCATCACTGTTATTTAAATATATCTCTTATTCAGCAGATCATAGTGATGGTGTGTGTGATCGGTATCACGCTTTCCGCGCCGATGTCAGACACGGAAAAAAGGGAGAAAGCGGCGCTGCGCAAGCTTCCCGCCCTGCAGCATGAGGAAATACACGACAAGTTCGGCCAGTACTCGTTGCGCTACATCACAGCCGAGGGCATCGTGTTCTCCGAGCGCGGCAAGCTGGTGCCCACGGCAACCGGGGGCCGCGTGCTCGTAATCGAGGGCGAGGTCTCTTACATCGGCGACGATGGCAAAACCTACGTCACCAAGTACAGCGCTGGACTCGACGGCACCAAGGTGGAGAGCAAGCACTTGCCCGTTAATAATCCCATAGCGGTTGCCAGCACCAAATCTGTTATCCTTCCTAAATCGACTCAATAAAATGACTATGGCCAAAATGTATTTTTTTCAATCATCATCATTTGAGGATTGTATACCGGTCACCAAACTTTTTCACCTCATGGACCACTAAATTCCTAATTTAAATCCCGCGGACCGCTACTAAATATGATTAAAACATCCTTAAAAAAAGTGTTAAATATATTAATAAAATAAAATTTGACCTAAGAACACATAAAATATTAAGTTTTTACTGTGATTCTAGAAATGTTGTTTAGGGTTACGGTTCCAAAGTTTAAATGAACAAAAATAATAAAAATTAACCACAATAACCGGGAAATGGATACCGTTTAACTAAATTTCTAGGTTTTTCTTAAATGCTCATAATTTTCAAACTGCATGGGATAGATTTTGTTCTGATTTTTTTCATGATGGTTACAATCACTCCTGTCACCCGTTTCGGCTTGACGTTGAGTTCTGCGACACCCTGTATAATTTTTCAAAAGCTACATCGACCTCCAAAAAGTAATTTTCATTCAGGTACTGGTACTGTGTTTCAGGTATACAGGTACTATGTACAGGTTTCAGGTACTGTGTTTAAACATATACTTAATGATTTTAACCATTTATTAAAGTAAGTTTACATTGTTACAGAATAATTTAAGAAAAATACCCTAATGATTTGAAATTAAAATACTTTAATATTTATTAAAGAATAAATAACAACAGATTTATTGCTTCTTAATTGAATTAAAGGTGGTGCTTGGTGTTTTTTGTTTCACGTATCTTGAAAGTTTCAAAAATAAACTTGTTTAATTAATAGGGATCGATTTTTAGACCTCTCCACCCCCAAAACCAGTTTTCGTTTCCGACCCTCTCCCAATTACTCCTTGAAAACCGATTTCGGTTTTCAAAAATCGAAAGAAAGAAAGAAGAATCAAAAGCGGTCGATATCGACCCCTTGGGGTACCAAAGGGTTTTGGAGTCCCTGGTGTAGATAGATGGTAATATTTTTTCGAAAGTATCGTATCTTTTTCGTGGCTGTAATAACGCGCCACGATCGCCCACATAACTAGAATGGCCATTATTTAATCACTTTTGAGTATTACTGGAAAAATGAAAAATAAAAACGTTCATATATCAATGACATTTATTTCATCGTATGTACAAAATCTTACAAATCTAATCGTTTTCATACAAAAGTGTCCAAATTTTATGTGTTGAATATTTGGAATGTTATTAAAAGACACTATCTCAATGTTTTTATACAATCTCTAGGTAGGTAGGTAGTTGAAAATGATTACGTGATTAAAGCGTAGTCTTAATACTTTTGGCAGCCGACAAAAGTGACAGAGGTGAACTTGTTACGATTTTAGTAGTTATCAAATAGATCGTTGTAATATTTGTAGATTCGTCAGTCGTTAAAAAATTACCAACAATTTATATATATATTTTACGAACTTACGTTATAATTTAAGCTCTCCACCCATTAATACCCATTGGTACTTAAAAATTATAGTATATGTATTTTTAACCGAAACAGTGAGCATACTTTTTTAGGCATAAATGTCAAAGTTAGATATATTGGTCAAATTAACATTACAGGTCTCCGGTACTTATTCTAGAAATTAAATATGCTGCCTCTTAGACTATCGATCGTTATTAATGTACAATAACTCTTTGGTATATGGTTCTAAAGCTAGCGTTATGTCTTTTTACGTGACGGCAGTTGACCCCTTTGCAAATATTTGAATGTATTCTATTGGACATGTATAAAATAGAGGCAGTTAATAAGTTCTACTTTTTGGGTATTTTCTAATTTTGCAAAGGAGCATTTTTAATTGTGACAGCTTACTTTTCATCCTACAGTTAAACAAAGAAAATGTCGTAGACAGCCAGAATTTTTAACTTAGCTAATATCGGAGAGTCTACTATACCTGTTGATGCCTCGTGTTGAGGAAAAACACGTGTCGTGTACATTGTGGAAGAGTAGTAGTGTGTGTTTGGTGTTGTTAATAGTGGTTGGGAAGTAGAGACTTGCTGACGGCCGTTTATCGATAAGATTTAGTTCAAGTTCCTCGTAAATCCACTTCTTCCACTAAAAAAACCACACATTATTATTTTTCTATTTTTGCTTACTAGTAGCGGATCTCAGCTAAGTAAAAAATTCCGATTGTCCACATAGTAATGGATTTCCGCAAAGTAACGCATGATTCCATTAATCAAAGAAAATGTTGGTAAAATAAGACACCAGAAGGAATCGATCCTGCATCATCCGTTGTACCATTGTAAATAGTTAATTACATTAACAATTTTATATAAAATCGAAACAATAAAGGTCGACAACGCTGCTTCTGCTGCAATGCCTATGGCAATGCGGATGTCTACGGTGATGGGCGGCGTTGATAGCTTTCCATCAGGTGCCACGCCTGCTCGTTTGCCTTCCTATCCCATATATGTTGCATTTCTTGAGGAATACCCATCACGTTTGTCCAAGGAGGATTGCCTCGAAATAAATACCTGTACGCCATACATATATGGCGTATTCTGATACGGGACACACAATCCGTGACCATCGATTTCGAAAGCGGAAGTTCACCATTAAAACAATTTTTAAGTTCAATACTTGTAAGTATAAATAGATCGTGTTAGATAGTATAACTTGAAATATAGTTTGGTATCGAATGAATTTAGCAAGCGAGTTATGCTTACGTTAATGTATAAAAGGTGTGGACGAAACAATGCAGATTCCAGTTCTTCATAGATATTTTTCCGACATGTTTTTGTGTGTAGAATCCATTTAATTATCGCTTTACAATATTCGTACATAATTTTAACAAATAGTCACAAATAAATTCAGTTGACTGCAACTGAAATGAAGATTCTAATGACCAAGTATACTCCAAAATATAGATTATTAAAAATATCAACTGTATTAAAAAATAAAATAGAAAAGAATATACCAGATTAAATAAAAAATAAAGAAACATTCAATATATTTCTCAAATGATTTAAATAGATATTTTTGATTTATTAATTTTACCACTCTTACAATTTTTATGATTTGTGAATTTGTAAGGTTAAAATGTCATAAAATTGCTCAAAAACTTTTAAGCAACAAAATATGAACGTACGTCATAATTTGTGTACATTTGGAAGAATATAAGGCAGTCATTGTTACGAGTTACCAAGTACGGGTTCTATACCGAAGCGTGGCGGTGAGATCGCCTCTTGTTAAGAACTTTAGTGATAAAAAAATATCACATTTCACTTTAGAATATGAAAATATTGCGTTCAATCTCGTTTCGATTTAAAACCTTATTGCTTATGACATAGTGAACAGTTTTGTACAGTATGCAAAACAATAACCTACGTGCGCTTATAAGCTACTCTCGCTAATAAATAAGCAAATAGAAAGTGAAATTTGCACAAGACTAATTACTTAAAAAATACACGTCTGTGGCCTTAAAGTAGTTTATGGTCTGTGTGCTTATCTGTTTACAAGTTCATTTCCGTTATAATTAAATACTGAAAATATAATAACCAGCTGTAAATATTAAAATCGAGCTTTAGAAAGAGACAAAAAATACTGTTTTTAATGATAAAGAAATACTATATAAAGCCAAACAGCGATTATCTCTTTCTAAAGCACAATATCCAGAACATTCGCTTGTGTTAAACAATGGTAAATAAAAAAACCTGAAGAATAAAAATGACAAGCTCACACATTCCTGTATTCTTATAAGTCAATATTTTGGGTATAAATATACCATAAGAGAAAAAAGACAATATAATGGTGTGTGTTCTCACGCGAAGAGTTATAAAAAAGTTATATTCCAATAATTTTTCTTAAATTGGTCAAAGGCGAATATGTGAAATTAAAAAAAATTGAGGTATTTTATGTATTATTTTATAAATAACTATTATTTATTTGTCTTGTGTTATGTTTTTGAGTAATTAATAGTATCTGGCCCGAAATATTACGTAACGAGTTTTAGAATTAGACTTTCAACCATAGTCCGCCAACTTTTATATAGCACTTATACGAGAAAATGTACATTGAATTCTATGATGGAGACGGTGCTTTACAAAGCCACTAAAAAGCTCTTTCTTAAGCTTCAGATTTATGGACAAATTCTATTAATCTCATTGATTATGCAGGTATATACCGATGTCATAAACGACTCAATTTGTTTCACTGAGCAATACATCCATCATAACTTCTTTCCTTTGCTAAGTGGACCTTACATAAAAAATCTCTTGTTGTTCTATGCAAGCAACATTGATTCCAGCTTGATAATAAAAATGTATTTAGTTCGTTTTTGATAGAAGCATAGACAGTCTCAATTGCAGCAAGCATACACTCATATATAACAATTCACTCGCAACAAATAATTGTGCATTTCATCACCATTGTTCACTGGAAGTGTTGCTGGAAAGAACTATTTCACTATATCACAGCACTAGTCTTGCACTTCTCTGTATGGTGTCTCACTTGTCACTGTGAACGACTCGAAGTAATGATTCAGGAATTCAAACGTTGGCCGTTTCTCAGGTATTGCATCCCAGCATTGCAGCATCAAGCCATATATTGCATCTGGTAAGTAATGCCCAACTGGTTTGGGCATTCTGTAGCCCCTTTCTACCTGTTCTATAACTTCTTTACCATGTAAACCAGGGTAAGGTATCTGACCATATGTGAAAAGTTCCATAAGAAGTATACCATATGACCAAACGTCACTTTTGATTGAGAATCGTCCATAGATAATCGCTTCGGGAGCAGTCCATTTGACAGGGAACCGTGATCCTTGTTTCGGACAATATTCATTGTCCTCTATAACTCTAGCTAGGCCAAAATCACATATTTTGGCCTCATTGTGTTCACCTATTAAAACATTTCTAGCTGCTAAGTCCCTGTGTATTAACAGTTTTGATTCTAGATACGCCATTCCGGAAGCTACTTGAGCAGCAATGTATACCAAATCTTCAAAGAGGAGAGATTTTCCTTCTCCATTTCTGAGGAACTCTAGCAAGGAACCCTTGCACATGTATTCTTGGACGATGTATACTGGCTCGTGTTGCGAGCAGACTGCGTAAAGAGCTACGAGACGTTTGTGCCGGAATTTCTTCATGATAGCTGCTTCTTGAAGGAAAGCTTGTGTGGACATTGTGCCTTCTCGGAGGGTTTTTACGGCAACCTGGAATTTAAATTGAGTTGCTTATTATAACTTTAAAAATGAAGAAGAATAAAATATCTTTTTAGAATCTATTAATTTTAAAATAGATAACACAATTTTGGGGTAGTATTTGAAAAACAATTCTCACAGACTCACAAGATAAAATTCAACTCCCTATGGCCGGCATCGACTGAAACGCACGGCACGGTAAAGGGTTTTAATCGATGAATCATTACAGACCATATATAGATAATATAAAAATATAATATAAAAATCCGATGTGTTATGCGCCGCGATTTTTGAACCAGTGTGCACTGTATTGAATCATCATTATGAATACACAATAACAGTCCTCCAGCCAGAAATTAGCCTTCCACAAAATGGAGTTGGTACCGTAATCCCCACAGTTGGCGGATTGGGGATCGCAGTGTTTCTTTCTCTGCAGTTCTATCAGTGGGTGTCGCTTTAAATTTTATTTTTACTATCAATCACTCAAAGTATATAATTAATAACACAAAGTATAAAACCTTACCTCGATACTGTTGCACCATTTCCCATAGTAAACCTCGCCGAAATTGCCCTGCCCCAGCTTCCTGATCAGTTGTATTTGAGTGCGTGGGATCTCCCACTTGTCCCGCAACTCGGGGCCCAGGTCCCACATTTGGGGCTCGGGCTTGGGGCACGGTCGCGCCAGGACATGGCATAGCCCTAGCGCGTTCTCTGAAACGTAAGTACATTTTATTCATATAATGCGATTAACATATTATTTTAAATCTTAATCCCAAAATATATAAAGGAAATAAATATGGCAACATTAAGGAAAACGCATTTGCGATGCTTATGGTGTTATGGTATAGATATCTATGGATGGTTTTGATTGCTTTTCATCAGGTGACAGGCTTACTCGTTTGTATCCCTATTACACAAAAAACAAAAATATGTTTTATTCATTAAATGAATTTTGTGCACATGAAGTTTAATATTGCGAATTTGTTATTCAATGAAGGTTGATCAATTTAGTTTAATGACTACCACACTTTTAACATTTTGAAATATAATTTATTACAATTCATTTAACATGCCTTTTTTAATGGATAAATTGGTGAATACATATTATGTAAAGGAAACATCTCTTGTTATCATCAAAACATCATTTGTTATCATTATTATAAAGTAGAATTTCACTAAACCTTCCGGCATTAAGCCCGCTTTTATACTATTAATTATTTATACGAAAAGAACAATTAAATAGATTCCTACTACTATATCGATTTGCTGTGATGCGGCGAAATACAACATTTTCTTAAGAGAAGATCTTTTTGGTAAAAATCAACCATGCAAACATACGTCTGCTTCTTGCGGTCAGTGTAAGTTTTTCTAACGATGGATGGATGGATGGTCCACTTTACCAAGCGTAAGTCTTTATACCACCATCGGTAACTCGTCAATGCCATGAGATATGAGACTGATTGTTGAAGTGACAAAATGTGGTTATAATAAAAAGGTTACGTACTTGTATATGACATAACTAAAGCGGGAAGACTGGGGAACGTCTGATTGGTAGCTATATAAAATCCTCCGTTGTCTAGCGGCTTGATCTTGTAGTGTTTCACATGGTATCCCCTGCCCTCCTCCCAGTCCTTGACGCTTAGACTAAATCCATGAGGGTTGTGCTCCGCCGGCCTCACTAGAAAAGTCCCCCGAGGATTGCTTTCAGCTAACAGCAACTTGTCCGCTTCTTTACGGGAGACATGAGGGAAGAACCAACTGAAAACCAAAGTGTTTTTATTTCTAAGTTTACTTTATTAGATTTTATATTACAATTACTTATCCAGTCGTTGCATTCAATGATTAGAGGACCTGACTTCGGTAAACACATCACATAGAGAAAACTTCTCAATTGTATGTAGAACAATTTAGAAGAGACTACTAAAGACAATACTTTCCTTTCTGTATATTCACATACACTTGAGATATTTAAATTTATGTAGATGTATACAAGAATTTGACGCTTCTCAAAAGTAAAATATGTATAGAATTAACAATATTTAGTTTTATTTTTTAAGAAACTACAGCGAGTGTATACATAAATATTAAATACATTTCAGCTGTATCCAGTTAATGTTTCTTAAATTAGTTGACTCCAGCCATATCACAAGCTCGCCTTTTGTAAACAATTTTATAAATAATGTGGTTATTATATTTTTGTTTGCAATAGTGTTTAAATAAATAAATACGAGAATAAAACCAAGCATAAAAAAAATAAATAAAATGTTTTGCATTATATTTGGCATTATTTTACATACACATAATCACGCCTGTTTCTCGCAGGGGTAGGCAGAGACCACAGACCCCATCTGCTACGATCCCGACATAGATCTTTTGCTTCATCCACACTCATCACTCTTTTCATACAAGCTCGTATGTTGTAAAGTACCCTTTTCATCTGGCCTTTCTTAATTACTTCTGCGAATTGGTCAAGATATGTTCCCCTTCTTCCTCCCCTATCTTCCCCTACCGACCCTTCCATCTACATTCGCAGCATAAATTTCTTGTGTCAGCCGTCTTTTATCAATTCTCTCTATGGCATTCTTTAAGCAAAAATAACAGCGTCAACTTACTCTTCGCACTCGACGGAACTCTCTTCGGCGACGAAGTTGGCGGGCACGAGTCCCTCCCTCCGCGTGGTGAGGTGCAGCACTCTCCACCAGTCTGTCTCTGCATCGCTGAGCACCTCCATCCTGTCCCCCTTTCTGAACGATATGTCCGACTCGGCACGCGCGGTATACGCGCATAGCGCCTTGACCACGCGACGACCTCCGTTTGATATACCTGAAATGTACATACATACATACCATCATGCCTATTTCCTGTAAAGGTAGGCAGAGAACACAGACCTACAACTACAACGATCTCGGCACCGGTTTCATCCACGCTCAACACTCTCGTCATAAAAACTAACTTGTCTTGTAAGAGTACTTTTGACCTGGCCTTTATTGACTTACTTAACTTTAGCGATTTGGTCAAACTGTGTTCTCCTTGGTCTTCCCCTACCGACCCTTCTATCTACATCCACAATTAAATGTACAACAAAGAAATCATGATACGGAAATTCAAGGGTTTGTTGTGATCTAGGAAACTTTAAGTCAAAATGGTTTTAATACACTTGGTGAAAATATACAGTGAAAATTCTTTTTGCCTTTATTCCTGGGAACAGCGGAAGCGATTTTGTCAGACTTAAGATCTGAAGATTGAAAGAATATAATAATATATTTTTCCAATAAATTTGAGCAGATCTTAGCAAAGTAATTCTCTCTTGCAATTTATGGAAAAGCGAATTTTTTGGTCTCTTCAGTGGTATATAGTTAGATGCTACATAACACTCTCCTAGTGTTATTTGTACACTCATAGGTCTTTCGCCAACGAGTACAAAATGTACGATTCACAAACCGATCCCAACTCTATGGTTAGACACTTGACCAATGCTAAAACGCCTGAATCCATTAATCATTTTATATTATACTTATACTCGCTTATAAGATAAGCAACACATCTGTAGTAGTCTTAATATTGTAAATAGATGATACGTTACCATAGCCTATGGGCGGCTGTGATTATGTATCATTAGATACTTGTTTGTCTCTACTTCATGAAAAAAAGCTGCTGTCTAACCAAAGCTGTCAAGTGAGACGGAAAAGCGACAGAGAGTTAACTTGTTTGGAGCTGAGTGAAAGGGGAATTTTAAACCTTACTCACATGTTCCCGGATTACGCGTGCGCACGATATCGGCAGGGCGGCGTGAAACAGCACGGTTGTTGGGCTCGCCCGTATACCTCTGGTCCAGCGCTGGGCACGTTGTGAAGCCCGCCTCATTCTTCTTGTATGCCGGATACACTGAAATCATTTTTGAGTTATTTAATAAATTCATAAATAAATTTTCGACGACCAATTGGCTGTGTCGGGGCTGCCGCCAACTAAGTCAATGGTCGCGGTCTGATTTTTTTACATAGTTTGAGAGATTTTTATAAAACCATTCTTACTTTAGGTCTAAAAATAGCTATTTTTGAGGTTAATACGAAATATTGTATCGTATACGCTTTAAGGTTATCCATTAATACCGTCAACAAAAGTATGAAGTGAGAAAAAAATGTTTTCGAATTCTGATAACCAGATGATATGTAATGAAATTCTTTTTATTTATAATTATTATTTATGACTCATTGGATTTATTTTAATTGTGTTTATCTTTTTTTGAACTTAGTGATAGTTATCTAGTATCTAGTGATTGACAAAAATGGCGGCGAATAATTTTTCTGGAGGACTTTTAGAAGAATATAATAATATATTTTTCCAATTAATTTGATCAGATCTTTGCAAAGTAATTCTCTCTTGTAATTCAAGAAAAAGCCAATTTTTCGGTCTCTTTAGTGGTATATAGTCAGGTAAGATGCTACATAATCCCCTCTTAGTGTTATTTGTACACTCATAGGTTTTTCACCAACAAGTACAAAATGAACGATTCGCAAACCGATCCCAACTCTATGATTAAACGCTCAAGATCAATGCTGAAACGTCTGACTCCATTTATCATTTAATATTATACTTACAAATTATTATCACAATCGGTAACGTAAAAACCGTTTTCACTTGTTTTGTAATCTAATAATGCATTAAGTTTTGTTGCTATAATGTTGTTTGTATATGGCCGTGTGTTCCGCGCAGTGAAATTCCGCTGATTACACTTGACCGCAACTAAATGGGTCTTTGGCCTCATTTGAACTCCATTGTTGTTGAGTCAGCCAAACAGCATCTACACCTAGCGCTGATTGTTCGTCGTCGATCTTGCTGTTGCAAATAACACATCTGACCTCAAAGTGTAAACTGTAGTGGTACGAATAATGTAAATTATGACGAACGAGCGATTTAAATTTCATGCAAAAACTATGTTTGTATTATATTTACATACTGATTTTGGTATTGGGTTTTCACGATCAATTTTTTTATGGTTTTTCCAGTTAGTTGGTAAATACTGACAAAAACATACCCGACATGCTCGACCTATTTTAATCTAGCTTGAAATGATAATGTGAATTTAAATATCACTGACTAGCAATTATTATTATTAAAAGAAATGTAAGTTTTCAGTGATAATAATTGACAATAAGCAATATAAAATATCTTTTAATCAAAAACTTTCGTTTTTTTTTTCGTGTGGAATATCCCTAATATAATTGTTGAAACTGAAACTTATTTTCACACAAGACCGCTCATTGGAACTAGCTACTTTCAGCGGTTATATTCGAACCGATACATCTAAAAAAAAACAAGCTTACATATTTCTCAAGGGCCGGCAACGCTTTTACAATGCCAATGGTGTTGCAAATGTCTTTTGGAGGCGTTGGCTGTATTCCATCAAGCGACACGCTTGCTAGTTTGGTTTTCTATCCCATTAAAAATATGTATAAGTACAATAATGCTTCAGATTGATGATTATATACATTTTATAACAAAATATCATTGGAATCATCAACAACTTATTACTATATTAATTCACTGATAAATTTTAAATTTAAAAATATTTTTACTTAATAAGTGGTCTAATACTGTTCTTAGCGAAATATCATTGGAATGTTTGACTGAATACGTTTTATAACAAAATATCACTGGAATCATCAACAACTTATTACTATAATAATTCACTGATAAATTTTAAAATTAAAAATATTTTTACTTAATAACTGGGCTAATACTGTTCTCAGCGAAACAGTCTGAAAATTAAAACAAAAAATACTATCGCAGCTACTATATTTTAAAGGCTGCAAGTACGTGCCTTCGGGCACTGAGAGATAATCTTCCAACGAGTCATTTTTTTATTCAGACGTCGCTGCCTTACTTTCCATATAATAATTCGTGCTTTTAGTATCATGACGTTTATGTCACCCATATTAAATGACCTATTTTCATAAATCTAGATAGATGAGGGAAAGCATTTTCTATTTATTTATTACTCATTGTACTATTATGTTATATTTATGTAAACAAAATCCATAGCAATCCATCCATTGATAACCAAAATCAACGAAAAAAATAAAATATTTTTCAAGTCAATAATAGATTTACATTTTGTCTTAATCATTTCATTGGTCATTGCCTATTTAAGAAAGAAAAAACAAAACAATTCTAAGTATTTAATTTGTAAGAGATACCTAAACGGTTAACACAACGTAAGTCCGCATTACAATACAAAACCGATGTAAATATAGCGTCTTTGTTACGCTAAGATCTTTTAATGCAAGCAACCGAACAGTGAAGAAATAATCCTCTTTAAAAGCATAATACGAGATTATTACGGCATGGGTTATACAATATGCTAGATACACATTTCAAAGCCGGTGTTTGTATATACATATGTATTATTAGTAAGCTTGAAATAAATATTTAGTGGTATCCAATTTTAAGAACACTATAGTCGATCTAAAGCGCTTTTTATTATGTTTATTAAAGAAAACTGAGCAACCTTTATAAAAGCTTACACACACACATACACTACCCACAATACAGACGCAATTTTCGTACATACACCACGCCTCATCACAATACAGTAAGACGGTATACGGAAAAACTTTTAAGTTTATATATGTCGTAGGTGTTAAATATTATGAAAAAGAAAATTGAATAATTTATCTTTGTGAGTTTCCCTGGGAAATTAAAAAAAAAGAATCATCATCATCAATAATTGCGAAAGTTATAGGCCAGATCTAGTTTCTTTCACCCTGTTCAGATTGTCGCACCATCTAGCAGAGGGCGTCCCTCACTACATTTGCGAGATTGAACCATACACACCCACACGAAATAAGCAGTTTCATTTAAAATTGTAGCATTCTTCTTTTATTTTTATGTTGACTAATAATGTCATGATTAAAAATTACATAAAACGTTATTATATAGTATTAAAAATTTCGAAGACACCAAGCCTGATAAAGTTAGCTTAGCGTAAGTAATTGTAAGCAATACTTATATAATACATATATCAATTATTTTTTAGCGTAAGTAATTGTAAACATTAATTATATATCAATTATTTTTTGGAAATTTATGTGAATAAATGAATATAAATACCAAGTCTTCTATTCTAGCGGTTGTCGGTCAAACCTGATCATCCTATTGCCACATCAGTTTACTGACTCTGAGTACTACGCCGGTAACCTTTCTTTATTACGAATCTTTAAGTTTTATAATATTTCAATTTAAATATTTTTACTTTTAACTGTACCGAATCAAGTAAAAGAAAGTATTTGCTATATACCAATACTTTTACAGAAATATTTTATGTTGGATAATGTATGCGCTCAAGAAAATTAAAACTTTTAATTTTATGATATTTTATTTGATATAATTTTTCTTTTAACTGTACCGAGTCAAGTAAAATATTTGCCACATACCAATTATTTTACAGAAATATTTTATTTAAATTAATGTATGCACTCAAGAAAATTAAAATTTTTAGTGTCATGATATTTCTATTCATATAATTTTTCTTTTAACTGTACCAAGTCAAGTAAAACATTTGCTAGATACCAATTTTTTTACAGAAATATTTTATGTTGGATATTTTTATGTATGCGTTCAAGAAAATTAAATACTATTAAATAATGTAAAACCTTTTTACGTATTTCGTCAAATTATAAGCAAATGGTGGACTGAAAGTACCTTTTTATGTTCGCTTTATGAACAACATAACAGCTACAATTTCGTATTTTTTTTTTTGCCATTTTGTCTGACTCGCTTTATGATCAAATACATTCGCAAATTGACAACCTACATGGCTCAGTGGCGAGTGATTACCGCTTTTGGAGTCAATGGACGCATGTTCGATCCCCGCTTTACGATGAATAAAAATATTTCAGACAAATAAATTTAAATAAAAATAATTTCGTTCCACAAAAGTAGCTCTGTGATTGAATACTTAAGTTGTCAAAATATAATATCTTTCTGATAAAAATTTGGAGGCCCATGTCTGTCCAAATTAGGTTTACGTAAGTGGGTTAAATTTAAAATTGAAAAAGCAGTTACACTGTGCACAGCTAGAATCATGAGAAGGTTCCTTTCATTAGATGTTTTAATCCTTCGTTGGCTTAGTTTTTCCCGCCACGAAGGGTCAATAACCCTAATAATATTATTTTTATAGCAATAATATTGTTATTAAGAAAGAAATATGTAAATAAAGAAGAGAAATATGTAAAAAATTATATTCCATAACCAATATGTTTATAAGAGGATGGAAGAAGCACAGGAACCCTTACCTAAGGGTCTGTCAGGATCATGCCGGCGGCTGCAGCATTTGTTACCCATGGCGCGGCCCGCCCGCTATGCCGCGCCAAGCCGCTCCTGAAAATTATAAAAATATATTAATTTTCTATAAACACCATTTACTATATGGCTAATTAGAGTTGCATGCATGCATATGACCCAGGTGAGAACTTCGTTATTCGTACCAAGAAACAGTAATTACCTGACGCCCTATTATTTAAACGAAATGGAGGAAGAAGTGCAAAAGGCATACTCTATAAATGTTTAAATATAAATATAATTTAAAACATCTCAAGATGGGAAATAAATTCTTATATAAAATAAAACAAGGCTTGCCGATGTCCGGATAAATCCTATGAAATTTTCGTGGCGCGGCCTTAATAGTGTTTATTTCAGATGCAAGTGTATTGAAAAATATATCTAACTCAATATAATTTCATTTAGTCTTACTAAACTCGTATGAACAACGAACACTCTTTCTCTAATTACTTTGTATCTACTAGTGCTTTAAGAAAAATAATATATATTTACTAGATTTGATATGCAAAATAACCTAGTTTTGGATATGACAGAGTTTATGGAGCTCAAAAGACTTAACTTCACTTTCCCATATCAATTTGGTCAAATGATCATATACTGACCATGGGTTTTTGTCATAACGGAATACGTTTACCATACGTAAATTCAACAGAACTACGCTTTTAGAACGATTATAAAAAGTGGATAATCTTTAGCCTTAATTATAAATAAAATTATTTACAAATCTTTTTGTTACATCTACTGATTATTATCCTCTAACAAAAGGCGTGCGACGAGACTGGGCTAATGAACTTTTCCATAGCACTAGATTAATTGTATTATCAAACCATTATAATACAATTTATAATCTCATCATTTGAGCTCATGTGGCTGTTCTGTTTAATTTTAACTTTACTCAGTTCATATAAGCGGATTGGTTTATTGTCTGCTTATTATTTATTTAGTTATTATACTCTATTTCGAATAACGAGTACACACACACGCACACGCTCACACACACACAATGTACGTAATCGTGATACGACCTTAGTACCCTTTTGTGTTAACTATGCAGATATTTAACCGTTTGAGTGTCAATGAGCCTTATCACGCTCATCGTCACTAACTAAATTTGCGCGATATCGCCGCCCAGTTTTTGCACAATCATCTAAATTTGAACCCTCAATCTCGTGCAAAATTCTCGATATACTGAAAATGGGCATCACAAGGAGGCCAACTATTTATGACAAAGGTAAATGACATCAAAAACAAAAGATTTCTTGGGTATTTTTAAGAATATATGAGAATTAAAAGCCTGCAAGGCAAATATAGGCAGTAGAACTTACAATTTCCGTCATAGAACAGGCCATATTTATTCTACCCGAGCTTTCTTCTCCAAAAACATTCGAGAAGAGTATGGGAAAAACTTCAACATGGCAATAAAAACCAGTCTACCGTCCTCAATTGAACTAAAGAGTGGAGATTACGGCAAAATCGCGTTTGTAATGGAGGCGGATCTTCAAAGTTTATGGCTGTATTGATGATATATAAACAATAAAACCAAATATGTTATAGAATCACATTTTCAGTGTCTATTATTCAAAAATGGAATTCATTTTTTATTTACTTTTATGTTATTTGGACCTCTCGTGACCTATTTGAATACCTGCCGCGGCCCAGATTTGGTTCGCGACCTCAGGTAAAGAACCACCAGTTTTGAGTACAATAGATCTATACTATAGGTACTTATATTTTATAGTAAATCTAAAAAGGTTTGAAAAGCAAAAAGGTTTGTTAGTATTTATAATAAATTTGGTGCAGATGTATTTTCATATCCGTTTTCTTATGTTTATAGTTGTATGTGTATATACAACTAAAAAAAACATGACAATGAGCATAAACTAATAAAATTATGAGAGAGACGGCTTTATCCAAAAAAACTAGTAGTCTGTTTTGAGATTAAGAAATGAATTAATTATTTGTGTTTTATGGGATGGCCCGTGTGCCTTACACGGGCAAAGGTGGCGCCTGATGGACAGCAATGAACGTCGCCCATATACATTCTACAACGCCATGAGGATTGCAGATGCGTTGTTACCCATTGAGGTACATGTTCACCTTCTACCCGGCCTTACGATCAGAACGTCGTGAGTGCGTATCATCCACTGGACTGTTGATGTGAACCATATCCTAGGGCAAACATTATTAGCTTAGTTGGAATGGTTAACAAGAAATCAGTAATATTAAAAACATTACAGTGTATATTCTTTAAAAAAAATTCTATAAATCTGACCCTCTCGTAATTTTAAGTACAGTGGTTTGTAAAACGTTATCCCTTACTGTGAATTCGAATCACGGAGCGATACATCAATGTTTATCAGCGGGCAGTCGTGGGAACGTGTTCACTCGATAACACGTCGATAAGTCGACGGGACGGGAATCGATAAGGCAGTGATTAATGTAATCAGGATTAACGACTCTGTGTTGATCGTAGTGCTTTCGATTAACTATGATTCATTGTTAAGGCAAATTAACTTTCATAGTAGCAGGGCCGCGGCGAACCTCGGCAGCGTCTGTGTGCGAAATCTATGAAACGCCTGTTTTTTATCGTTGTAAATATAAAATGATTACTTTCACCCTTTCATAAGCAACATAGCACCAATCAGCCGCGGCGGTTCGTTTGATTTTACGGTAGAGGTGTTAATTTTTATTAATGTTAACTAAAATCTAAGACCTAAACACTGGGTCAGTTCAAATGATGTAAACTTTAACCACAACCGTAAATATTCCATTACTTATTCCTCTTTTTCCTTCTTTCCATTACTTATTCTAACGTTTCAATTATCTTTGTGATTTGTACTTATTATGATACTCGACAACAAAAAATATCCGACGCCTGTGAGTGCCGCTCACTTCGCAAAGGGCAGAGCAGCCCTGCACATGAGCCATCGCTTAACATTATTATGGTATGTATGTTGACGATCTAAATGGTTCAGGAAGAAAATACCTTCATAAGCGAAATGTACCGTTTCAATCTAAATGGTGAATGATGCTGATTATTACATTTCCGGTGGCTACTATTCTGTTCTTATATTTTACTTTTTTGTTTTAATTTAACACATCATCTCATCATCTCCTAGATTGAGCATTAATGAATTCCCATTTGTATTAAGACATAATAAGTCCTAAAGACCTAATTCGTTCAGTAGCGAAGTTGCTATTTATGTTGTCCACTGTCGCGTTTTTCTAACATCGTTATAAATAGGAGGTGCCCCACCGATCTGCCTTGGTGAAGCGTGGTGGGGTCTCGAATCCTAGAGAATCACATCCATTCCTCAAGAAATGGGGAAGCGCGTTAAAGAGGTAGAGCCACGTTACAGCAAGAATGGGTGGGCAGGTCTGGGGAAGTATCACAACCTTATAGAATATCGGAATTGAGTGGTAGCATTGATTTGTGTTATCATAATTCTTACGCTGAATCCTTGCAGATTCAGAGGCCCAATTCGTTTTTTCTTCCTTCTACCCTATTATTCATATTTACACTAAAGTAACATCTACAGTACCTTCTATAATACAAATGTCCGTGGGTGGCGGACCTCGCGGAGTATATTTTCACACACGTCTTTTATAAGTTTACAATTCTTTCTTAAGATATAGTTCTTTCTTGTCAATCTAGAAATCGTCGTTTTTTTATTTATATTCTGATTCTAAGGTACTTTCATAATTACTTATAAATGATTAGAAGCTTTTATTAAGAATGAATAATATTGTTCTAAAATAAAATAAAACTTTATTCCTAGAACCTAAAAACATTCACTTCTACATTCGTTTTTTATCAGATAATATTTTAGATGAATGAATGAAGGGTCAATGTTTTGTTAAGTATATAAATAAAAGTTCCCTTCGAGATAACCCTGTAGTGGTGCGTGGTTCAGTTCTTGACGTTTATGGAGCGTTTGATATGATAGCAATATCACATAATTTATTACGAACCGATGACTTGTAAAACTTTATGAATAGCGTACGTACATATAAAGAAAATTGAAATATGTTTGGTAGTTGTAGAGATAGAGGGGAGAGCTTTGCATAAAATTGTTCGATCAAATCACGGGGGAAGACACGACTCTATAACCTCATATCAGGTGATGGCATAATATCAGTGTTTAGATCATAGGACAAAAATGAAGAGTGAGTCACAGCCATTTTATGTTAGTTTTAAATGCAGTACGTAATTTTTTAGTCATTTTGTGTTTAGTTAAGATAATTTAAGGTTAAGATTTATTAAACGCATCTATTTTATCAACACCACCATAAAATACAAGGTCTTCCAACACTATACTGCACATCGCACCGGGCCAGAAGCGAATACTTTTTGCCTATATAAGATATCCTCGCGTACCAGGCCATATCCCACAGATTCAGAAACCTTGACCCAGTCTATTTAAATACTAAACAGATTTTCATAACAATAATTATTTTCATACAAAATACCTAAAGTTAAAATCAAGCAAATGAAACTACTGATTTAAGCCATACACTCCAAACACATCTCTTCGTTATATTAAAAAACTTTCGAGTCATTATTTATTTTCATTAGTAACTTTACGCCTGTATGTTATTACATACAATTACTTCATAAAAGTAGTCTGAGTTTGCGAACAGTTGCTATATTGGCTTCTCGGAGCTCAGTTCTCCCATAAATCAATCAATGCTTAAGTTTCTTAACAACTATAATTTTCTTTGCCCGTGGAATATTCCCTTTTATTAACAACACGAACTTTGCATGAGGATATAATGAAAATAATATTATTTTTTATTACATCACTAAATTCACCCAATTAGCAATTGATCAATACATCAATTGATAAGGAATGCGCTTACGATTTAATATGGTACCTATATCCTTGGTTCGATTCTTCCATTGGACTATTGATGTGGACCATATTTTTACTAGCACAAACTCATAGTGAGCTTAGGATCAATGGAAAACGAAAGATTTAGGAATAACATAACGTTGGTACCCGTAATAACAAAACGTAATCAAACTAGAATTTAAATGACTCGACACGTTGCTTAACTTACTTTTTTAATTTTTTTTATGAGATAGGAAGGCTAACGAGCAGACATGTCACCTGATGGAAAACAATCA
Source organism: Baronia brevicornis (assembly GCA_031353405.1). Lineage (NCBI taxonomy): Eukaryota > Metazoa > Arthropoda > Insecta > Lepidoptera > Papilionidae > Baronia > Baronia brevicornis. Next base: position 30,749 of record JASFAT010002603.1, on the reverse strand, counting down.
TCATCACGCATAGACATCCGCAGTGCCATAGCGGTCTGAGTTCCGGAGGCCTAACATCCTCCTCTTCCCACACCCCCTCCGATTAGCACTCCCCCTCTCCCTCCCACTCCCATAATTTCACTTTCCTTTAAGGTCGGCAGTGCTTCCGCGCTGCCTATGGCACTGCGGATGTCTATGGGCGGCGTTGGTTGCTTTCTATCAGGTGACACGCTTGCTCGTTTGCCTTCCTATGCCTTAAAAAAAAATTAACGGATGTTAGCCGTCCTTTTATTTCAAAATTATCTCATTTCCTTCAAGTATTTTTAAATTAAGTATTTTATGAATGATAAGATTTGTTTACAAATGTCCATGTTTCGCAAAAAGAATTTTCTTTTGCATAAATATAACAACTATCGGGTAATTAAATCTATGCCTAACTCTGGTTTTTCTTTTTTGCTGTTCCTACCAAGATTGTATAAAAATATACTAAATTTTGATTGAATTTTGATATAAATTTTGATTTAAAAAATTAAAAAGTAGGACCTAGCGTCCTACTTTTTAATTTTTTTAAAAAAGATGAAGAAAGTTATATTGTATTTTATATTGTATATCCTATTTTTGGAGCCGTAATCTCTCCTATCTTTCATCAACCTTTCTAATCTCTTATCACTCTTCCCTCTTTCCATCTTTTTCAAATTCAAATTGTACCATTTAAGTCACGGTATTTGGGGAATATTGGTTTAAAGGTCGTTATAGCCCAATTCAGTTGTATTTACTACTTGTCTTTAGAACTAATATTAATACCATTAACCTCAAACTTTAGAACGCATGAGACAATATAAACAAAGCTGAAGGCGTCGGGGAACAAAGACAGAACCTTTTAGCTCCCAAAGGATGAATGAGTGGAGTGTAATGCCACTCCTGAGGTATATCATTGTTTTCGCTGTATGGAAATTGTAGGTAGCTTTTAATGTATGAACAATAACGTTTTTATGAGAATAAATTAAACAGAGGAAATGAGCCGTTGGGTAAAATCGAGCAAAACAGATTATATTGTTCATCGATTTTTATTAATAAATAGAATTAAAAAAAAAAATCTTAAAACAAAACGTAAGCGATTACTTCCAATATAGTAAATAAAATATCCAAAAAAAAAAATAAGAAAAAAATCAAGTTATTTCTGGAAGTTATATTTTTTATTTTTAATTCAAATATACATTATTAAAATGGCTTTAACTCTGTACATTTGGCAAAATCAATGCAGCATAAAGATAATTCCCAAGTATAGACCCTTAGTGATCGAATTCGAAATTCGAATCAAAAAGTGAATTAAAAATAGTGCGGCATCTGAACACTAACGTCACTGCCTGATCCTAGCTTGTGACAATTGCAACTTTTATTTTTTCATGATTCTATGGCCAATGGACGGCCTATGTCCATTAATGAACTACTTTAGGCTGTTGACTACAATGACTACAAATATGACTAGGAGAATGACGACGAGCTAGAAACAAAACCACGATATTGGATCGTAAACCCATCTTCTTACTTGTTATCACTTATTTAAGTAAAAATTTCTTATCGATAAATAAAACCAACACTACAACCCTAACAGCAATTTTAACACGACGTTTTACAAAGATTTTAATTAAGAATCAAAATTAAATACTTCAATCAAATATTATAGAAGTTTAATTTCATGGCGCAATTTATTCTCATTTATTTTATTTTTTATTTGATATAAACCGGAATATACATTCGTATATTTATTTTAGAGAAACAGGTACGAGTTATCTAGTTGTTACATAAAAAATATAGGCATTTGTAAAAACAAGAAACGCCAGCGTATATTTTAGCAGAGTAGTAATAAATAGTAAAGCGAAATAAAAACGCTAGAAAGTTTTTTTATGGCAGAGGAAAACGAATAAATGAGTCACCTGATGGTATGTAATATGTAATCAAAGTAGCCCACAGATATCGGTGATAAAACACGATGCAGGTGCTTCGCCGTTTTTATCTAGTCCCTAAGTTGGGCAAGGGGCCATCCAATGTCTAGAAGAATGGACATTAAACCCACCACGGTTGTCCCAGGCGAATTATTGTGACATCCAGATTCGTAATAAATACCTGTTGACCATATATGTATGTATATATTTATCGGGAGACGGGAAGCGAAATCGCAGCCATTGATTCCAAAGGCGATAATTTGGCCCCCAAACCATTTATTTAAACTTAAAGGCTGGCATCGCTTCCGTGATTCCTGTGGTATCGCGAATGTCTATGGACAGCGTTGATTGCTTTCTATAAGGCGACACGCTCGGTCGTTTGCCTTACTATCCATAAAAAAAATTTAGATCGTCAATCTGTCACCTGCCTTTAGGAAGCCTGAATAATTGATTGGGATATAAGTGAATACAGATGATGAAAGTAGAAGAAAGGAATTTGAACTTCTAGCTCTTATCGTTCACTAGAAAAGCCACTATTCAGAAGTCGAATTTCTGAGTATGAAAGACTTCCGATACGGTATTAAATGAGAAGGCTCATTGATGCTACACACAAATTAAAAAAAAAATACTCAAATTTTTAACATTTTTCTTTTCGTAAAATAAATTGACAATAATTTCATCGCAGCGTGACACAACCATAAAATATAATTGCAAAACGTTTAATTTATAAATTTTGAATATATTTCGCATTGTCTGTTCAGAGAATCGTATGTTGACATACAATTTAAATAATGAGCAATTTTCTAGAGCTACCCGAGAGAAAGAACAAAGCATCAAGTGGAACAACATAAAATATATGCATTGTCTGAGGGTCTTGAATCTAATTCGAAGAGATGAAAGTGAAGTTTTGGTGGAGCGGGGTCGAGCGGGGGCCGGGACACCCCAACCACCTGTTGCCACCAATCAATAACATCACCAACCACCACCGTACCCCAAACCCCCACACGAATGTGACCCCATAGATTGATATAACTGAAACGTCTAACAAAGAGACAATGCAATAAAATGGTTTAATTAAATGAATTATTTAAATTTGCAATTATTGGAACATGTTTCCAAACGGCGAAAGTCAGCTATAAAACTTGCCAAATACATTTAACAGAATCATAAAATTGAACAGTCTCTATTTGCTAAAACTTATTACGAATAACCGTATAAAAAGTGCATTTCATAATAATATTAGCAAATATATTATTTAGCAAAGTCATTAAAAGCAGAAAATATGTAATTTTAGAGGTTTATGATACAGTTTAATATTAAATCATTATAATTTGTAGGGAACTCACTTATTGAATAAAGGTTCGATTTCAACATCAGGATAAATATTAATAGAGCCTACAGGGATTTATACTAAATATTTGTGCTTTTTAGTTGCACCCACAGTTACTAATGTCATTTTAAAAAATAAAATTTAAACAATACACAGACAAGAGAAAAATAATCTAGCACGAATAATTCGGATAGTCATTACCAGGGCTTACTTTATTTTTATGTAAAAGTAAGTGTAAGATGATTGTTAGCAAACTGAAGTTTGATTAAAAATAATGCATTTGAATATAACAAAGATAGTTTCATCAATCTATTTACACAGAATAAATCCAAAAGTCAAAATTTGCTCACCTCAAAACTGACCGATTAACCTGATGATAATTGCATAGTAATCGTCAAATATTCATTTCAGTTATTTAGGAAATGACGGAAAAGAACAAGATTTAATAAGAATTTATGTTTTAAGCAATAAGAAATAAATTCATTAAATAAATAGTGACACAAAGCCCAAAAAGCAGTATGTGTGGTCGAGATGTTTTTGTAATGCTGAACACAATCTAAAACACGAGTGTTTAGTTTTCTTCTATAATATATATGCTAAACTTAAAATAGTTCAACCCTATCAAGAGTAATAATAAACAAACAGAGAGAGATATATAAAAAAAAACGAGGCATCTGGTCCCATAGATGTGTAATCCCAAAACTAAATCACTGGCTCAAAGTAATCGTTAGCAAACAAGAACGAGCAATAAGGGCTTCCATAACTGTGTGCAAACAGTTACAAAACAGATAAAGCGGGATCAATACGCTAACTAACCATAACTCTTTTTATATTTAAAATAAAATTTTGAGTTATTTCTCAACACGTATAAATAAATTTACATGAGACATATATAGTAGGAGAAGCAATATTAAAATATATTTGTAAATACAAATGCTCTTAAATAACAGTTATAATTAAAAGTTATTGTCCATACATAATAAATAATTTAGATACGATAATACCTTTAATGTAAAATTAAAGGTCGAAATATATTCGAAAACTAAATGGTAATGTAATTGTTTCCAATTAAAATGGGAACTAACTAAATAATGTTTTCACTCTAAAGACGAATATTGTTGGTAAGAAATTAAATATTTCAAGAGTTATAATTAAATAAATTGTTGAAATAGATAAATGGGAATAAATTTGTAATATAAGATAAAAAATATGTACATAACTTAGGTAAGCTTTTCAAAAATATATTTCGCAATTTTACTTTTTATATGTCTAATCGCGTGCAAAACTATATATAACATTACTTGTTCGAAAATGATGGATATTTAACCAAATTTTTCCACAACATATATATCTCAGCGCTGGACATAGGGTTTCCCCATTCCCGGAGGAATGGACATTAACCCACTGTCCTTGTTCTAGACAGATGGCATTAATCAAATGTAGTTATAAAATAAATATCTTTTGAAATATATTTACAACGACTACAAATTATACGAATACATATTTTAGTATAATGATATTCTTTATGAAATAAAGAATATTACGCTAGACATTATTACATTAGTTTTTTCGGTCCATACATATTATAAGACTATCCTATATTATCGCTTCCTGGAACCTTCACATAAGGACCTATAGGGATCATAAAGCTAATTATGAATCATCATGATTCAAGTAAAGTAGTACTTTATAAGCTGAAACAAAAAGTTTCAAGTGTGACTTAGAGCACGGGGGAAGGTAATTTGCTTGTCGCGCATGTTCCGCGGCCGGTCAATAACCCGGTGTGGGGGCGGCAACTTGAACTTGAATTTCACATAAAGCAACATTATTACTCTTTGTATTTGGCCCATTTGTGATATCTCTGTAACCTTTGATACTAATCAATCGGTTGAATGCCCATTTTTAGTAACTTATTAATAGTGATATATACAAAAGCATTACTCTAGTTGTTGAAAAAAAAACCTGTTAAATTTTTATTAACATAAATTTACACTAATCATTCCGTACTTGTTAATTCCGTACTTGTTATTACGTGAGGCTAATGCCCAACAATCGGATATACATAGACTGTGAAAAAATTACTAGTAACAAGTCGAATCAACGATCTCGAAGGACAAGGTAATATGGAAATGATTCCTATATTATGTATAAAATAAGAAATCATAATAATGCTAAAGGAAATTATAATGAATACTGATTGTCTTTGGGCATTACTTTAAAGGTCGGCAACTATAAAGAACAGACAAAGACGTTGGCGAAATCTATGCTAATGAAACACAAACGAAACAGTATATATACTTTTATACCGCATGTATAATAATCATTTTTTTTTATTGAAATAATAATGAATAAATTTGATCCACGTTTCTGCGGCCGGCAACTTCAAAGAAACGACAAGGACGTCGGCGAAGTCAATGTTAATAAGAGAGGAAACCGAATGTTACATAAACCACGTGTACAATAGGCAAATATGCGGTTCTCGTTTTGTTCAGCGGTTGTAAAGTCCCCGCACGTCGAGTTCAGTCGAACTTGACAATGATTTGTATTTGGAGGACGTCAGGGCGCAGCTGCCGCTAGACAATAGCCTGGAGTGAGCTGAATGTTTGTGATTAACGTCCTCGCTTACACAATTGCTGCTTTCAAAAGAACGCGCGGGAAAATTAAACATCTATCGCTTTGTAACTGTTCAAAAATTTGTATGTATATATACACGTGTATATGTATTTTCAAGTATTTAATGTAAAAATTAATTATTAAAGTTTTCGTACAAATACAATATTTTTCCTATTAACCCATATATATCAATAAATAAGTTGACTAGTAGAGAATGCCTTCCGGTTGTACCACTATTTGCACAAAGGGAATAAATTAATAAATAAAAAGAAAAATATGGCACTTAAATTATAATAATGTTTTAGCTTAATTGGTAATGTACACGTGAAATAAGTTACCAGTAGTATCTTTTGGTAAATTTTTAAAATTTACGTATGTAAAGTATGGTATGATTATTGGATTTTACCTAAAAGATATTATTTATAGCTTACTTGTTTGCTATAGGAATGGGCTACAGAATTGGTGTTCAAAAGTAGCAATCGATATTTACATTTAGATTACTTACATTGCTTGTTTGCCTCGCTGTTTCTTTCTCTTCTGTCTCTTTTCTGCTGAGACTAAAGCCGATATATAACAGCACTCAGACGGGTGGGAGTGTTTACAAAAGTAAAGTTTGTCGTTAAAAAACAATAATTGATTCTTACACTTCTAACATATTTGGTATTTTACTTCCAAGAAAATAATCATTATCATCAACACCTGCTATAGTATATTGCAGCATAAAGGCCTTCCCTAAAGAGTCGCCACCTACTCCGACCTTCGGTTTACGCTATCATACTCTTTTAATTATTCCCTCTTTTTGTATACATTTTAGTACAAAGGTGGGCTTAATGCGGGAAGGTATTTTCTGCCAATAAACCTTAGGATAGACGGAAAATATTTTTCACAAGAGTAGGAACAATAGATACACATACAAATGTTTTGTGTTGTAATGATTCAAATAACTTTAAGTCCATTATGTCAGGGAGTCTACTATAGATTATGTTAACTCGATATAGGTTGAAAAAGTAATAAACAATGATGACGAGAAAGATCTAATCAAGGTGGCTTGCAGAAACTGGACGCATGAATCCAAAGATCATGCTCTTTGATGCACTTTGGCATATATTTAACAGTGGAATTTAGTAGACTTATGGTGATAATAATCAAAAACTCTGTTAAAAACTTACTAGTGACTTAATAACAATGTAAAGAAATTTTAAATAGATATTGTCTTCTTGGCTGAAGATGAAGAAGCCATTTGCAAAAATGATTTAAAAATCTCAGCACGAGCTATGTAAATATTTATGAATATGCTGGAATACATGCTAAACTGTATTCCGTAATTATAAGACGGAAGGTGATAACTCTTCACTAAAACAACTTTTACGTAAATGTTTTTTATTTTAATTTAGAAAATGTACATATTCTCAACATATTACGGTAATGGTATGTTCGGTAAGCGTGAAATATTTTTTATGCTTGTTGAACTTGTGAAATTTTATGAAATAGGCCATAAATTTACATAATAATATCGTAGACTTAGCTTTTTATTTTTAAGAAGTTTCATAAAACATTTGGTTTACAAAAAAATTTAGTAACATGAGAAGTATTCTTTTTAAAAGAAATACTAGTAGGTATTACAATAAAAAAGTAAATAAAAACATCGGGAGAACTATCCTTTTTGTCAAAGACTTAAGTACCAAACATATACATACATAAAAAAATACACTAATATAAATACATATGTGTAAATATGTTTTTTATTTGTTATACAACCATTCCTGTCTTTAAAAAAGAATATTTAAAAGAGAAAGAAGAAACTTTAAAGAAGAAAGATAATTCAAATTCTTTATTTTTCGACAAAAGAAATTATTTTTCACTTGTTGAACTTTAGGCTTTTATCAATTAAGCAACTAGCACCATTTCATAATGACGTACGTTCTACTGACCGGAGAGAAATGGCGAAGGAAACTCCGCAGGTGAGTCCTTGTTGTCTTTTTTCACAACGCTGTAAATCATAGACAAACATTTTTGTATAGCTAGTCTCGTATATAACCAGGAAAAAGGTTTGATTATGTATCATTAGTTAAAATATAACTTAATATATCTCATTATAATTTAGAATTATAAACTAAGAAAGTTACTATATAATGAATAATTATTAAAGTTATTATACATTAAAGGCTGTATGGTTTCGTTGTTTCCGATTTCATTTGAAATTTTAAATAAATCTACACAATAATCATGACATCTTGGCGTGAATGAGATTTACTAATATGTTATTTAACTAATATGTTCCTTGTATAACGTGAAGCAGTGTGAAAAGTGATAGTCGGGCACACGTAATAACTCTGCGAAAGTATCACGATGATAAAACCAGTCTCTAAATTGTGTATGAGTATAATAATACTGACTAATGTAATGTTTAAAACGTAATAATTAGTTATTTGTACATACTTATAATAGAGTTTTTGGTTTTAATATCAATGTGTAAGATACTTAAAATAAAAACTTTGATGTAACACTTTTTTTACATGAGACTTGATACAAATAATTATAAAATACTTTATAATGACAACTGTTTGAGTAGATGGAATTCTACTCTTCCACTGGTTCTAGATCAGAAATAGGGTGGATCTATTCTTTGCCATGTGAACTTACCGACATTTGTATAATGATCGATATTTGTTCTCTATGGTCTATAACAACGGAGACGGCACCGCCCCCTAGTGGGCGCTGGAGTTTTTCATGAGGGCATAGCGGATTCAAAGGCAAATGGGGGGTTATAAAATATCTCTATTTTCATGAAAAAACATTATATCTAGCCGTCTAAAATGTTTAACTTATTATTATGGCGTAAATAAAAATTTTTCTTGTAAAACGGCGGTAGTCCATAAAAGGTTAGGAACCTATGGTTTATTATGAAACTATTTCATGTATTTTTTATGGAATAAGAAGCCAAATGAGCAGGCGTGTCACCTCATGGAAAGCAATATACGCCGCCCATAGATATCCGCAGCGCCATAGGCAGTGCGGAAGCGTTGCAGACCTTTAGAGTCATTATGGGAGTGGGAATGGGAGGGAGTAGAGGGAGGGGGGGGGGTGTTGGGCCTCTGGAACTCGGCCGCTCATCGTACGAAGCACGGTAGCTAAGCTACCACTCAGGCACCCGTTTTGTGTCATTGCAACATCTGTCTATGCTTATTAAAACTCACAGAAAAAAGTAGTACATACAAGAAAACTACGATTCATATGTGAAGCACATCCAATTTTACTACCTATTGTCCACGGTACAATAAGCAGCGTTCTCAAGACCTGTTGTGGGCCCAGTGGAGCGCGTAATGAGAACCATAACGATGGATCATGGAGTTAACTTAGAAAAGCAACAAGCGATTCTGATTATGCAAGAAACGTTGGTGAAGACGAGTTACAAGTGTTTGGTATTGTGATTATCATACACCCTATTAAAATCCAGTGCACGCTCCGTTGAAGCTACGAAGGAATTATTACGAGACGCTTTCCGCCGGAAACGGTACTATGGGAATCTTTTTAATACTTACATCGGGTAAGTCGTGTCTCGTTTGAGGCGTATCCTTAACTGGATACTTACGTTGTTATCCTCATAATACAAACGGATCTTTAATAATACTTCGCTTGTGGCTTTCAGACAGTAATAAGCTTTAGATGCAAACCAACGTAGACAAGAACAAGAATAAAATGATAAAGATACAAGTAAACAACAGTTATATGCATTTATGTAATATTTAAGTACCACACTCCCGCAGAAAACCGGCGTCTGAGTCGCGCTTCGTACGGTGAGCGGCCTGAGTTCCAGGGGCCTAACACCCTCTTTTCCTTTAAGGAAAGTGACATTATTGGAGTGGGAGGACCACTCCAATAATGTCACTTTCCTTAAAGGTCGGCAACGCTTCCGCACTACCTATGGCGCTGCGGATGTCTATGGACGACGTTGATTGCTTTCCATCAGGTGACACTCCTGCTCGTTTGCCTTCCTATTCCATTAAAAAATATTAACGTTATGTTCCTTTATTGAATTATCTGTTCTAGAGAAAATGATTATTTATTTTAATTTAAACTTTACTTCGCAGAGCTGTGGTTAAGTAGAGAAGGCTCTCCATTAAATTTGCATAGAACGTGAACAAAGCTGAATTCCCACCGACACTGCCTGTGATCAAAATTGTTACATAACTATTTAAACACATTTAAGCTTATGTTTTCACACAAATAGACCTCCTTAATGCTTGAGAATATTTGCAAAAATTTCAATACTTTATCGCGTTCTGAAGCAACGTGGTAATCATAAATATTGTACATCATAATTATAATTATGATGTACAATAATATATTGTACATCATTGTAAATCATAAATACAAAAATCACAGGTCACTGTATTCGTAAACATAACAAGAAATAACAGTCAGATTGTAGCAGTATTGGTATTGTCGCGTATTGTGTTATTATTGCATATTGTTCTTATTCTCATGTATATATGGCTTGATTATAGATTGTAGGTTTATGTGGAGTTGATCACAAATATATATATATAAGGCTCGTATTTCTCAAGTTACGCTGTGCTGCATCTCCGTGAGGGCCGAGCGGTGGCAGAAAATCAGATTCTCAGCTCAATGAGTAAAGATTTTAACTGAGGCATCGCACATTTCTATGTGTATATATTGTTTATTAATACATAATAATTTAATATGTACTCATGTATGTCACTGCAGAAGGAAATAAATTAATCTATCTTTAAATCTATACTCTAGTCCCTAAAACCGAACAACCGATTTCAATAAAATTTTGTGAGTGTGTATAGTTGGTTCCATCTTAAAAGATATGTTACGATCTTACAGGTGAGACCTTACCTTAAATTTTTTTCCTCATCCTATCCAGATTCCTCATTCAAAACTATACGTAATCCTAACTGTGGTAGAACAACATCTGCCCCGGCCCAAGCTATATATATATGTATATATATCTGTGGTAGAACAACATCTGCCCGGGCTCGTTAGAACCATATACATATAATAAATAAGAATGTCTTATTTACACTTGCAAATGTTGTGGCACTCACATCAAACGATAGTCGTAAACACAAATCAGAATTCTATTGGCAAATCAATAAACACTAGAAACCAATTCATAAATTAACAATTATTTGACGATTAAGTGATTGTATCTATAGACCTGATTTTTTAAGCTATTCTTAACTATTTAGTTTTAGATACAATAAATAGTACGATAATCGAAATAACTTTAATTTATACTTTTTATTATTCATTTGATGAACGGATGATGTCATTATCTAATTTAAAAACGAAAACAATCGTTTAAAATGATTCATCATTATTATTATAATACTGTTAATTGTGTAATTTACGTTATATATTATAAACACAGCAAAATATTTTTTGATTTAGTTTTAATCCTACTTATGGAGATACCAGATTACACGGATTACATAGTCACACAATTTTTACACGAATTTGAAATTAGTTTATTATCGGTGTCAGATAACTTATCAATTGCTAGAATAATGTATTAAATCGTAGGGCTCGTGTAGATAAGTTTCCCATAAAACTATAGTAAACATTATATTAATATTCAATGTGTTTATCGAAGTAAATTAATATATCTATTCTTTAAAAGAATTTGATTGATTTAAATAGTGTATTTTTTATGGGATAAGAAGGCAAACGAGCAGGCATGTCACCTGACGGAAAGCAATCAACGCCGCCCATAGACATCCGCAGCGCCATAAGCAGTGCGGAAGCGTATAACATGAAAAAGCAACTGCTCCCTGGTCAGCCCTTAGGCCAGCTGCTCCTTGGTAGCCCCACCAACATGGAAAGTGTAAGTGTAGGGGTATCTTAAGAAGATTTCATGTAGTCTTTAGATAAGGCTAAACCTTTTCCTGGTCGAGCCCATCGCTCATGCCCACCCTCCCTGAGGGCCGGCGGCAACAGGAGGAAGAGGGCGTACGTGTAGGGAAGCGAATCCATTTAAATGGGGGTGTGGCCCGTTATCGGCTCGGATACGAGTTGTATTCTAAATATTGTTTCACTTAGAATACAACTCGTATCCTTGTAAAATAGATTCAATAGTTTGATTAAAAATGTAGCCAAACAGTGCACAGTTTTATTATTGAAACCTTTCTGAGCATTTTAAATTTAAAAAAATATAAAAAAAAACTAGTCAAATGTCACAATAATCATAATATCGAGTAACTAAAATGAAAACTCTTAAAATGCGATATTTATTCTTCAAGTTTAATATCGAACCCCTGTACCACAGATTAGAAAACTGTACACTATGTTGATTTGACTGATTGAAGGTGTAAAGCAAAGAAAAGTTGATTCGTATTACTGAGGATGGAACTAAATACGGACAAACGGTCGCCGACCTCCGGGATGGAGATGGCACATAAAGAAGAAGAATATGAGCCTACAGAAATAACCGTTGAAGCGAACTCGATGTGCGAATCTAAAATATCACTTTAATCTCGTCCTTGGTTTCAGCAATTTGAATTTAGAACAAAACAACCCAGACTGTTCCCAAAGCTTTATTTCCAATGGGGCAACAATATATTTGTAAAGCCTCTAACCCTCTCGGTTTACATAATTTCCGCTGACCGTATACACGCCGGTTCGGCGGTGTGTAAGCACTTAATCTTGTTTATCTCTTTTGCGAGCGTCTGGAGGCTTTACACCGACACAAAGGATTGTGTACAATGCAGGACGCGACAACAATGGACCCGCATAAGGGCAGTTTGTTACAGCAATCAAAATCCGGTACACACTCCCTAACCCACCACGTACAGGTGCTTGAAAACATATGTCGCAAATGACCCCCATAGCTATTGTGGTAGAATTAAATGTTACTGTTAACCCACTTGAATAATTATGGTTATAAACAAAAATAAAAACAAGCTCTGAAAATTCTTTAATCAAATCAAAATTACTAAGTAGACTTCTTAAAAGTCCGTTTGAAACGATATTTTTTTATCTATTTTCTGTTAAAAACCATTAGGGACCAATCCAATAAATTATGATAGGCTATCAATGAATTACCAATAAATTGTGACATCTGGTAAAAAGAGAGGGATAAGTCTTATTCTTTGTGGCACCACATGCGTAAATTTAAAGTGCTTAAAACTCTGAATTTTAACGTCACTTATGAAAAAGACGGGAAAATTCAAAACCATGAAATTCATGTTATGTAATTTATGGATGGTCCTTACGAATCGCAGCTGTAACTTTTTTATTATCATCATCATTAATAGCAATAGCAACAAGGCCGTAAAAATCTACTCTTGGAATATATGATCGCAAATTTGTTTTTAGTCATTGTTTTATACTCAGGTAGATATTGCTACTCTAATGATAGTCTCTGTCTAATGATAGTCGCCTTATACGACATCCACGAAAAGGGTTGATCATATTCTATGATAAGAACTACAAAAACTATCTCATAGTGCTTACAAAACAACATTTATTTTAAATCGAAAAATACATATGTAATGAGATTCTATTATAATATAATTCTATAAACGTAAGCTCACATAATTATTCCAATATGATCAAGTAAGAAACGAATCATTCCTTATAACTTATACTTGAAATTCATAAAATGTCTAATTATGAATATGGACAAACAGATGTACTGTTTGACCATATACTAATACCAGTATTACATAATTTAGCCGGCATAAAATAGTTCATGTCATGAGTTTGGTTATATAATCTATATGAGTATTTAGCAGAGTATGTTATGAATTCAATTATATAAATATGACTATTTAGGTACTAGTCTGCTTCATTTTCAGACAACACCAAGGCGCATAATGGTGAAATTTTAATTAAAATCGGTCCTGTATTTCAAGATTTTCCCTATAAAAATAAACGATTAATAAACTGAAAAGGCTAAGTTATTACTTAACAGAGATATTTCAAAAAGCACTCAGGGCTAAGAAAAAGGACGGATTTTTGTGTTCTGATGAACAGGTGGTTCAAGCTTCAAACAAAAAATAAATCAAAATGTTTGTACCTCAAAATAATTTCCAATCACTAATTATTTCACGCGTACAGAAATAAGTACTGGTATTAAGTATAATCAAAATCACAATATTTTCCCAAACTTCGTCAGGGTCATTTAAAAACATTATAAAATATTTAAATTTGTATAAATATAGCGAACTAGTTGGTATGATTTTAATCTAAAGTAAAAGATTGAAAGTTCTCATCACGTTTTACAAAAAATATTTTTTTATTGGATTGGATGGCAACCGAGAAAAAGGGTCGCCTGATGGAAAACAATCAACGCCGTCCACAGCCATCAGCTATGCAGCAATCATATAAGTTTCAGAAAGAACTTAAATGGAACACATATCCCTTCTTGCTATGAATTTAAAATTGTATCTACCAAATAAACGTAACTGTTATTGAATAAACATTACATTTGGTTAGCTCATTTCCCTCAGTTGTGATCGAATTATATTTGGTTAGCCCACTTCCTATGCGCACGGGATGTTTACGTCTCACCCGTTCTGTTTGCGATCAAAACAAACGGGCTCGACGAACTGGGACAAATCTCGAAAGCGGGCGTACTTGTGATTATTAAAAACAACGCTCCATTAGGCAGACACGAAATGTTACACGTTGTATTTAGAAAGGAAAAAAGAAAAAAATAGGGCAACATTTTTTCTTTTATTCGCCAGTGTTTTATTGGAATTAATGAATAATTAACACACAAGACAGTATCTTCTACTTCATCAAATTCTTAATACTGAATGATGATGACTCATTGCACGAAATTTCGACGTGGTATTTAAAAATAAAAAAAGAGTAACAATTATATATAATATAATAAGATCTATTAATGATTAGTTCAATTGGCAATAATAGTAACATTAGATGTGTATTATTACTATTAGTGAACTATGTGATATACCATATGATATACCATATTAACAAAAATTATAATTATATCAAAACATTACAAGATTTCTTTATAGTGATGACGTCAACAATGAAGCCGATGGAACATATTCTAAACTAATAACCAATTAGTATTCTTGTGTCGATTTTTGATTATATCTCAGCGTAGGCAATGAACGGAACATAAAATTAACACAAATTATTAGTGCATTAGCCTCTATCCATACATTCACGCTCATTTCCGATGAAAAATGTACGGATAAGGTTATGTTAACGGTTCCCCTTCAATAGATACCGTCTGTGAATTATTAGGAATTTATTATAGATACAAACCATAGTTGGAACTAAAAGTTATTTAACAAAAATATATTTATTAAGAAAATGCAATTTAAAACATCTTAAGAAAAATTATACTTTGTAATGGCAGGTTAAATTTATACTTTTTAAAGGAATTTAGACAGTACTTAAAAGACAGTACTGCCTTCCTTGTCAATCATTCCAACTGAGTTAATAGTACCTACCTATAGTCTCACAAAAATTATGATTCACGTCAATACGAATTGGGCTACTACTAATTAGCACTCTACGAAAAATATAATTATAACTGAAATCAATTAAAACAACATTGGCAATAAAATATGGTTTGTATGTGCACAATATAAGATAAAATGTAAAATCATGATAATCAAGTGAAAGGAAATAACAAGAAAAGCTTAGCTTCTCAGTCAACATTCTTGGCACACTGCCACATACATGGGCAAGGTTTATATCGTCATTAACACTAGATATAGCAGCGATAACACTAGATATACCAGTCAAAAACGCAAATTATTTTTACTAGCAACATATATACAGTAATATAAACTTTATAAAATTAATTCTTTAGTTATAACTAGAAAAGTCATGATATCATTACGAAAAAAAATTATTACACGTAGTAGGGATTTTAAATTGAAATACTGAAAACAGTCATTTTGACTGGTCTGGTATATCTAGTGTTAATTATTATTTTGTTACAATCGCTAGTACTAAGAAGCTTTCTCGACTACCTAGTGACTAGTGTATATAAAACATTATTTAATATACTAAAGTATTTGGGCGTAAAAGAAAACAATAATAAAACATGAGTAAAATATAAGTTAAAAAAAAATGGCAAGCGTAATTAAAAATATTATTTCATACAATTACAAATATATGGAAAATTTATGTCACGTGGACACGTGTCAATGATGCCGTACCATGTTGCTATTTTTTGAGTAATTGATCTTTTTACTTTTAAAGAGGTCGTTGACTCCTTTACTTTTATAAAGGTCGATGCTTTCTTTGCGTTTAATGAGGTTATTAATCCCTTTACGTCATGTATTCGAGCTATTGAGTTCATTACACTATTATTTTTAAAGATGCATTTTCAATTTACACAACATATTTTTAAAAAGTTTTTATAACAAAAAGTTGTAGAAAAAGCTTTATTTCTTTGAACTTGAACTTTATCACGCAACACAGTTTTAGTAGTTCATTTCTAGTCATTAGCTTCTGTCACAACTGCAGGGCGTTGCCTTAATCTCATGGGGTTAAATGTGAATTTCATTAATTAGACGTTGCTTCTCATTCATTGATATTCGATATTTACTAACGCGGCTATGAGTCTTGCACAAAACCAAACGAGAAGAAATGGGGTAGCCCTTTTGGGGAAACACGCAGCATAATATAGGTATGGGAGCTACTTTTTTAACTCATGCATAAAATCATTTATTAATTCGATATGAAATGAAACAGCAACAAAACATAATTTGATAAAAATAAATAACATGTTGTTATTCTTATTGTTTCCGCAAACTCCACGTCATAAAACTGCGCCGAACAATAACAAATTTTGTATGCAAATTATGTTCGATGTTATGTACAATAGTATTCTTTATGGGAAACGAATCAGATTAGCATTCACGTGCCATTTCATAATACCCTGAAATTATGTTTTATAGCACATTTTTATAAGAATTAAAGTTTCTTATAAAAATGTGCGTAAACTTTCAATTTTACCTGTACGCCATGCATCCTAATGGTAATCTAGATTAGTGACTTCAAGAGTAGTCTATGTCGGTCGACATGACCTGCAAGGGTCTATTTCAATAGAAAACAAAATTAGGTGTTTGTGTTACATGACATAAGACTTGTCTAATTGGGGTTTTTAAAGGTATTTCTTATTTAAGAAGGTGGTGACTGTAATTTTGACTTTTCCTGAATACAAAAATACACAGATAGAATTATTAATTTATTTTTACCTGAAATTACAGACAGTACAAAGTAGTTATTTATGTATACAAACTTATCTATGTAATAATAGTATCATGTTTTTTATGGGATAGGAGGGCAAACGAGCAAGCGTGTCGCCTGATGGTAAGCAATCAACGCCGCCCATGGACAACCGCGACACCGCAGGAGTCGCGGAAGCGTTGCCGGCCTTTTAGGTATAGGCTTGTTTTTTGAAGGTTCCAATGTCGTAAATAAGACAATTACATATTATTAGAATTTGAAATTAGTAACAGTAATTAATTAATATATATCAAAAATTTAAAATTCAATATTTGTGTATATTTTATTAATTAAAGAGCCGGAAGGAAACGCTTCCGCAATGCCTATGGCACTGCGCATGTCATTGGGCGGCGTTGATTGATTTCCATCAGGTCAAACGCCTCTTTTCCTTCCATTCCCATATAAAAATAATTACATATTTTGGAGGAAATGGATCAAATAGCACATTATATAAGAAACAATATCCTAGTCTTCTTCACAACTTGTTCAAAAACCTTAACTTCATTTTTATATCAATATTCATTTTAAATGAAGTAGATTTGTCGTCATTTTTTGTTTGTAAAAACATTTTCCATCTTGTCTTTTGCGATATAAAATATATAAAAATGAACGTATTACCGCATTGTGTGATATTAGCATGCTGTCACCGTCGAGCTTCTTTAACCATACAATACGCACATGTCGAACCCAGTGGAGTGTTTACGTGAAGCCGGGGGCGTCCTCCTGTCGCCACAAGTTATGACAACCAAACGTATGACTTACCAAGGATATTTAATAATGTATTTACTAGTTGTGATATACTAGTTGTGTTGTCCGGGATACATTCATTTTTTCAGTGTGGGGATTAATTTTAAACAATTTCCTAAATCATAGCCGGCCCATTCATGCTACAGACAAATAATATGCACTTTCTTTACAAAGTATTATTCGTCTATAGATAAAAATATATCAAGCAAAATAATATCGTTAAAATATACATGCAGTCTAAATCTAGCATGTATTTTTTAACGATTTTATTTTGCTTGACCCCGTATATTTGTTCATTTCAAATCTTGCGACGGCGTTTTAATCTAGTTCTACTAAATCGATTCTTATGAAACTTTGCACATACATTGAGTCCAATACAATATTGTGATGGTTCTTGGACTTGGTAGCGAGGTTCAGTCAGGAAGTGGACAATGAAACTCTTCTACCGTTAATAGTAAACCGCGTCGAACTTGGGCTTCTAATTAATCGGTTCTGATGAGTCCCATAGATTATACATACTAAAAAAAAGGTATAAAAAACTAGAAAATAGGTAAAAAAAACTTAAATGGTTTTATTATCACACTAAAATAAAGACGCGGGGCACATACGATTGTGTATAACAACTGTATAGTTAATTCATTTACATCTATTTTTTTACATAAGATACATAAGAAACTAGATGGTTGTGAATAAAATCCTAAATGATTTAATTATCATCGAAGATACAAATTAAATAGAAACAATAGTTTAAATTCACCAAAAATGTACTCATAGCTTGAAACCTAGGGGGAAAAAAATTACAACAAATCGATACAAGATTTCATAACGATAGCCTCCTAAGCTGTCCTCTAGTTTAAAAAGTTACCTTTACACATTAAACTTCAAAAAAATTCATGAAATATAAAAATGTATACGGTATACGATTTTTAAGTAAGAAGCGTTGTATCCCAATTTATTAATGTAAAGGATGCCGTTCCTACCGATGGTCATAACGCGTGGGGCGCCCGCGATCAATACGGCAGGGCTTCCCTGCCGTCTGTGGACTGCGTAGCCACATTCTCGACGCCTCCCACGCAACACTGCGCTTGTTCCTCTAAAACGATAAAGACTGTGTCACATGATATACCGAAACAAAAACGATTACTAGTTGAAATGCCTACACATTAAAAAAAGTTACTTATCAATTTATTTTTGTATGCAAATTAATGTTTGATCCACCACTATAGTTTTGTCAGTAAGTAATATGACGTGACTATTGCCTGGATACTAGTGAATATGAAAATCTATATTTAGGAACAAAAAAATAGTAGGTAAAAAAAAGCTAATAAGCTAGAAATAAACAAGAGACTTTAATGCAAACAGTGTAGCGGTAGACTGAACGATTTCTGAACAAAGGATTGTTGGTACGAGTCCATCAGAATAAATATTTTTACATTTTTATATAGCCCCTATATTTCTCTTAAGGATTGAGTCTATTTCTCGAGAAATAATCATTAACTTATCTACGACTACAATCAGACTCGAAAAAGATACCTGTAGACCACTATATATACATATATTTATGCCGAGGCGAGAATTGAACCCATGACCATTTACTCCAAAGGAGGTAACTTTTGCCACTGAGCCAATTAAAGTTGGGCATTTTGTTCATATCATTTGTGTGTTTACAATGACATTCACGACACATAGGCACTAGTAAGGAGTGTTTTACTTTATTATTATAAAATTACAGCGACTTGAGTTACTATTTACTGCTTTTAATTAGTACTCGATTTAGTTCCAATTCAGTTCATGTGAGCGAGCCTTTAAACGATCGCGAACATCGAACGATGCCAATTTACACCCGAAACAATCGCTCGCAACATCCTTCTGTTTCAATTCTCCGTTTTAAATTGCAGACGAATTTTGTTAAATATTCTTTAAAAACAATATTCCGGGGAGCCTTATATTTATTTATAATGAGAGAAGTCTCTTGTACTGGGTGTTGGTGTGGTGGGCGTTCTTGACATGTTTCATCCGAATCATATAATCGGACTTTACCCGACTCTACACGCTTTCTTTCCTTATAGAAATTATTCTAGTAATGGTCCCCGAGAGAGATATATTTGCGTATTATAATAGAATGCTGCGTTAGTTAAACCTGTGGTCGTTTTATTCGGATAGCCTGAATGTTTCTATTTCTGATAGCATGCTTTTTAACAAAATATTGAATATCAAATAATATTGTTAACAAAAACCCCTTCAATTAGAGCTCGATATTTCGTTTCTCTTAAAACACTTCCACACTGCAGACATTATTCTTATATACCTCACATCTCTCCTCCTCTGTGAAAAACTCCTGCATCAAAACATTAGCAGTTATTGTCGCGTGGCTGTCACATTCACCCACTCACACTTTTATCCTATTTTACACGGCGTCGCAACATACGCGTACGTGACCCAATGAATTCCCCTGCAGACGGACGGAAAGCATCTTATTCTTGCATCAGTTAGGGTGACCATAATATATTGATACTTACTTTGCTGGTTCAACGCCTCCAAGTGTGTTTTGGCCCACTGTCCAAGAACAACTGGTGATATTTCACGGCTTCTAGCCAAATGGTCACCCGAAAGCCATTCAAGTCGGTCATCCCTGCACACCTCCATCGATAACTGCGGCGCCCGACTGGATATTCACAAGTACGCTCTTTTCGCAGCGCGATCCTCTCATCTATAGGTGACCGAACCATCGGAGTCTACGCGCCTGTGTCTCTCCAATTATGTTGGAATCAGTTACAATTTCTTCAAATTCTGCTTTTTTATGATTCTCTAGTAACGTTAACGTAGACCGGATACGTTTTGGGCCGAGAATCTTTTAAACAATTTTCATTCAGATAATACAGCGATACTCATTTATTTATTGGCACATATTACAGCAACAAAATCATGTAGAATGATATAGAATATACGTTATGTAATATACTCCTAATGTCTTTTTATCCATTCCCATATGTGCGAATCACTGTTAGAACCGCTTAAAAAAATAAAAAATACGCAGGCTACAAAATAATTATGTGTAGGAAGAAATGTAGAAGTACAGACTTAATTATTAGAATACTCGGTCATTATTTAGTTTAAAATATTTTGTCCCTATTTTATAATAAACATTTGGTAACCCTAACACCATGCGGCAATTTGAGGGTTCATAACGAACCGCACGAGCGAATGTCGCGTTCTGAGCCGAGGGAATACGTATTTGTTTTTTCAACGAAACAACTTACCCTCTTAATATTGGACGGTTCAACATACATACAACCGCCTGCAGGGAAGGATATTGGAATCAGATAAGGGAAATAAATAATGCAATACACTTTTATACAGCCAAAGAATAGATGGAGTAATTTATACCGTTAAAATTTAGTGTTATAATAAATTTTGCATGTATTTAAACCGTAGCTATTTTAATAAGAAAGTACTCAATATATGAGTACTCCATTTTTATAGAATTCATAATAATCATTATAAATTCTAGAAAGTAGTTCTATGCGATAGCCCATTGCAGGACAACGGTCTCCATAAAGATGTGTCATATAAGCCTTTACAAAAATTTCTGCCATCCGTCCTGCGGAGATCGTCGTTCTCTGCAGTCGAGAAACAAACCACACTACTTTTGCCAAGACGCGGTCTCCCCTCTACTTAAATAGTTACCGGTTTGCTGGAAAACGTGACCAGCCAGCCCCAATACCATTTAAATTTGCTAACTCAGCAATAATCGATAGCATTTGTTTTCCATCAAAATTCGTCGTTTCGAATCATATACAAACTCCGAGATTACTCTGATTTCTCGAATTAATAACAGTCAATTTATTTAAACTTTATATGACTAAAATTAGACAGGCGATTGGGTAAGAAGACAATAAAGGTTGTTGTCCCATTTTTTGACCTTTACTAAAGAAAATAAAACGGAAAGTCAACCGTTATTACATGTTCACTAATAAAGGCTATCAAAGAATTATTGATATTCCTATTTAATAATACATTAAAAGGATCAATTACTAGTATTAAAATTGTTTAAGCACTAAAACTTTGTTAATTTCCATTTCAAAAATTGTGTGCACGTAATGAAGCGGCATTATTTAATTGCTTAGGGATTACTATTACCTTTCGACATTACGGCGTAAATATATATTGTTATCATTATTGACATGAGCTTTCTTAATAAACATTATTAGCTTGGAGTTATTAGTACCAATTCTCTCCTTTATATACATATTTATCTCTTTATAACACTATTATTAATATAAAACAACTATAAAAATAATATTACTACTATAGTTATTCCTTTATTTTGTTTATTTAGTTATATATTGTATATTGTTTATTTAGTTTATTAATCCTTCGTCGCGAAATAAATCAAGCACACGAAGGATTATGCATCTAAGGAAAGGAATCTTCTCACAATCCTAGCCGTGCAACAATTTTCTTATTATTATTAATAATAGCATTACTAGTCTTCTTTTGTAATAAGAAAACTATCAAAGCTATTATAATAAATCTATATAAACTCTTATGTTACATTTTCTACGTATACTGTATATTCCTTTGCGGGCGAACAGCATCTTTATTAGAAGCATTTTGCCCATCTACTTTGTTTCCTTTGTAAACTGTAATTAAACATCTCTTAAGCTTTATTAGTACTACAAAGGAGTTCGCAACAAAAGAGTAAAGGATTAAAACTTCAAACGAGTGTTATGTTAATTTGTTGAACTAACAGTTTAATTAAAAATAGAGTTAACTTCTCACTGGTAAGTTTATCGAGCCTGTGGTAGTCGTATAGAAGTAATTACTTATATTCATTAATATACAATTAGTTTATGACTTTTATATATTTATTAATGGAGTCAGGCGTTACTTTGCGGAAATCCATCACTATGTGGACAGTCAAAAGTTTTACTTAGCTAAGATCCGCTACAAGCAAAACAACAACAGAAAACTAGTAATGTGTGTTTTTCTGCTGGATGAAGTGGATTTATTTGGAACTTAAACCAAAAACTTGTTGTTGGGTGGAGAATTGATAGCCGATTTTCGGTAAGTTTTGGTTTAAGTTCCAAATAAATCCACTTCATCCAGCAGAAAAACACACATTACTAGTTTTCTGTTGTTGTTTTGCTTGTCGCAGATCTTAGCAAAGTAAAACTTTTGACTTTTATACATTTATTCAGAAGTGATTTTATTGCTTTTGTAGTCGATTGTCGCGAGTTCAATTAAAGTATATTTAAAAGAAATTTAATTTACAACATTGCAAGTTCACTTTTCCCGACTACGTCATTAGTAACGTTGTGTTTTTATTTCATTTTCATAATCTTATTATTAGTTATATTGTTTAATTGTGTTGGTATTTTATACAATATAGTTCGATTAGGGCGTATAAGTGAACTGATATGAAATAATGCGTGTATCGTGACTTTTTAAGATTAAAAAAGTCCATAGAAGGTAGAATAGCCACCATTTTATCAAGACGTAACGTAACGTTTATAAGTTATTATATATTTTAAGAGAATTGATGTTATCGTATTTTACTTGACACTGGCATAACTATAACTGTTATGCCAGTCATAGAAAAGAAAAAAAAACATTGAAAGTATCTTTTGTTTTATAATTTACAATATTTAAGACGACGATTACAAAAAATTATTTGGGACCTATATTTTCCTGAGTTGAAATATTTTCCATAAGTTCGACTGTAGAGCAGTCGCGTGAATTTTACATCAAAATCGGTTGATATGGATTTATAATTAGGGAAATAAGCATATGTATGAGGAAAATGATTTATTCATTCATTCATTTCAAAAGAAATCGGTTTAAAAATTTTATTAATACGTAAGAGAAATCCACACGCATTTTGTAATGTTAATCCAGATATGAAAGCACTAAGAGCAAAGAAACGGCGTGTGAAGGCAAGAAAGTTACGTTCCACTGCAATTTATTACCCACACTGACAAGACTAACTGCCTGCGCCCACGGGCTGAAACTTTTAGTGGTTCCGTCCCTACAGTTAGGTAAACACCGTTCTACTTAAATACAGGTTTTATTATAAAAGCTGTCTTCAATGCTGGTGGTTAAACATGCTATAAAATAAATAATTATGCTTACCGCCAAAATGCGAATCCGATAACAAACAACAGCATGTTTACAGTTTTTCATTTTATAGAGAGATATAGAACAAAGTAGGTAATAGTTACGTAGTACATTTGTTATAGTCATACAATACCCATAAGCCACATCATGCACACATCCTGATGCGGGTGTTTAACGCAATATATATAGGGGCATAAATATAGTATTAGTATAATTGTTAGACGGAATTATTATAAAATAAGTCATAGGGCACCAAGGTTTTTTTACATAAAATAAATAAAAAGTTGTTATACTAAGCAAATACATACACAATAACTAAACAAATATATAAATAACTAATTATTCCAATATTTTTAATATAATTGCCTTTAATGGCATCCGGATCCTATCGATGGCAGCCAGAAGTTGTTGAAATGTACAAAGATAAATGATCGTTTCATTAAAGATACCACACATTTTGACATTTTTTATTCTATTATTCATATATGTATGTCCCATTCTATTATGGGAAACAAACCCACGACTAGTGCGACTGCGAAAGCGATTTTGTCTGAGCCAATTAGGTCGCTACTTTTAGGTCAAAATACCTCAGTACAAGAAAAAAGTATAAAAAGCAATATACACAATATTTGTGAAATTTTTACACCATAATTTTTTAGCGATTTATAAAATTAAAATTACTTCATGTTGTCCTCAGCAGAAGTAATTATTTCGCTATTAATTTAATTACGTATTCCGACACAGTAATTTCCAGAGAATAAACATACGATTCAGTATATTGACGTTCTTTGACGAATATAATTGAAAACGGCACAATTATTTCCTTTTTTTTGCACTAAACACCACCCTCGATGTGAATTAAAAGTTATCAAATAAGGAAGAAAACAAAAAAATGAATTAAATTAGGCTGACCAGTATTTATGAAGCTTCTCTTCTTATCGCCTATACCTCAGAGCCTGAAAACGAAATTATTGCCTGTATTACTTACGGCACCAAAACTTGGGACACAGAATTCTACCACCACTTCAACTGCCTCTCATGTTCAAAATTGTTCAGAGCACTTTATAGATTTTTATGCTTGGAATATATCAGGTCGACATGTTAGAAAATAAAGAAATCCGGCCCTAGTTAAATAGGTACTGTGTGATACATTAATAAAGGTATTACTAGTATTGATAAAAGTATTAAAACTTTTTAATGGAATATAATAAAACCTTTTATATATATATATATATATATATATATATATATATATATATATATATATGTATATGTATATATATATATATATATATATATATATACATATATATATATATACATATATATATACCCTTCTTTTTCAATTCGAAATTTAAAAATTTAAAATAGAACAAGAAATAAATTGTTTATAAAAAAAAAGTTCGACTGACGTCTTTCGATGGACATGTCACCCGTCCGGCAAAAGAAATTGACATTGAATATAAAATGAAAAGTGAAATTAATTAATATAAAATGTATAATAATATTAGAATATTATTAAATTATATACTTTTTATTAATATAAAATGTATAATGATACATTATTAATAAATAAATTTCATTTGGAAGAGTATAGTTACATCGAAGATAAAAACCCCCTAAAGATCCCGTGTGTAGCCGTATCAGGACGGCAGGCACATTTACAGTACATACAGTTCTTCTAGTTAGCAACTTGAAGTGGCAATGGGGTACAGTAAGCCCAACTATTCCACGAATATTCCACTGGGTTCCATGGGTGTTTGAAAATCGACGTCAACAAGAATCGAACAACCTGACATGACAAATAATCTAAATAGAAAACATGGTGAATATGACGATCAGAACAATTTAGAAGAGAGACCACTATCTAATGACACTAAGTAAAACACATATACGAAGTAGCGTAGGTCAAACGGGTCATTGTGACCCCTCGGGGGTTATTATTCAAATAAAACGCTCGCATCGAAATTATTCCTGTAATGTTGCGATAGACCCGTAAATTATGGAGCTGTTTATTTTTACGGTCTCGAATTAGTGTTTTTTTTTATGTTACTTGAACGTAACGGTGTTCGTAAATACTCTTGTAAATTAATTTCTTTCATATAGATTTAGTTGACATAATCGATGAAGTCAGGCATTACTTTGCGGAAATCCATTACAAAGATAGACAGACAAACTTACTTTGCAAAGATCCGCAAAAACACATTTAGTTGCTTCTTTCTATAGACATCAAAAAACATAATTTACATATAAGCAAGCTTCAAATGTTGGACATAAATCTCTTCTAATTAGGGAAAATTTGGCCACAATCACCATGCTTGGCAGACGTTTCAGTCACCGCAGAGAAAGCAAACTCGAAAATATCTTTATTATCACTCTTGAATACAGGATGAGAGAGAATCGCGCAGCCAAAAAGGCATACTTGGAATACCATCCGGTCGATATCTGTTCAATCGCCCCAGGCATCCATCACCAATTTAAGCGAGCTTCGGGCTGCCAATTAACGAGAGGCCACGCAACAGTGTGACCAGTATTGTTCTCGTACCAAAACACACTTTGAATAGTTAAGGCGGCGAAATAAGTATCTTTTTTTAATAGAGCCAAATCATTTCTTCAAGTGGGTGTCATACAAGGTGATGTCATATAGACTATATGAACATACCAGTAGAAAAGCAATCGCGTCTGTGGCCAAAAAGAAAAGTTTCATTCCCACCATCTGGATGAATGGCGCGACCCAGTACCGTGCGTTTTTCCCGACACTTCAATCCACGTACCACCACTATGCCGCGAATGCCGCTGAAGGTTGCTGATTCTATCAGCAACCTTCAGCGGCATTCGCGAACCAATATGACATTAAAACACACGACACGCTTGCTCGTTTGCCTTACTATCTCAGAAAAAAACTTGAACCATAAAAACAAATTTGCGTTCTTCGTTCCGGCCGCCAAGTGTAGAGATTAATTAATTAGGCTTCTTACTTTTGAAGCAGGCCATCCAGCAGCGAACGGCTGTATTAATTGTCTAAATCATTGACTGTATTAATTGAGTAAATCTCTGTAAATTACTCGACAACTGATTTTTGAGACTTTGTAAACTATACCTAAACACTTATAGGTGTTTAGGTGATATAATATCACTTCAAACTTATAGGCCTACACCACAATTCCCAATTTCGTGGATTTATTACATACTCACACGACACTGACACACCCTGACTACGCCGTGTGTGTTTTTTGCCTTTGTTATTTATGCCACAATTTGTCATTTATTTCATTATACTTTGTATTGTCTACGCTTGCTTCATTATCCAAGCGTATTTGTTTTTAAGGAACGTGGATTTCAAATAACATATATATGGAGTAACAGGTCGCAATAAAATTAGCAATTCATATTTTTAACATTAGAAACAAAGTCAACCAATTTAAAGGTCTAAAAAGCAACTGGTAATCGGAAATTACCGTTTCTGGATCATATAATAAATTTATGGTTTCCGATCAATATTTGAATTAAGTTGAGCATTTACAGAACAAAAAAAAAGCTTCAGCAATCAAACTAAACTTAAATGAATATAAGTAAAGGTGTTATTTATAATAACATGATAAAGTCGGATTATTTTTAAGAAAAAGGAAGACAAATTAGCAAGCGTGTCGCTTAATGGAAAATAATCAATTCCGATCTGAGATTTTTAAACGCTGTAAGCAGCGAAACAAGAGTAGAAAAATTATAAAATAATGCCATCGGATCACGTGGTGAGATATGACCACCGCTATCTATGGGCACTTGTTACATTAGGGGAAATACAGAAAGTTTACTTGCATAAGAAAATTATAAAGAATGAAGGTATGACAAGAATCACTTCGTTTTAGTGTACGTCTACATTTAAAAATTTGAATCATCTACATCCGCTCAAAAACATAGTAGTCTGTACAAGGCAAAGATAAAGGTGACTCCTACAAAAAATCTGACAAAACTCGTTTGTTAATTAGCATCCTTAAACACATTTGATGGTCATAAAGCTGTTCCTAAAAGTAATTAAGGTTAATGGTAATGTAATACTTATTATTTCATATTTCAACAACTCATTATGAAACACTCTTATTTTTTTTTCAACATATAACACTTTTTTCTCAGTTCTCTAATAATTTCCGTAATATGTTTTTTCAAGATAACGTTACGTAAGTCAACAGTATGGCGTGTAAAAAGGCCATTTTATTTTTATGTTAGTTAGAATTGAAATTATACGCTATAAAAGAACATTTAAAAATACAAGCGCTATTAGGATATGCAGGAATTACAAGGTTTTCTAGGTTTTCGTTAAATTAAATATTTTTGTTTTATATCTCTACAAAAATGAAATACTGACAATGAAAAGAGGAACTATATCGTCTTTTCTCAGTCGCAGTGTTTATACGATATTTACCTATAAATATTTCTTCCACTAAATAAGGTCAAGGAGTCGACAAATTGAAAAAAGAAAGGTTGACCGAGAAATAGATCTTTTAACTTACTTTAAAATAAAATAGTATCACAAGATGAGCCTAGTAGTGTAAGGAAAGCCTAGTAGTGTAAAATCATTAACTTCCGAAATTATCTTCAATAAGGACATAACAGTCCACTGCTAGACATTGGCCTGGTTTAATCCGCCCAGATTGAGGATCGGAGATTGATTATTTTTGTTAAGTATTAAATAGTCAATTGAACTGCGTAACAAGACAATTTTTAGATCAGCAAAAAAAGACACAAATTTCACAATAACGTCGCAGAAATCACCTTCGCGACTCTGAGTGTGAAAAATGGACTGGTAAAAGAATATAAGCATTACATTGCAGGCGCAACCCTTAAAATAGGGCTGCCAAGTAAACACTGCATAAAACTTTACAATAAAGTTTCTATTCATTGTATTGCACTTCGTCCCCTTCTCAAGTTGTTCTATGAGTATTTATGATTCCTCATTTAGCATGAATCGCTACCAAGTACGTATATAAGGAACATATTGTAGGCAGGCATAGTCATTCGTGAAAGAATCAGTTAAAATAATGTTTTTAAAGAGAAATTAATTAAAATTAATGAAATAAAAGAAAAAATAAACGAAGACATATTGCACTGCAACTAAATATAAATATAGTGCGATAAAAAAACGAAATTATTAGCTAAAGAAATAATTAAAAAAACTATATATGTATGTGTAGGTATGTATAGAACAATGGCATAATAATTTATTTATTTAATATATTTAAGATAATTATTAAAGTTTGTACAAATAAAGAGTACATATGAATGAAACAAAAGATTTTTTCTGTATTAAGGAAATCAAGTCTCATATCAAAACGCCTGAATATAGAATAATTTATGGTAATTTTTATAAAGAAAAAATTTAGAACCCAACACATTAATTGAAAAACTTTAAAAGTGCAGCACTGACTTAATCGTAGGAAATGGCATGTCATCGTTGCTCTTATCGTCCTGCATTATCGCCAGGATGTTTATTATTTTATGGCTATATTATTTCCTAAAACCACAACGTACGTACTCAACGATTGTTTTCCGTAGTCTATTATCTTAGGATGCTTCGTGTTTAGGCGAAACACGTGTAATGTTCATTGTTGAAAAATGGTGTCGAGAGTGTACTAGTTTGCATACAATCAATCAAACAGCGGCAGTCCACTCCTGGACATAGGCCTCCTAAAGTACCACCTAGTGTCCAATCTTCGGCTTCACGCATCCAATTTGCGCCCTGCGCAGATCGTCGCACCATCTAACCGGGGGGCATCTCACACCACGTTTAACAAGACGCGGTCTCCACGGCAGCACTCGTCTGCTCCAAAGATTGTCGGATCTCAGACAAACGTGACCAGCCCATTGCCGCTTTAGTTTGCTAATTCAAAAGGGTATGTCGGTGACTTTAGTTCGCTGGCGGATTTGTTCATTCCTCAGAGAACAGAGAAACTCCGAGCATAGCTCTCTATGGAGAGAGAGAGAGAGCTATGGAGCTCTCTGAGCGATTCTGAGCTTGTGAAGAAGACGTAGGAGAGTACAGGTAGTACACACTGGTCGAAGACTTTTGTCTTCAGGCTCTTAGGTATGTGCGACGATTGCATACATAAAATATTAATTTTTGAATTTGTTTTTCACAGATCGTAGCAAGGTACTGGTAGCGTGCCAGCCGTACTGATACAGCGACACAAGGGATCTTTAGGGAGTTTTTAATCTTCTAAATAATTAAACTCTTCCAAATTAAATTGATTTATTAATGTATCATTGTACATTTTATATTAATTATATACTTTATTAATATTCTAATATTACATGTTATATTAATAAATTTCACTGTTCGTTAAGTTAATTTTCGTTGCGTTTTATTATATTCAATCTCAATTTCTTACGCCGGACAGGTGACATGTCTATCGGAACATGTCAGTAGAACTGATCTTTTTTGTTTTTATTTAAAACAATTTCATTTATTTTCAATTTTTAAATTACGAATTTAAAAAGAAGTAATATAATATAAATAAAAGGTTTTATTATATTCGAATAAAAAGTTTTAATACATTAATGACACATTTATCAATGTATCACTACAGTACCAAGCCTACATATATACGGTGACGCGGATGTCTATTATTAGGTGTACAAATAAGTTTCCGCGGTTTGTCAAAAGATGGCCCCACCAGAAGGTTATGGAGAAATTGTCAGATGTAAAACGTAATATCCCAAGTTTAGTCATCTGGCAACACCATAACCTTAAAGTACTAGTGATTCCGTATCAG